>VWZF01006451.1:0-203503 GCA_013396755.1 Sclerurus mexicanus | reverse complement strand
AAAAAAAAAGGAAATAAAAAAGAATAAGAAAAAAGAAAAGGGTGAGTGTTTATCTGGGTGAGTGGCAGAGATGACTCAGTGTTTAGTCTCTGGGGGGATAGATGTGGTACCAAAGGCTTTGGGACCTACTCAAAGGCACAAGTCTGGTCTCAATTTACTTTATTTCTAGACTGTAAAATTTTGGTCGGATAGGGCTAGCCTGGATTTACAATGAAATAGTGGCAGGGGGATTGTATTTCTTGATGTAGGAACAAGAAAACGAGAGTTGTGTGTTAAAGGTGTGAAGGAACTGGATTGTTGCTCTGTTGTGCTCCGGCTTCAGACACAAGTGGTTTGTCTGTAAGATATGTGCTGGCTGTAAGATATGTTTTCAATGGAAGGAATAATAATGCCAGATGATGGGCCATTCCCACCCCCTAGAAAATTTCTTTGACAGTGAATTTTTACTGGTGGAAAGAGAGGACAAATCAGTTATCCCATTTCCCTTGCTGATATGGGATTAACCTCTCTTACCTGTTAGTGTTCTGCAGTCAAGAAATACAACACATAACAGGGATGGTTTATGGTGATACTTAAAGACTGTTGGAAAATACCTACAAAAAAGTGATAAGAATTGTATAATTTGGTGGTGAAAATCCTGGGTAGCTCAATTTTCATTTGACTAGATTTTGTTCCACCTTAGAGGTACAAATATTTTCCAATGATAATCCCCAGGAGAGAGTCTCAGGGTGTTTGAGATTGGTTAAAAAGGATATGTCCATCTTGCTGAGAACAGGAGCACCAGGAGAAGATATTCCTGTAACATGTGAGCCACTCCACGAGTGTGGACAGATCCCTGTCCCTCTTCTAGTTACCAGCGTAGACCCAGTCAAAAGAGCTATTTAATATATGATAATTACCAATGTGGGTTACTAGTGCTAATCTTATAATCCACTTTGAGGAAGGAAACCTGCTTTGGGGAAAGGCTGGACTTTCCCTCTAAGACTGGAACTGACCTGAACATGGTTAGAGGTGTTTTTGATGTAATGAATATGGTCAGAAAATTGAAATACACTAGATAACCAAGCTAGAAGGAGAAACAATGGGGAATGCAAAACCTGAAGAAGCCACAAGCGTAATTACTGCTGGCTTCATAAAATATAGTATACATTTAATAGTAGAGAAATCAGTGTCTAAATTGATTTTACTGTCACAGGAAACTGAAATGCACAAGGATGGTGACTTTTAGCAGCAAACTGAAGGGTAAAGGTGATTTAGACCTCAGCTGTTGACTCTTAAAGTGTTAATTTCCCACAGCGTTTCTTGCGGTGTGTGAAATCCTTCTAGTTTTGTACTTACTCTCTGAAGTTTCTCAAAGGAAGATCTTCACACAGGCTGGTCGTGTTTTATACACACATGGGGTGGTGCTGTGTCTTTTGAGAGATGTACGTCAGAAATGGATGACTGCTGATTTTTCCCAGGCTTTTATATCCATGGCTCCCTCCTGCTGGCAGGTCAACAGTGCTGATCAAATGCTGCTTGTTTCTGGTAAGCTGCTTTTTATCTCCAGCCCTGTGGTTCCTTAAAGCAAATGAAGAAAAGGAATATTTCCCGAGACAGTTCTTTTCTTCTCTCTTTTGTTTGGTTTTATTTAATCCAATTTTTTAAAAATTCAGAATTCTCTTGAAAGGAAAGAGTTGAGGGGCCCTAACCAGCCTTTTTTACAGCAGGATTCATGCTTGCATGGAGGGACTATGAGCTGATGTTCATCTCAGGGATGCTGAGGGAAGGCTGCCTGTTAGAATGGGAGTGGAGAAACGATTCAGTTCATCATGCTGCACCTTTCTTCACAAGCACCTGCCCTGCAGACCTGCTGATAAGCAGCGTGTCTTGCCTTGTGATGAATGTCAAGTGTCCTGATTAGTAAGGAAATGGCTGTCTCCCCTAGAGCTGCTCAAGTAACAGCTGAACCCAGGCCAACTCTCTCCTCTCCCAGAAGACCAGACAGGGTGACTGTCAGTTAAAGCCTGGTTTTAATGCTGAATATTTGTTAGCTGAAAGCCCACTGTTCTCTGGGTTAGCCTCTGCACAGAGAGAGGCAATGGATCCTGAGGTGTTGCTCAATCCTGCACAAAAGGAAGTGTCCTGATACTGTCAAGACATCCTTTTAGGGATGCACAGACCAGGTTTCACAAATAGTTCACCAACAAGCCCTGCACTGCTACTGAAATACCTGTGATCAATGACCACATTCCCATTTACCCCAGCTAAGAGGAGGCATAATGTAAAAACAATCAATTCCTGTATCTTTTTGTTTTGCAGTATTTTTAATGGCACTTAAAGGCAACCCTGTTTAAATGTTTGCTGGCTTCTCTGAAAAGCCATTGCTTTTTAGGTCTAGCTTTTAAATAAATAAAAAACCCCCAAACCAGCTGGTGTGCAGCACTGGCCATTGCAATACTGACCTGCTAATCTCTTGCACTGCTTTGCTAAATAAGGGAAGAGATTTCCTTAAAGCCTCATCATGTGGTTATGCAGGAATTGCTGCTTTCGTTTGAAAAGGTGGGAGAAAAGAAAAGGGAAGTTGGATCCTCAATATTGCAGGGGAAAGTGGAAAATAGGAACTTTGAAAACCTGGAAAGTTAAATGAAGTGGAGCTAAGTTGCATAGTGTTTTAAGGTCCTGTTGCACTTAAATAGGTCATATGAATTTGATGAGGTGGAAGCAATGATGCCTGACTCAAGGTTTTGGGAGGTTTTATGTGACTGTTACTGAAAATACAATTTGATTAAAAAACTTTGCTGTTATTTAAATTTAGCATTTACACTGTAGATAGTCTGATGGGAAGACCCAGAACTGCCTCATTGGGCACCACACATGCTAGAAATAAAAGTAAATTTTTGGGGTGATAGCCTGCTCTCATAGGCAGTCTCTAGCCTGCTAAACAAGACAAAAGAGCTCTGATCCTTGAGCTGTCCAGATCACACCAAGGTTTGTCAGGGTGGCATGGATTTGCCCATGGAAGCTGGCACAGTATGGGACACTGTAGTAGAAGCTCTGGATGAATCCACAATAGTCCTGCAGTAAGGCAATAAAGATGAATGAAGGTATTTTGTCATGGGATAACTATAACTGGGTACAGTTACTTGAATATCAGCATGTTAGAAGAGCACATAGAACCCTCATACCTCTTCAGAACAGCAGAAAATCAGTGTGAAGAGAAACCTTTTCCACTGATCCATGCATAGTCCAAGTATGAGATCCTGATGGTGTAGATGTAGCTGAGCCCAGGGCAGAACCAGCATTTCATACCATGAAAAGGACTTACCTTGCTTTTAACTGTATAAGTTTAAATGTCTATTTGTCAAGACAGAGACAATCACCCCTGAAGACTAATTTTTATCATCCTGAAAGGGTGCTACGATTCTTCTGCTAAATGTGCCCATTTTCCTCCACTGGCTTCAGAGGGATGCTGGCTTTTGCCAGGGAGATGCACAACTTGTAGTTATCTAAAGTAAAATAAGGACCCATCAGTGGAATCAATTTTCACTGTAACTGAGTTACACTGGCTTTTACACAATCTATAAGGTCATTTTGCAGCACTTTATAAGCTGTGAAGGTGAGGGTGTTTTGATAAGGCTGGGACGTCGCAGTGGTGCAGGTAGGTCTCTGCAATGACCTAATTACAACAGAGAAGAGACCTAAATCTTTGCCTCTGAACTGCTGAATTAAAAGGGAAACACATCAGCAGCACAGTCTTGGTCTGTAGTTCTGGAGAGCTGTTTGTGAGTGCAGAGTTTTATTGTTTGCCTTGCTTCCTACCAAAGGTGTGTTATCACTCAGCAGAGTCCCTTCCTATTCCGGGAATAAATAACATCAAGCTCATGCCAGGGTAAATTTCTGTCTATTATATATTCAGGATATATATATATGTACACACACACATGTAAGATTGCCTGTAATGATCAGCTTGTAATGTATTGCAGCTGTTTGTCAATGGGTTAGACCTTGTATTTGGATTTAATTTCCCAGTGCAAAAAGGCAGATGCACAATTCCTGATGGCTTCCAGTGTGCGTGGTTACAGGCTGACTGCATTGCCCAGGCAGGTAAACCAGCTATGAATGCATTTCTTTTCTCATGTCACAGATTGGATCGTACCTCATGGGCACAATCGATAGCAAGGGACAGCTGATGGACTGTGCCTGAACAAAACCCTGATCTCTCCTTTCTCCCGCCTTTCCCCCAGTCTGTGGGCTGATGAGTCACTGCTGATTGGTTTGACTGATTCAGCCCTTGCAATAACCCATTACTCTGCACCTGGAAGGGGGTTTAATGGGGCTACAGACAAAGCTCTACCTACTGCTGTCACACCCAGCTCATACTTCACCCAGGCTTGGTTTGATGCAAGAGGGAAGCTTGTAGCTCCAGGTGCTATCTGGCTGCTAGAAATGCTAACAAATTTGGATTTGTAGCTGCCTAAGAAGCTGCCTTAGCCCCATGGGTAAATCTGGACTTAGAAGTATTGTGCACTGAGCAGGGCTTTGCTACACCCTGCTATTGCAGATCATTTTAACTGGAGTTAGTAGCATGAATACAGAAAAGAGACCAGAAGCTGAATACAGCTCGTGGCCAAGCTAAATCTCAGATGTGTTTTTTCCATCGTTTACTTAGCTCAGGCTGCCTTCGGCTGCTGGCTTCTTGGTTTTATTTATTAGTTATTCTTGCAGTGGAAATGGACTCTGCGGGCTTGCTTGGAGACAACCCAAGGGGGCAATATTGGATGAGGCTTCCTCATAAGTTTATAGGGTTACAGAGTTTTCTTGTCAGGCTGTGATTTAAGATATTGCTTTGTTTAATGAACAGAGCTATTTCAGACACGTAAGACAATTAAGTACTCACAAAGAGCAGGGTCCTATCCTGGGACAAGTGGTTGCAAGCCAGGCAGAAGTTCCAGAGCTAAACCTCCCAAACATGATGGCCCTCAGTCTCTTTCTTGTCTTTTTTCTTTTTTTTCCCTTCAAAATGGAATATTGGTTAAACCGTGTAACATTTCCAAAGTTGAATATCAATGAAGATTCAGCTAAGAATTGTAAAAAATGGTCTTATTTGCTATGGGTTGCTTTTTTTTTCCTGTTTGAAAATATTCAGCCATCTGGTCAGCAAACAAATAAAATGCTGCATGATATTGGCAGCAAAGCATCCACTGAAAAACAATGAGTGGGAGAAGGAAACAGTTCACAGTCTTTCTGTAGCCTGGTGGGTTTTAATTTTGCTATTTTTTTTTGCCACACAGAAGACTCCTGAGTAAAACTTGTATTTGCAAAATGCAGAACCTGGCAATAATCTTCATGTAAGCAAATGCAGCTTTGGCAAATCCTAAAGTCAATAAAATTATTTTCATATTTGCTTACCCCCGAGGATTAATTAGTTTCAGCGAAAGAAGCACACCTTTTCTTCATTTTCACAATCCTTACTTTGTAATAGTGTATGTAAGTGTAATACTATATATTAGTGTAATGTAAGTAATATTATATGTAAGTGTAACAAAGTCCTGGCTATAAACACATTTTCTGTCAATGTGACCATTTTTGTTAAAATTATGCAAGTTCAAGTTCTAGTGCAAATCACCTGTATTGACTCAAAAGTGATTCATACTTGTAGCTCTTATCCCTCTCTTTCTTGGGGGACTGTATATATTGGTAGAGAAGACTTTGTATTGGGGTACCAGTCCCTTCCACACTGAAGGCTTATTTCACTGTTTCTCTCCCTGGCTGTACTTAAAACACAGCCCTTGAGGAAGTCAAAGTCTGAAGGGGAAAAGCTGAACTTAGAAGTGAGCCAAACTCATCCATCTCCATGGAGTGAGCGAGGAACACTCTGAGAGCACACAGACCTGGGTCACCAGTGACAAGGAAATGAGGGATGGGTTTTTCACATCCTGCCCCATGCAAGCCAAATAGATAGTGGGTGTTTTTTCACATAGTAACATCTCTCAAGAGAAAGGGAAATGTGGAGCAAATGCATTTGGTAGGAAATTGTAGAGGAGGTGACAGGGCAGAAAAATGATACAAAATCAGATGAGTGAGCATCACCCAGACTTCCTTCTACTAACAGCGTTCCTTTTCTAATAGTTTTCTGCTGCCTGGTGTGAAAAATTCTTACTCCTAATGGAAACTGATAACCAACAGCAGAGGGGCAGGAGCAGAAGCTTTGTAAAATGCTTGTGCATGTGCCTGCTTTTAGGCACATGAATAATTCCTCTGAAGTTTGAAAATGAATGACTTATTTAAGGTGAAGTTGATGCTTAAATGCCACGCTAGATTAAGGTTAGGGAATTCTGTGTATTGCAGAGTCAATACTATAACAAAACTGAGATATATTATTGAATTTAAATCTTTTACTTCCAGTAAATTGAAGATTTTCCTTCAGGTGCAATGTTGAAAAAATGTATTGACTGGTGTTCTTTAAGAATATCGAAATGTTAAGTCAGCCTGGTGCTCATTTCATGCTATCTTTTGTTGGGTTTTATGGAAGTATTTCTTTTATTCTGTATACATTTCACAGACTTTTTAAGACTTAACTGATGATGTCCTTTTATATGCTTTTTAAAATGGAATTGGTGTAGCAGATCAGACAGGATGCTGCTGTGGGGCTCTGCTACTAGAGGGGAAATGCAATGAAATGGGCCACGATGATTCCTCAGATGATTAAATCTGGCCATAGTTCAGGTGCTCACAGGATTAAAGTTGTCAACTTGTAAAATTTTATTACCTTTATACTCCTCTACATGAACCTGCTGGGAGCCCTGTGAGGGTGAGGAGACAGTTTGGCAATAGTGAACTGAATCCTTGAAGATGTGTTTTTCCCATGGATACTGTAATCGCAGAAGTTAAACCTGGTTCAGAGCAGTGGCTCAGTGAGGAAGTGGCTGTACAGAAGGAGCTGCACAGGCTATTGGATGTACTTGCACATGGCCAGAAATATTAATGTTGAGCTAAATTGTTCCCTCAGATTAGAGGAGCCTTGTAGATAAATACGTTAAAATATTTAACATTAACTTATGCTCCATCTAGCTCATTTTGCTCAAATACAAAGATATATTTTCCTCACTGAAGTTATCAGCCCATTTCCTCATCTGAGGTAAATTATTTATCCCTACTCAGCTGTTTTACGTCTGATGTAGTTCTAGTTTGTTGATGCTACACATCTCAGGAACTCCTAAAGTGAGGTTTTCTTCCTGGGCCCTTTATTTTGAGAATATAAAGAAGGACCCAAATTTATCATCTTGCCTTGCATCTGATAAAGAAAGGACATGACAAAGCATGAAAAGAAATGCATCTTTGGCTGGTGCTTAAGGAACTGCTTAAATTTGGCACAGTGTTGGTGTGGTTCAGAAGGACAAGGAGCAGAAATAAAAAGGAAGAAATTGTTTGGGAGATGGAAAATTGAGTGCCCAAGAGAAACCTTGGGAAAGGCTGTGTATCTGTTGAGTGGAGGCTGCCTGGGTCTGCTCACTCACATTGAATCAGCTGGCTTATGTGCTTGCTGTCCATGTCAGGTCTGGGACCTCCTGATCATAGAATGGTTTGGGTTGGAAGGGACCTTAAAGGTCATTCAGTTTCAGCCTCCCCTGACATGGACAGGGACACTTTCTGTTAAACCAGGTCTTGATGGCCTTGAATCCTTCAAGAACTGAAGTTAAGCAAGTTTTGCAGTGGCTTAATTAAGGCCATTTGGGATGCTGTAGGCACCTTAGGTAATTGCTTTCCAGGGATTTGCTTCTGGACTATTAGTTATACCCTGAACTCCTTCTGTGCAGATTTTCTTCTGAGTAGGCAACCAGTCAGCAACATCCATACTCAAAAAAAATAAAAAAAAATAGAAGCTTCTCTTTTCATATACGAGTGTTAAGCCTTGAATAGCTGGGAATAAAACATCAAGGTTGAAAAGGAGGAGGAATGAATAAAATCCAGCATATTAAAAGTTATAATTAGAACTGTGATCAACTTGGTACTGTCAGGCCTTCTCGACTGTAATAACTGAGTAGCTCTGAATAAGAAGCGTCACCATATTGGCAGTGAAACATGAATCTTGTTGTAGGAGAACATTTTGGCTTGTTGCACAGTGCCAGGGTGTGTGAATTGGAGTATGCTGTGCTGAGATACAGCATGTGGGTGGCTTATCTAGCGTCCATATGCACCCCATGTTTGTGTAAGGCGTTTGGTATAGTTGATGTTTGTGAATAATAGGCACTAATATTTACTTTGCTGAAAAGAAAAGCTGGTTTGTGCGTGTGGAAGTGACCTTGTGCAAACAGTTCTCTGCCAATCTGTCTGGATGTTGCTCTGTTAGTGTGGCAGAGAGCAGGAGGGGGGCACCCAGCCTGCTGGGCACGGTCCGTCAGGATGGCATCGCAGCCCACAGGCTGTGCTGGAGCACTGGGCATAAAGGAGCACTTTGGGGATCACCACTCCCCAAAGCTTTCTGTGCTGTAGGGGGCACAGATGAGTGTTATGATGAGGGTGGTCTTGGAAGACCCTTCAGATGTCTCTTGCAGCTTTTGGCTGAAGTGTGGTATGGAAACTCCTCACAAACGTGCCATGTGGAGTCCGTGTGTTATTGTTCCCTCTGCAAGGCATTTGTTTGCTTTGTTCTCTGAGGGGTGAGTACCAAGCAGCAAAATATGAGGATTTAGTGTGTTTTTTATAGTTTTGTAGGTAGGAATTTATGACAGTGGGGGGGGAAAAATACTATTAAATCAAAGGTATGAGGCACTACATCTCTTTTAACCTTTTTTTATTGATATAAAAGAGTGGGTAAGGGATAGGTTCCCAGTAGTTAGCAAAGCAACTGCTTAAGCTGTGCATAGGATGCTTAAATATTGATAGTTGAAAAGCTGTAACCCATTAATGCCACTTTGATCAGCCTTCATGAGATTGTGAATATTGGCATTAAATCTGACATTTTCCCCTTAAGCTTGACATCTCTGTTAATGCTTCATCTTTCAGTCTAGTTAACTTCAATAATTGCAGATTTAAGCCCTGAGAGCCTACTTCAGCAAGGTGTTTAAGAGATTGGTCTTTTGGGGTTGAGGTGAAGATGTGCCCCGTACCACTGCAAGCTTCTTCACCACAGACTTGTACATGCAGTGACCTGGAAACCTCTTGTCACAAACAAGTGAAAATACTAAAACAGGGATTGTTTCTTTGGAAGAGAAAACCTCAGGAAAAGACGTTATTATTGAAAAGGCTGGAAACACTGGGATCTTGTACCTCCTGGAAAAGCTGATTCTTACCGCATGGAAGCAAAGTGATATGAGACAATGGGGTGAATATTTGTAGGGTAGTGCAAAATCACAACAGACAGTGAATGTATCACTGAAAAAGTTTAGCCATGTAGCAAGTTGTATTTATTAAACTTAAAATATTATTATGAGCACATTTAAATGTTTGCAATAAAAAAGCAAAACATGAATAAACAACTTATCATGGACAAATTTTAAACTGTAAGATTTTCATGTCATGAATAGTAAAGAACAGTTGCCATGCATAGGTTGGTAGTAATAAAAGTCACTCTCAGTCTGACAAACTACATTTATTTGGCTGTAAATATAATAGGAAAAATTACAAAACCTCCTAGAAATCTCATTGCAGTTAATGGAAAAATATTCACTTTATGGAACTGGATTAAACCTGTCCAGATATTACTGGGTGACTAAAAGACTGGATGACTCGGTAACATTGGGACAATGAAGATAAACATATGTATAAACATCTTTTACCACCATATTCTTCACTTCAGTTTTCTTTTTAATTTGTCTGTTTTTTTCAGAAGATTTAGGAGCTGACTGAAAAATTTTGATTTCCCAATCACACTTGCTTAAATATTTTTGAGAAACAGTAAGGATTTGCAGGTGAATTTATTAGGTTTTGAGACTGAAGGGTTACAAACCCCACAACCCAAATCCTGAATTTCTGGGTTCATCAGAAATGTCATCCTGACCGCTAGGAGAACCTGGCAGTCTGGAGGGACACCAGAGATCAAAGAGGTGTTCTCCACCTTTCTGCTGACACTTGCTTTGATTTAAATCTTAATTTCTCTATTAAACCTTTAAGTCAATTTCAATCTTAATTTCTCTATTAAATCTTTAAGTCTCTGCTACAGGCTATGTAGGAAGGTTGGGTGTCACAGGAGGGGAACACTGAGGAGCAGGGAAGGCTTGAGTCGTCCTTCCAAGCTGTGGAGCCTTGCTGGGGGGATGTGCCTCACCACAGCCCTCTCCTCCGTAGGCTGGACCCAGGTGTGAACATGGAAGTAATGCCATGTTAAACTTGCCCACTTTCTGGGCTCCCTTATAACTTGCTGGTGGGAACCTGAAGCTTTACACAGAGTGGCTCTTCCGAGCAGTTTCATTACCTCAGTCGGCAGTGTCCTGCTCTCAGAAGAAAGGGATATGATGGTGGTGGTGAAGAAAGGAAATTGATGTCATAAAAGAAATCATTGAGATTTTTGATTTGGTTGTGGAGTTAACTCCAACCTGTTTAAATGACACTGAAGAACTCCATGAGAAGAAAGGCTGGTCAATTGAGATGAAACCACAATGTTATGGGGTAATTAAGGGGTAATTGTGGGGTTGTTAAGGGGTGAGTCAAGCTTTCAAAGGAGCATTTGAAAGGGCTGACCACTTCTGCCTGTGCAGAATGTAACCCCCCCAATCTGAATGCATATTTGCAACAGCACGGGGTTTATTTTTTAGAATCTGAGTTGTTTGGCTTCTTTCAGTGTGTGAAATGGAGTAGAATTCACCTCTCCAAGTGGTACTTCTCCAGTGGGCAGCATTGCCACCTTCAAGCTGCATCACACCCTATCCTACCTGCCCTAGTCCACCTTCCTTCTGCATGTACTTGTTGACCACTCAAGAACTCCCACCATGTAGATGACTGAAATTGGATGAGATAGATCCATCCCTCTTCTGCTGGAATTTGTCCAGAATGATGGGGGACAGTGTCAGTGTTAGGGAACTGGGGAAATCATGCCTTGGAGGTGTATAAAGGGTGTGATGCTTGGACACTGTGTGAATGCTTTCAAAAACACACTTTGGCCCTTGGAGAGCCGAAACTGAAATGTGGTGCAATGTGAGGGGACATACCCTCTGGCTTTGTCCTCTCACTGCATGCAGGAGTTGCCATCCCATGTTGAAAGATTTAATATCTGCTTTCCTGGTGCCAGGGAATTTCACTGACACGCTCCTGGGAAGAAAATGGAGAAGTGAGAGGAATTTAGTCATGGTGAATTCATCTTCACAGAGGTTAATTTTCAAGAGGGAAGGCTCTGAACTATCTCTTGGTCTCTTTTCATATTTGTGGAGCTTTATGAGGATGAAAGGCTGTGTAAGTGCTCAGTGTTACAGTTCACAGAGACTGCAGATGACACGTCGCTACCCTACAGAAAGCCACTGACAAGTCTATTACCAATGAGGTCTGGCTGTGGCGTATTACATTCAACATCTTTTTATAAAGGGTAAAGTGTTTAAAGAGTTTTGCTGAAGAACTGTGAGAAAATGATGGCACTCAATTTCTTTCCTCCACACCAAAGACAATGCTAGTGTCAAAGCAGCTGACCTCTTCCGAAGCAGCTGTTATTTAAGGCCAGAAATGGTAAAATCTGGCCTTATAATCAAATTCAGTATGGTATTTAGACAGTAAGACCCTTTGAGAAAGGTCCTCTGGATCAGAAAGAGCAAGACCCTAGGTGATTTAACCACTATAACTGGATGAGTGTGTATCAGAAATACATAGGGTTGGTGCTGGGAATCCTGAAAGGCAAATTGACACATCTCAGGTTAGCAAAGGTTAGAAAAACATGAGATGTGTTCCAGGAATTGGAAAGAACAGTTGCTAAATGTGTGGTGAAATACTGACAGGTGAGAACTGGGTACATACATCACGTCCTGGCAGGAGCAGTGGCTGTAGAGAAGGAGGAGATGGGGATGGGTTTACATTTGAATGGCTCCCTTGTCCTGGAGACTGGCAGGCTGGAAATTGGCTGGACTGGTTTTTTGCACGAAAAATTATACAAATTCATATTAGAAACTAAATTAGTTTATATGTTATTTATTATTCTAACTAGGCACCTCCTTGTGTTTTCAGGCTCATAAAATTTGCCTGTATTAATCCAGTAAATGCTGCTGGAATACAAGGCACTGGTTATCATAGAAAGGGTTGTGAGGCTGCAGCTGTGCTGGGTAGAAAGGGCATCTCCATCTCTCTGCCAGCCCCTCTCCAGTGTGGGTTTAAAAAGGTGAGAGCGGTGCTGGCTTACTGTCAGTGTGCAGGTGAAGGAGGCATGACATGAGCTGGTCATCCTGTGGATGGGAAAGGGGAGGAAGGGGAGTGAGCTGGACTGAGTAGCAGGTGTGGAGAGTATATATAACCCTGTTCATTCACCACAGTGACATCCAAAACATAGTGTGTGACCACACTGTGCATAGGAGCATAAAGTCTTTGTGATTTATGAAAAAAGGAGGGTATATATTATTGCTGCTGGCAAATATTCATTGAATTGGACTGAAAATTAATTAAAAAAAAAGAAACCAGTGAATTTTGTGTTACTGAAGGAAGAACATAAATGATTGTAAACTGTACGGGAAACCTTTTTTTTGACTGTGGTGCATATACGGGGACCCCAATCTGCAATATTCCAACACCTCACAGTAAGCTTTACATGTTTTCTTGCAGTGACTGATGTCCTCTAGCCTTATTTTACAGGTGAAGAATAATGGTAGCTGTAACAAGTTTGTGTGCATCCAGTTGCAGCTCAGAGAGGGTTGTTCCCATTTGGTTCCGGAAAGTGGCCACTTGATCCCTGTGTATAATGATGTTCCCATGCTCCTGGGCTGAGCTGGTGATATGTGTCACTCCAGGGCTCCTGCTCATGGCTGAGATCTCTGGCCAAGTGATGGAAAGTGGAACCAACCTGGGCCCCTCTCCTGCTCCACCTGCAAAGAATGTTGTCAAAATAAGGTCTGAAGTTTCCTCAGGACCATTTATTTGGCGTGATTATGGTGGATTTCTTAATGGAGAAAAGAAATGATATCTTGTGTCGCAGGGAGGTGGAAGGGGAAAGGATTTGACATTGGTCTAGTTTAGTTTTCATTGAAATGGGTGGAATTTCTGCTACTGATTGAAATGAGAGTGGACTTCTACTGTTTGTCACAATGTCTTATACATGTTTTTTCATCTTTTCTTATGGTTTCCAAAATTGTAATGTGAAAGCCTTCAGTGAGGTGAGAGCCTGAGTTGGACCCATGAAACCAGGCTTGAGAGATGGGATTCTAAGTGGTTTTGTGGTTGAGCACAGAATCCTGCACTCTATTGGAGCTGCCTGCAGTCAAAACCCAGACGTAAGCCAAGAGGTACAGGCAGTGAAGGTAAATTTTTGTCTTGTAGGTATAAACCAACTATCTTGGGGCAAGTTTGCAATTTCACAAGATGCTTGACTCCTGGTAAAATATTGCAGTGTTAGTTTTCATTAGGACAAAACCCTGAACTTCTACCAGCTCCCGTGGGCAACCTGTTCCAATGTCTCACCACCTTCACAGGAAAGAATCTTTTCCTAATACATAATCTAAACCTGTCCTTTTTCAGTTTAAAGACATTGCCCCCTTGTCCTGTCACTACGTGCCTTTGTGAAAAGCCACTCTCCACCTCACTTGTGGATTCCCTTTAGGTAGTGGAAGGTGCTATAGGATCTCCTCAGAGCCTTCTCTTGAAATATCTATCATAAAATAGCCCTAGTGTTCCCTGGGCCCTCCAGCTAAGGGCATAGGTGGTAACTTTATACTTATCGCCTTCTCTTTAGGGGATTAATTAGCTGTGCTTTTCAAGGTCTGTTAGTCTTGAGGTCTTTGTCTCTTAATTATTATGACCTATTTTATCTCAAATGTTTCACCTCTAGAATTGGGCAGCATTTTCCTGCTTTTGGGCAATTCAGTGTCAAAGCTGTTATTTTCACTCAGTGTTGCGGCCTGATATAATTTCTTCCTCTAATTCCACAAAAAAGAAAAATTGACATCTCATTTTCTCAGCCTCCTACACAGGGTAGCACTGTGTTTGCCTTTTATTCCCAGAGTAACAGAGTTAGTTAGCAGTGGTAAAATCTGGTCCTGTTTTCTGTTGCTGTAGAAGTAATAAAAGTAGAATGATAAAGGAAATTGTTTACTTGTTTGTTGTTATTTTGCCTTTAGGATCAAGTGATGTGCTACTGAAATGGGAGACTTAATGATGGTTCATTCTCTTTCCATTATTGGATGTTGCCTTTTGAATCAATCTCTAGGTCTTTGAGCTAATTATTTTGAGGAGATATGAGGATACATCGGTGTTGCCTCCCTTCCCCCATGCTGACATGGCCTGTGAGGAGGGAAAGGGCTTACACAAAGACGGATATAAATGCTGACCCTGTCTGAGTAAATTAAGAAGGAGGTGGAAATACTGATAGGAGTGCTGGACTCCATAATCCAAACAAGAATGAACATTCAGATGAGAAGTGCTTTGGATACTTAGATGAATCTATAGTGAAATTTTAATTATGTCCTTTTGTGACTAAGCCTAAATTGCTACTTTAACAACTTTCCAGTCAGTAAGGCTGGATGAAATGGTGCTAAATAATGTTAGTGTTTTACAACCACCATTTCTTAGAAGCAAGGCAAAGTTAATTTCCCACGAGAAGCACACTGTGTCATTTTCTGCTTTGCTCCGGGTCCCTCTGATGCCTTTGGCAAGGTGCTCACCGATGGGAGTGGGAGCTGACTGTGCTGTGGGCAGGTGGCTGCAGCCACAGTGGGCACAAGAGCTGCCATCATTATTCCAAGAGCAACGGGACCAATTCAGACCATAGGATGTCCGGGGAAACCCAAGCGCCCAATGCAGTCAGGAGAGTTGGGA
The DNA here is from genome assembly GCA_013396755.1 of Sclerurus mexicanus. NCBI lineage: Eukaryota > Metazoa > Chordata > Aves > Passeriformes > Furnariidae > Sclerurus > Sclerurus mexicanus. The sequence goes on along the minus strand of VWZF01006451.1, from coordinate 188,581 downwards.
TCTGCATCTGAATTTTTTAATTATAGATGCACGGCTTAGGTTTTGCAGCTATTTGTCTTCTCTGACAGTATGGGGTAACGGATGGGGATGAAACCTGCTTTACTGCCTGGAAGTTAAGCAGCCTATAAATAATTGCTCCTCTCTACCAGGCTTTCCATGTTTCCAACGGTGAGACATCACACAATGAGCTGCAGCCCTTAATCACTGGCATAGTGGGACATTAACAAGCCTATGTGTGCACGTATGCTCATATCTTGTAATACCCATGTCTTGTGGAAAAGTGCTTTATCTCAGGGTATGCTTTTAAGGTATTAGAGAAGCAGAGATTTAAGTGGGCAGCCCAGTTGTACTCTCAAAGCCACATAACAGCTCAAGCTGGTGGCAGAAGGAGGATCAGGAGCTATAAGCCTTATTCCCAGTGTTTGCACTAAACACTAATGAACATGACTTTTCCTAATGCAAAGCCAAAGCCTAAAGTCTGTGTTGTGAAATATCCAGGAGAGTGAAACTTAGGATGCTTATAAGCCAGTTATCTTCAGCCCTCAAAGGCATTTAATGCAGAGTCACAGTCCTGACTCACTCTTCTATACCATTATGAGTAATCAAGCTAGTGAAATGATGGTAATCTCTGATTACAATTATTTATAGCGGTTTCCTGTGTTCATGGAAAAACATGCAACTAATGTCCAACTTAAGGTGACTACCAAAACTACTTACAGCATTCATTCTTACATGTACATTTTCACTGTGCAGGACTCCTCACCAAGAAAAAGAAAATCATGCAACTAATTAGATGGGATATTGGAGAAAAGTGGGTGGAAAATGAGTCAGTGATTCTAGTTGTTATGGTACCCAGATGTGCATGTTATGGACAGGTCTAATAGTTTCATTTGAATACATGCTTATGAGTAATTCCCTATTCCCTTCTGCCATGCAGATAAGAGCATCTGCACTCTCATTTATTATTTATCTTTGAGCAATGTTTTTCTTTTAATTAGAAATGTCAAGGTAAAATGATCTTTTCTGGGACTAGAAATGGCTCTTGTATGTAAAGGATAATGTGTACTTGGAAAATGTTAATACATTTTAATTAGTGAATATCATGTTTAAGCTAGTGTAGTGCACTGAGCTTTGTGGGAAAAATGCTTTGGAGAAGATGGTAAAATTTGATTAAAAACCTCATTATATTTTGCCAGCCTAAGCAGTCATTTATTGGTAATTAAAGCACATTCTTTTTATGTGGTATGATATCATTCCTGTATGTTATAAAATGAAGTATTATGTGTAGGATGAGATGCACTGCTGAATCACACCTGTGCTTTGCACTGGCCTCTCTTTCACATTTGGTCACTTCTCAGTTTGCTGCATCGATTGCTATCTGTAATTAAATTCTCAACAGCAAATTTAGTTTCTGAATGGCTGTGGGGGTGAACATTTTCCTCTTGTGTCTTCTTGGATGCTACTGCAGAGAAAAGCAAGGCAGCGTGCAAAAGCTGTCCAGTAGTAGGAGTTGAAGAGAGAAGTACAGAGAGGGTAAGGATTGTCCTGCCATTCCTATGTTCCTTAATAAAAACACTCTTGAATTCATGGAAAAGGCATGTGTCTTTTTGGGATATGGTTTCCATTCCTTTTCTTCAGACAACATGGTTCTGGGAGGGTGGATGCTGTTTCCTCAGTTCCATGACAGAAGTACTGGAGCAGGGCACTAACAAAGGGGATGCTATTTTTGGTGTTAAATGTCACCTGGGGACCAGATCACTTATGGAAAGATCTGCCCATTTGTATTAACCTGGGCATGCTCAGACCCACTGTGCTATAGACAGACCTTTCTCTGTGGCTTCCCATTCTTTTATGTGGCCAAAGGGGAGTCCACAGCCTCTGGGTTGTCAGACTTTGTTGGATAACCCAGTTTCTCCAGCAGTAAATCTTCTAACCATTTTTAAAAAGGAGCAGCTGCAGGAAGATTAATATGTTTGAAAGCATCAGTTGATGACAAATGGTGTTTTTTGGCAACTCTGGCTCACATGGGTAATTTCTCTGAAGTTAGTGGGATGACTTGCTGGAGTAGAGGCCATTAGTCATAACGTCTGGCTCTGTACAGCCTTAATGAAGCGTGTCGTGCTAAAGGGAAGATGCTGCTTCAAAGTGGAAGGCACAGATTCAGACTTAACGAGTAGATGATGTTGTGGGCAATCATCCTTGCTCTGTTTCATCATTTTAGGAAACATGATTCAAAAAATTGTTTCCTTCAAAACTTCCCATTATGTTTTTACTTGGATTAGGTTAGACACCATTGGTTCAGCGGAGAGGGAATCTGCACTAGCCTAGAAGCTGTGCATGTTATTGCCACAGCTCTATCCATCCATTTGTAAGCCAGTGATGAGGACTTGGATGGACTTCATAGCCTGCCTGCTGATTTCAGTAGTCATAACTTCTTTGGGGGGTTAAAATAATGCAGACGGTCAGGGATATTGTGAAACTGTTACCTATCTGTTACCTGTTACAGGTGTCTAAAAGGAAAGCCACAGCTAAGAAAGGCACTCGAGTTTGAGTAATATTGATGCTTCATATTTTCCCAGACAGCTGCATATGATTTTTCTTCAAGTTGCAATGCATTTTCCATGGTACAATATAGGGTGGGAATGGCTGGAAAACACTTTGCAGCCTGAGTTGTGCTGCTTTTATCATTTAATGTTGTTTTATCAGTTGATCTAATTCAATGAAATTTAGATGTGGGATGTTGCAACATGCAGCTGATGGCACCAAAAGGCTGCTTTCATATAAGCTGGATATGCAGCAAGACTTGGAAATTATTCTTCTTCTTAAAAAAAAAGAAAAAGATTGACCAGAGCAAAAAACTAGACTGCAGAACCTGATCCCCTAATGATCCTGGTCATAATGAGAATGATGGGATTGTCAAAATGGTGGGGGTAAAAATATCTGCTCTGAAAAAGATAAACAACCAGATGACAACATCTCTGACTAATACAATAAAAACAGCAAACAAAAATGAGGAATTATATATATTATATAAAATAGGTGATGTTGGCCAAAATATATCAAAGAAATGGAGAGAGCTTTTATACTCCTAGAGAAGAAAGAATAATGTTTGCTTTACACTGACTCCATTATTGATAATGCCTTATGTGTTTTATGATGAAAGGATATTCGCCCGTGAAATACCTTTTATGGAAAATAATTAGAAAGTAGCAAGAGCTTGTGCAATAATTGGAAGGATGATTTGAATCTAGAGAACAAATGTTCAATTAATGTATATGAAGAGTTTGGTACGATAAAGAGTAATGGAAAATCCTGAGGAATGTTAAAAAAATAATGCTCATTGTTTTTCACAGAAAGACAACCTTGGCTATCACTGGCCCATAAACCTGACTAAAACAGTGTAACAAATAACTGAGGAGAGAAAATCATTATCTTGCAAATAGCAAAATCATGGATTTCACTGGAACAAATGATGTCAGACAAATTTCATTGCGTTTTCTGATAGAGACAAATCAGTAGATGAGGGTGACTACAGCTCACATTATTTATGTCTGTCATGTGAAAGAGCACTTGCATTGAAACCCCCTCATAAAACAAATTCAGCCTGTGCTTTGAATCCTGTCACAAGGATGAGGAACTAAACAAAGCAATGCCCTATCCAGACAGAGATTCATAGCAGTTCACAGAGCAAAAAGCATTTTTATTTACCATTTCCTTTGATAAGGGCAGGTTTTAACTACCATCAGAAACTGTGTAGATGGTACTAACTGAGAAGTATAGGAAACACTGAGGAAAAAAGGCATAATTCATGGAATAGAGATACTTGGTTGCTAAATGTGTAACTTGGTGACAGAGCATCCAATAAATTATTTTTACATCCTCAGTGTTTGCTTTATTTTTCTTTAGTATTTTAAGTATACACAAAAAAAAATGACATGAAGCTTTTCCTTGTTTCTATGCAAGAGAAAGGATTGGCCATATGTGGTGAATTGACTTGGTGTGTCTTAACAGCAGGCTTGTAGTGCTTTGCTCAGAAGGAGACAGAGCCAAATCTGCCAAATTTGCAATGGAAATCCAATTGTTTCTTACATTTCTTTTAAAGGCTGTTCCAGGGCATCTAGACAGCTTTTTGTCCACATATATGTTTGATAATTTTAATTTTTTAAGTTCCATCTCTCTTGTAAATGGTCTGATACAACACGTAGCAGGACATGCAATTGGTAAGAGAGTATGTAGATCCTGGCCTCTGCTCCATCAGCCTTCTACAGGTCCATGCTTAGTTCTGAGACTGGGCTGGATATGAGAATATTCTTTATTTTGGGTTTAAATGAGGAGTACAGAAATGTCAAGACATGCTGGAGTGCTCTACTGTGTAAGTACAGGTGGGAATGATCTCCCAAATGACTCAGTGGTAGCTAATGTCTAGCAATAATTAAAAAATTACTTTCTAATGACTTCTTAGAGAAGGGAGAATTATATTAACCAGTAAAAATTACTTCTAGTGAATAATTCAAGTATCTGTACTAAAATAATCTAAAAGACATGTTCAGTGGAAAGCAGAAATGTGGAAATAAGGAATGTCTAAAGAGATCCAGGGATAAAGGGTATCAACATAACAGACAAAATTTAACATAGTAAAAAAAATCAATTTGGTGACAAAACTGCTAGTCTGTCTCGCGGTGGCTTTTTCTGAGGAAATGGTAGAAGATACCAGTGATGAAGGGTGTAAATATACAGCTTGTGGAAAAATTCAATTGAAATTCAAATTTGATTCCAACTAGGTTCAAATTAAATTTAAAAATTCAATTCAAATTCAAATAGATTGTAAAGGGTTGTAATGCAGAGAGAAAATGTGACTTCAGTTGTATTCTGCTGTTTGTGGCCCCCTGAGCGCTGAGTTGAAGCTGAGCTGTCTGGAACACCAACAGGATGAGATGAGGACATCTCACTGCTACCGGGGTGACTGATTTGAGATGACTGGGGTGACTGGGATTGACTCCTGGATTCCTCTCTGCGTACTCTGGGGACAGCAGTGGAGGGTTTCCAAGGAGCTTCTTTTTGCCTGGGGAGCAAAGGTGTGGTATAAAAGTATTTTCCTGGGAAATCGGGCTGGATTTAGACTTTCTAAATCGAACACAAGTGTCCTGAGGGACAGCGCTGATGGATCTGCTGGCTTTAAAAAACCCTTTCAATTGCAGGTTGCCTGCAAAGGCAATTACTAACACAATCTTCACACAGCTTCTGACTCTTTTCCAGGTTGCCTTATCAAAGCACCCGTATGATCTGGGGAGCCCAGCAGCCTGTCGTGGCTGGCATGAAGTGTGAATCATTTAGGGCCGGCTCTGATGGCACCCCATGTTGCTAAGGCTGCTCAAGGGCTGAGAGCTTTGTCCCCTCCTGACATCCAGCTCCCGGCAGTGTCTGAAGCCAGAGACACTTTAATGAGCCTGTCTCTCACAACAGTGGAGACGGAGGACCAATTATAGGCAGTGTTTAGGTTTCAGGATCATTAAATTAATCAGGAAAATGCAGCCTAGTTCCTGTGAGGATGTTGTGTTTTGCAGCTGACAAGACTGTTCTACCTGCTGCCTTTGTCCACTGCCCAGAAACAGGGAAAAAAAGCTGAAAAAAAGCGAAAAAAAGCCTGTCTGAGAAAAAACAGCGTAATGTTCAGTATTTTAAGATAAAAACAGCCTTGAATATTATGTTGACTTCATGTAACCATGCTGGAATATTATCTTCATGTACCTAGTTTATTCTGTGAAGGTATAACATGATAGCTAATATATTTCTTTCTAATGTACCTGGTACAGTTAAAACAACCTCCTACCTCCTATTTGGCAGCAATGACCTTGCCGTCTGCCTCCATCTTAATTTTATTTCTTCCTTCTCCTTATAATCCTTTAATTTATCTCCTTTCCCTAGTCCTGTGCTTCTTCCCCTGCTATATAGCACAGGCGGGTTTAGAAATGGTTTTATGAACTGAACTTTACAGAGATAAAGAGCCAGCTCCTGCAAGTCATCCATATATAAAAGACCAATTAACCTTGAGAATCAATCCTGAAGGAAGCTGGGGAAGATGTCTGCTATTCATAAGCCTATGGTGTTTTTTTCTTTTCCCTCTTTTCTTCGAAATGTGCCACTGAATCAAGCTGTAAAGAAACTCCATTGACTTCAATGGTGCAAATGAAATTACATTTTGATACTGTTTGACTTGGTAGTTTCCTTTGAAGAATGCATGTTCTAGGAAAAAAGCATTGTGACAAGTTGTAGCTTCAGTAAAGATACAGCAGGGTGACTTTGGACCAAAGAAATGTCTTTTAATCAAGAGAGTTGTAGAAATTTGACATTTTTCCCTACTTGCTCTCTGGAGCAGAATTCAGTTTTGTGGAGTTGGATGTAAATGCTCGAGGGGTCATTTTACAGAGCGTTATTGTAGATAGGAGTTATCAAAATAGAGCAAGTCATTTATTTAAGGAATGAGAACACAGGCAACCAAGATAAAGACAAGTATTGGCAACCAATTCTGTTATGCTCAAGGGTGACTTGGTGATAGTACCAAAGATTTAAATGAAAAGTGGTTTCTAGATGTGTGGTGAAACCTTTATATTTATATTAAAGCTATGAAATTGGAGTCTCTCATTGCTTTCTTGGAGCATTACATTCACAGAGCATTGACTTTATTTTTAATGTACAAATGTGCTATATATAGATGCCCTTAATTTCAGTAAACAATTGACTCTTGGTTTAGAGAGCACTTTACACCAATCTAAATAAGATCTCGAGTCTTACATGATACAAGTTGGGAATTGTATTGAATTTATAATTTTCTCTCTAATTTTTACAAGAACTATATTAAAGTTAAGCTAGAGGAACATAATTATCATTTGGTTATTGAATCTTACTTTGGAATTAAAAAGAAATCACGTTAGGGAAATTTAAGGAAGGAAACTCTTAGTACTAACAGGAAAACGATAAGAAACCACCAGTGAAGCCAAGTTGGAACAGGAGCCTGGAAATTCATAGATATTTGCAAATTGCAATGTGGCAATCCTGAAAAGCATTGAAGTTGTCCTTGAAGTCAGTAAGAGCTGAGAAAGCTTCCCTCCTCAGCTGAACTCCAGGACAGTTTTGAGTTCTGAAGCAAATATTGTTGAGTTTTTATTTTAAAGAAGTCTGAAATGCAAATCTCTCTCAGCCTCTGCTGAAGGAGGATGGATTCCAAGTGTGCTGAAAACAGGGGAAGTTTTTTCTCTGAATTCAGGCATTTCTTGAACTGCTCTGTGTCTTTTTCTCCATCCATCTCTTACAGCCCATGCTCTCATTTCTGAGCTGCGTTTTAGCTTCTTCACAATGAAAACACAGGGCTGCTCTTTTTATATCTGGCTTTGCAACAGTGACATAAGATGCTGTAAGATTAAAATACATTAAAGTTATGAGGATGTATAAGCAGTTCCAGACTGTATTAAACCTCATTTTCAGTCTGTCCTTGATGTCTAGTCATGCTGTGTATGACTCCATACACAGCTAACACAGGAGTAAGGTTGAGTGATAGACTTGAAGACTTTTATAATTTGGAGAGCATAAAAATACCGTGACATCAGTGAAGATCACATTGGTATTAAACCTTTTCACCAGAGCATGTCAGAAATGGTGAATGGCAATGGAGCTTTCTCTCCTCTTCTTGCTTCAGCTGTGTGATTCCCCTTGGAGCTGGTTCCTGTCCCAGAAGAATTTCTTCTGGGGTATCGTGGAGAGAGTTGTGTCTCTCTGGTCCCTTTTCGTCTGCCCTCCAGGTGTGTACATCCCTGTCCCAGGCACCATAATGCAAATCTCCTAGTGCTTTTATTCCTTTTGTCTCTTACTAAGACCACAAACCCAGTGATGCACATCTGCTTAGTGTTTCAGTGGGGAGGAAGAGGTTGCAGTAGGAAGGAAAGCAGGCTGGAGCTTGGCAGGACTTCTGGTTTCTTTGTGGGTGCAGGGCACACTCAGCATCGCACAGAGTTACAGGTGGTCCAGCCCTTTCCATTTAGCACCTGGAGATGGCTCCCTGTGGATGCTAATGCTGGGGGGTTCCTATAAATGTTTGGACAACCTTCCTCATACTTGTCACTTTACAGCTGATGGTCATTGCATCTTGATCTCCATATGTTCACATAAACTACTGTTGACATTAATAGCAATATATGCCAGCCAAGGGGGTTGTAAGGAGTGACATCCTCACGGCATGTGGTGAGGCGCATGTGGTGTGGCCCCTCCAGTGCTGGGATGCCACCTTCACTCCAGGTTACTGGGATACAGAGCACCAAGGGACAGATACAGGTGGCTATTAATTACCAATTTCCCCATCAGCAGACAAGGACCATCAGGGCAATCTACTCTGTTTCCTTTGTGGCTCCAGCCCTGTGGAAAGCACAGTTGAAATCTTGGCTGGGTAGTTTGTGCTCTTCAGATCTACTTTTAAATTATTTTTTTTCCTGTGTGGAGAACTTTCTGTTTAAAAGAGGTTTTTCCTTCTCTCATTTTATTTCTTTGTCCACACTGGATTTATTGGTTCACAAAGCGAGGGTACTGCTGTCAGCTTTGCTCTGCTCAATTTGCCTTACTTAGGACTACAAAAATGTGGCAAATGCAGTCAGACGGAAAATAGCAAAGTGTGAGCTGCTCCTCTAGTAAAGCAGAGGAGTCTTCCAGCCACTCAAGAAACAAATAGTAAGTTTTATCAAATAGTTTGTCTGTTGAAAGATCATATTACCTTTTTTCTTACTAATTGACGGGAGTGCCAAATCCAGTGGCAGGAGGATTTTGTGGATCAAATTCCAGCCACCCTTGCAGATTTTCATTCTTTAAAGGGTGCAGCTTTACTACACCGTGGAAGTGAAGGGAGTTTGGTGTATTTTATGGTTTGGTCCTGAGAGAGACTTTTTTTTTGTTTGGGAATGGCCTGCTTGAAATTGGTTGAAAGATAGTTACTGACTTAGTGGATTTGAATGGTGGCCCTTTTGTGAGTCAGTTAAATGCTGAATTTCTCTGGAGCTGGCAGTTTCCCTGCTCAGCAAAAGCTCAGAAGAAACACACTCCAGTTCAGTGTGGAAGCCAAGCTTCATTTTTAAACTAAAAAGTGAAAAAGAAATCTGAAAAAGACAAGGATAAATGTTAAGAGTTTGTCTACTTGGAGATTGAAAGTATTCCGTACCCTTTGAGCGAAAAAGTGGATAATCTATATATAAAATCATGAACATGTGGACAATGAAGATTTTCGAAAATGGTTCAGTTAGAAAAGTTTACAATAATGTGGTCGCTTCCCACAAAATCTCTCAGGAAATTGATGCTCTTCCAAAGAGCAATTTTTCAACCAGAAACTCCCAGGCAGTTCCTGTCCATAAGTACTGACCTTTCTGAGCCAAAGCTTCTGCCATGGTGTGAGGCCAGATGAGGTCCTTCCGGGTAAGAAATGTGCCCTGCTGTGGTCTGGAGCATTTCGGCAGCAGCGGGAGCTTTGGAGGATCCTGGGGTCCTGGGAGACCACCTTCATGAAACCTGCCATCCTTGTATTCCCTGCTTTGGTAGGTCAGGAGAGGGTCTCTATATCCTGGATGTATTTATGGGGTAAGGAGGTGTTTCTGAGGGGTGATCCTTGTCTCTAGCAAATACTAAGCACCTCCTTTCTTAAGTTTAAAAACAGTTATTTTTTTCCTCTCGATTTTCTCCTGCACCTATTCCCAGAACAATTTATTTTCTGTCTTTTCATGTGTAGCCTCGTAGCTCTAAGCTTACAAGTGTGCTGTGTTTGTGCTGAATATAATCTATTTAATCGAGAATGATTGCCTGAGGGCACAGATCTTAACCAAGCATTAGGCAGACCTAATTCAGCTGTGGTGCCTATTTGCCTTAAAAACCTAGTTGTTTTTATTATTATTATTATTATTTCCCCTTTCCTGGCTACATAAATCTTCAGAGAATCCTTAGTCATGTGTTAAAGCTTGCTTGGCCTGAGGAGTTAATCCTTTCTAAGACAAGCCTTTTCTATCTCACATGTGTGGGTATTCATGAAAGCTTGGCCAAAATCCAGGAGAGTTCTCAAGAAATTCATGGCCTTTGCAAAGGAAAGTGCCTTATTCACACAAGAAAGAGACACCAGAGCTGCTCTCTTTAACATTTTCTTCATATATCATAATCTTAATTTAGATTCATTTCTGCCTTAACTTTGGAAAAGTAAATGGTTTAATTGCTGGAAATCTGCTTCTGTCTCTAATACAGGGAGCACAGACTCCCTCCCCTGCCCCATCTTCCTGCATCTACCCTACAAGCCGAGCTTCAGGGGTTAAGAACAATTATGCATTCCCTGAAATTTAGTAGGGTTTGAGATCCCAATAAATCCACACCTCTCTTTCTGTCGTACATAAATTCTACTTGTGAAAAATAGTTTTTTAGCTGTGTAGGTTCATATTCATTTCCATGAATTCACTCTGGTTCATCAGGACTTTAGGGTGAACCTGTGACTGAACACGCTTATAAAAGAGCACTTTTTTTATCCCTTGGGATGAAAGGATTATGGTTATGTGATTTGCAATATTGAATAATGAAGCCATTTGTAACAGAAAGAATTGTATGTGAGATCCTTTTAGGTAAAAGGACAAACTTTACTTGCATGTGAGTACTAGAAAATCTTTGTACTTTTATGATTACTGAATTATATCAGAAATTTCCCTCTCCAAGCCACCCAGCTAGAGTTGTATTAAATCCATGAGCTCTAGACACAAGGAATTACACTGCAAACACCCCAGTTGTGTTAGCATCCTTCTCCTGGAGACCTGTATAGTCCTACAGTCCTCTGTGACCCTAAATACAACTCTGTGGGCTACATCTTTCCTTTCAGCTTGGCATATGGCCCCACAGTTCACCTTCCCCAGCTCCATGTGTATCTGCCTTCAAGCCTCTAAACCATCCTCCCCACTACACTGAGGCACAGCCTACAGTAACAGTAAAGCCTGGCTTTCCCAAGCACGTTGCTCCCTGCTTCTTGCCGAACAGCAGCAGAGATTTAGGTTTTCAGCTGTGAGTTCATGTTCTGCTTTACACAGGGTGTCTTCAGCTGATTTACCAGTGTGGGAGCTCTGTCACCACCCAGGACCCAGGTGGGTAAAGTGTTTGTGAGGAGAAATATCCTAAATCATTTGGTGGTCAGCTGTCCCTTGCAGGCTGCAGGTTTTTCACCCCCAACCCAAAGGCAAAGAAAGACCCCAAAAAGTTGCTTTCTGCTTCTGTCTGCCATCATCTCACATGATATGGCTTATGATTTGAGTAGCATGTGGTCGTTAGAGAAAAACATTGTTAGAACTCGGTTATGTGCCTGGTAGTATCATCCACATCATTTTTCCTTCTTTAAAAACCACACTGAGTGTGTAAGTGCAATGGCCCCCTGCAAAGAGCTGGTAGTCAGCTACATCATTACTATTTCAAAATATTAAGATGTAGTCTCTCTGCAGGATGTGACAATGGTGTTTAATGGTCCAGTTACACTCAATCTGTCTACAAAATTTAGGTCCTCGGTCTTCAGAGTGTTTCTCCGTTTGGAATTGCTTATGGTGAGACCTGACGTGTTGGTGTGCAGCTCCTGGCAGCCCTGAGGCTGCTGGCAGGACTGACCCCTGGTGCTTAAAAATTGCTTGTGGGCGGGGGATGATGAGGATGGGAATTGTCTGTCTGCAGTGTTCTGGGTTTTGTTGCACAGCTGTAGTGCTGTAGGTGGAAAAGAAAAGGAGTCAGGATGTGCACTGTTGTTCCCCAGTGTGCATTTATCACCCCTCTCAGGCAATGAACAACATTTTCTCTGCCCTTGTGACTGCAATGCTCACTCCGTTGCAATGGTAAGGTTTGGTGAGGTACCTCCCAAACTCACAAGAAGGTTGTTTTTGGCTGCACCTTCATGATTTGTCCTGTCAGGCTGTGCCTCTTCAGCAGGTACCTTAAAGTGCTTCCTGGCTTTAAACCCAAAGATAATCCTGGGATTACACCTTCTTCCTCCACTCTACAGGACATCCATCACCTACCATTGCTATCATATGGCCCTGTGGTCCCCACTAGGAGGACACGGCCCTTGCCATGGACAGAACTGGACTGTTCCCAGGGGATGCTTGTGTCTTACCACGCCTGAACCCATCTGCGTCCCTCAGCAACTCTGCTTCTTGACCACAGCTTTCACACTAAGCAAAGAGCTGTGTTGCTCTGCCAGCATGGGGAAAACATCTTAGAGCTCCTTCTCTGCTCTCCTCTGGCCTGGCTTCTGCACAGACTGCTGCTTCCTGATGGCTCTGCCATTCCTCACATGCGTTTTTATCTGTAAGGGTCAATTAAATCCCTAATGCTATCATTTGTCTGCCCAGATGACTCCCAAGCACCTAACATTTTGCTGCGTAACAACACAGAGGCACTTATTCCTTTGAGGCTGTCTCTGTGAATCACTGTAATATATTTGCACAGAGAAAGGGATTTGGAATTAATGCAGCCCAAATCACGGCTATTGGTTTAGCCTTCCTTTCGGTTTGACACTGTTTATGTTTTTAATGAGGACACGGCAGCCGCTCAGTTCACATCGTGCTGAATCATCGTTCATAAATCACCAGGTTAGGGTGGTGTTTTATTTTGCTCTCCCTGTCCAGTGGAGTGTGGATAGTGGTGCTCCAGGGGCAACTCAGCCCCAAAGGGATCGGTTACTCCTGGGTTTAATTTTGTCCTGATTTACTGTAGCATCATACAGTAAAAAAACCCCAAAAGCCAAATAAACCCCTAATCTTGGACACATGGCCTGTGCTGGTAATCCTTCATTGTAATGGCTCCTGACAGAGCAGCTGTGGCTCACTGCTTCTCAGGGTTTTCCTGGGATATGAAACTTGGCTGTAGCAGTTTGGTTCACTCAAGCATCTCGGAAAAGGACAACACAGAAGAGTGAATGACTCTTCTGGAAAGGGAAGCAACCTCACTCCTATTGAGATAATCTGCTGACATGTGGCTTACAGCCTGTGCTTATGTATTTTTAAAAATATGTATCAGCCTTTAAATTGGAAAGCTTTTGTCGAGGCTGGAGGTGAAAGCTTACAGAAGGAAAAAACAGCTTCAAATGGTCACAGGTCTTCATAAGCTGCTGACATGGAGGCAGTGGTGAATTAGGGAGTCTGGGGTTGCTCATTGAGGCCTTGATTTAGCACTTTATTCCTTCTCTTTGTGGATCCCATGGATGTAAAGCTACTTCTGCAGGCAACCCCCAGGATTCTTTACTGGGGGTTTCCTGCAGAACACCCCAGGTTGTTTCCTGCAGGAAACCCACAGGATGCTTTGCTGACTTTGTCATCTCTTGTGTTGGATTTTCCAGTGCTGCCTGAGGTGTCAGGTGGGTAGAAAGGTTGTAGTTGAGCTTTCCTGCCTTTGGTTCTGTGCCTGCCCATATATGTGTGAAATACTCATCCAGTGGTGGGGAATTTATAATTATTTCTCCGTCTCTATGCCTGATGGTGCATAGTTGTATATTGATTTGCTGTAGTTGAGCAGACTAATTACAGTGCTTCATTATGAACATTGAATTATGGCATTATGCAGATAGTTTGCTGTGTGACAGGTTGTGAATAAATATCATAGGACATTGCATAGAGAAAGACACATGGAAAGTAGTAGATTGGGAAGGCATGGAGTGGCTTTGTTAGGGCTGCTCCATCCCTGGAGTCTCCCTGAGTGCTGCAGGCGACCCTTATGTCATGTTGATTGGGGTTTTGTCCGTATTGGGTGTTAGGATGAACTAGTGCTGATGGTGTCTCCATCTTATACGATAAAGCTTTGGCTGGGTTCTCTCTGGCTCACATGGAAGTGGAGCTGCCATGTGGATTGTGCTGTGGTTTTATTCTGAGTCCTGACAAAATTTGAAGTCTGCTTCCTTTTAAATGAGGGTAAATGTTTGCTGGGTTGGTTTTGTGTGGATTTTTTTTCTTTTTTTCTTTTTCTTAGAAGAAAATGTGCTGGGTGGGATTTGAACTCTTCCACATTAAAAAGAATGTTTTCTAATGCATTTTGACATGCACAATTTTAGCTGAAAAGCAAACCATCTCCTGTTGCATAGATATTTCAGAATGAAATATCCTTTGCTTTTCAACTGAGAAAACCCCACAAATCAAACTCTCCTCCCTTCTCCCCTCTCCTTTCAGCTGTCAGAGTGAATGACATGACATCTCAAGTGGTTTCATCTTAAAGACTCTCAGGTGGCAGAGACTCCACTGAGATAACATGTACCATCCTCTGGAGGCCCTACCTCTCTCCTTGGACAGTGAAAAGAGACATTTAAGACTGGTTTAAATAAGAACAGCAAACTTCCAGACTCCCAACAGGGCACATTTGATACTGTTGAAATAGGTTGTGGAGAAAAATGGAAATGTAATCATGCTATGGCTGTGCTTAATTCTGTTGCCCACTTCAAGTTACAAACATGTCATGCCTGTATGACATGTATTAATTTCCACTTGTCCCTCATTTGATGTTGAGTGTTGCTTAAAACTCTACAGCTTATAAAGTACGCAGTGGTCAGTGGTGTGGGAGGATGCTGTGGGAACCTATGCCAGTGTTAGCCTGAGAAATGCAGAGTTAACAGGATTTGGAAATCAGCTGCTTTATATGCACATTGCCTTTCAGTGTATTATTATTTTTTTTAATTTATTTTTTTCGTATCTTGACTACATTAACCTTGTGCTGGCTCCATCAGGCTGTCTGACATAAGATGGATGGTGTTGGTGGCCTGGTGTAGCAGCCCACATGTCAAGTGCCTGTAAAAGGCCCTCGCTACCTTCAGAGAGGGAAGCCTCTTTGCTCAGTAAAGGCACGTTGAGCAGCACTACCTGCCTAATTGGTTGGAGAACCTATGCCCCTGAACTTATGTGATGTTTCTTGGCAAGAAAACACATGGATTACCAAGAAAACTTTGCAGAATGACAAAAATGGGGCTAAATGTTCCTATTTTTCTGCCTTTTGAAGCTCTGCAGAGGTGCTGGTTGGGATTACCATGGTGAGGGCTGCAAGATTTCTTCCCACGGTGAAAACAGCTCCCTTCCACCAGTCCCTTAGGCAGGATCAACACTACAGATTTAGAATGCTCTTAAGGAGGAGTTTGATCCAGTCTTTTGATCCTCAGGAAATGTGCATTTGATTTTCTTTTGTGTCACTTGTCATAGCACTGGGGTCATGACTCCAAGCTAGTCGAGAGCCCAGCAGGTGTAGTAATAGGTGGCTGGATAGGAGCAAAGCTCTTATGCACCTTTGACAAATATGGATCTAAATGTCCTGGTTCTAAGCTCTTGTGCCGAATTAAATTTGGGATAACAACACCCATGTTCCCTGGAAGTGTTTTAGGCCAGGCTGGATGTGGCTTTGATCAGCCTGGTCTCATGTGTGGCATCCCTGCCCATGGCAGGGAGGTTGGAACTGGGTGATCTTTAAGGTCGCTTCCAATCCAAACCATTCTGTGATTCTGTGATAGAAAGACGCTCTGATGACAAAGCTCATTCAAGGTCTGCTTCAATGTTCTGTATCATAAGGAAGCAGATGTAAAGCTAAACACTGAATTACTGAATTTTTTATAGATTCTGATTTCAGATCTTAGATCTGAACTAGATCAGCACTGCAGAGCAGGTACATCAGGGCTGTTCTCACCCATTTCGGTGGGTGTCACCACTACCTCAGAATTTCAAAGTTTCCAGTTAGAGAGGGAATTCGAATCACTGCAGACTGCTTTGGACATGAATTTGCAGCAAGCTTGGTGAATGTCGGTGTGTGTGTGTGTGTCGTGAGATGGTCCAGAGCTCCTGTGCTGAACTTGCATCATGCTGAGAAAACTTTTGCTTAATGGAGACTGACTTGAGCAGGGAGTGTGATCTTCCTTCATACCTGGGCCTCAGGGGATGCTCCACCTTTGGGGAGAGCTGTACGTTTGTTCTGTTCTTATCATTTCACATTTGCTTTGAATTTTGCCTCTGGTGCTTTTGGGTTGATTCCTGTACATTTTAGTGTTAGAGCGTTAGCTGCAGCTCCCTCCCCAGCTGAATGGCAAGGACGTGAAGTCTGACTGCGGAGCTCTTGCAGAGCAGAGCAGCAAACCTGAGCCTTCCGTTCTATAAATTCCCAATTATTTACTTCCTTACGCAATGAAAATGGTGATAAACTCCGAGGGAGTCGTATGCAAATCCTGCAGTCCCAGGAGCAAATATGACACCTCTTTTAGCTCTGCGTGCAATCAAGCCCGTGCAGCTCTTTCTGTGCTCAGTTGTGGCAGTCAGTGCCATCTCGTTTCTATTTCGAGCCTCAACTGATTGAACTTTTGTTTGCCAGGATTTGGCTCTGTTGCTCCATGCTACCTGAAAAGGAACTGAGGGAGCAAACAGCTTTCCTGAGCTATTGTTACTACCTGGGGCAGATCCAAACAGCTTGACCGCTCCATGAAACCACCCTGAGGAGTGGCCAAGGGGACAGGGAGAAGATGGGGAGTCTGTCTGGCATCTGCTCTTTGCTGGAAGAATGAGGCTGGTCTGGCTTGGCAAGGACACAAGGCTAGGAAAATTCTCATTGGCGTCTCTGATGTCATGAGAGAGGGAAGAGGGTTGTCCTAGGAAAAGGTTGTAAATTGTTTTTTCTGCTCTGCTTGATGAAGAGTGTCTCTTGTCCAAATCTTTTGTGACCCTTTCCCCTGGGAGTTTTGCATAGAAATAGGAAATAGAAATAACAAAAGGTGGGAAAGAGATTATGTTGAGTTTGTGCAGAAATATCACTGCAGCTGTTTTAGCTGGAGCTTTATGTCACAGTCCTTAAAGGAAAGGGAAGAGCCTTTCGTTGCTCCTGGTTTATCATGTGGGTCTGAATGCCTTTATGCTTTGTCCCTCTGTGTTGTCCCTGCTCTGTATTTCTGGGGCACCTGTATCTCATCCAGCTTTCCAAAGACATGCTCTTGTCTCAGACCAGGTTAGGGTGGTCTGCTGGCAATCACTGTGATTCAGAGCAGCATGTGCTTTTCTTGAAGCATGGTTTTTATCTTATCAGAGCCACAGATTTGTCTCCACGTAGCTGAGGTTAAGCACACACTAAAGCACTCAGGGTGCTATGAATGGGCAGTTGCTTTGCCCCCATGGTGTGTTTCTCTCTCAGTGTCCATCAGGATATTTTCTATCCAACTCTACAGACCGTAGGAGCTCAGGTACTTGTTTCCTTGCTACTGAAAATCACTTGTCAGGCTGATTTGAATCCCTGTGTAGAGGTTAATTGGAGTCAAATTTGTGTAAGTGCATGTTAGTTGGGGTGCCACAGAGACAGGAGCTGAAGGAGAGAGCATGAGGCTGGAGTAGCACTGGGTGAGGAGAATAGATTTGTAATCAGCAGAAAGGAACAGATGGCTTTGGTTGTAATGCCTATATTTATATTTAATGTTAATATTCCTCCCAGAGCACCAGCATTTCAGTGATACGTAACACAACATAAAAGCGTCTGAGGAAAGAGGGGATAAGACAAATGGGTTTGTCAAATCCTGGGAGGAAATCCAGCTGTGGATTCAGCCACAAGGTTTCAGTGGGTGTTAGTGAGCAGGGAAGGCAGAATTTAGCTGTAACCCTCCTTCAGAGTGCTCTGGGAATTGTGTTGACATGTCCATGCCCTGGGTAACCATGTTGGGACCCTGGAAGGGAGCAGCGTTTGTGCCCAGTGCCCCAACTACAGCGAGATGTTGTGTCATGAAAGGAACTCTTTCTCAGCATTTTTTTATTCAAACACAGGAAAAGACATCAAGTCCTTGCTCTGTCATCCTCGGCATCCCTGTCCTGGCAAGGTCAATCCCATCTTGTTTGGCTCCTTATAGCATCTCCTCATGCTGGTCCATGGTTGGATTTACTGGTGTGCTTGGAATTGCTTACTGATTCATTCTGTGAATGCAATTAGTCACCACCAGCACACAGGTGGAAGATGAAGGTTAATTCTGTGGCACCTAATTAGCTGTCATTGCTGGAATGGTCTGAGAGCAGAGACAAGAATTTGTGGTCTGGCTGCACAGTTGGGGCGGCCTCATGGAGCAGTGGTGAGATACCCCAGACTTCACCTGAGAGCTGTGTGTTACCTTTAATAACCTTTTGTCGTTCTGTTAAAAGATAAACAAGAAGCTTGAGTCCCTGTGGGTGTAAATCAGTGCAGCTCAGCTGCAGACAGCGGAGCTATACCAAATTTTATCAGCCAGGAAGAGATGGAGCCTGTGGGTTAAATGATGGCAGAATTATCCTTGTGTGAGTTACTGTGTGTGCCTATTAAAATGCACAGGCAGGTGAGTACGTGCCCACACACTCATTAAAGGTGACTGCTTTTTTCATTTGGTTGTATTTAGTGCACCTGGGAGGCCCTACCTAGACAAAAGTCATAAATGAAATGTCATCAGATCGTTAACACATCCCTGATGTGTTAACAAATAATCCCATGATTTGTGGTTAAAAAAGCCAATTGAAAGACTCGCTGAGTAATATTCCTCCCCCTTCCCTGACACGTGCATATATTAGAAATCCACATGATGCAAAGCACAGGACAAAAGTGATTGATAGCAGGTTACAGTGCTCTTCATTACACTGAATTAATTGATCATGTCTAGCAGATTTTCCTCCCAGCGGAATCTCTGGATATTGGGCATGTCTCTCTCATTTCTCTTCTATCCTGCCTGCTGGAAACACGCCAGACAGTTTTATACCATCATTTAAATTTATTTGTGACCTGAGAAAGTTGTGCTGCCCTTGTGACAGTTAACTTTTTAACTTTCGGCTAAAAAGTTTGGTGATATTGTAGAAGATAGGGGGATGAATATTATTAAATGTTTTCTGACGAGATGGAACTCCTCAGTGCAGGTCCCATGTGAGAGTTGTGTTGAAATGTTTTTCCTGATCTTTGATCCACTCTTATTTGACTGCCATCCTATTCTAAACCCAACATACTCCAAAGACATTAATCAGCACCGTTTTTCATAGACCTAGGCTGTGGAGCCCAAAAGCAAATGCTTGCAGGGAGTATCCCTTCAGCCTAGAGACGAAACTTCTTGCATCAGATGATGACAGGGATGTGTTGGTAGAGTGGGAAACTTGTGCTGTTTTCTGTGCCATAGTATTTGACAGCTTATGCCATCTTTCTGTTAGGGGCTTTTGGTAGCTCTCATGTGTGGAACAACCTGTCAGAGACACAGAACAGGTTATTAACCTGCTGTTTTTACCAGCTCTATCTTGACAGAAGTATTCTCTTTGTTATACTTGTAACTGGCCTGTTGGAGACTCTTAAATGTAAAGCAAATAAGTGCTCCAAGCCTTTAATTCTCTGAACCATGCAGACAGTGGGCGAGATACTGTGGAATTGCATTACTAAATTCAGTCTGTTTGTGGTTTTGCCCTTTGCCTGTAGATTAAGCAGTATTATATGTTTAGGGACTCAGCTTCTGGATTCCACTCCTGGCTTGTCTCATAATTTGACATGAAGTAAGACACTATAAGGTGGTCTGGCTCCCCAAATGATTTGCAGACAAGTGTATCATCTCCTGTTGTGCAAAATGAGATTATAATTGCAGAGCAGGTGACTAAGACCTTTTTGAGACACCATAGCAAGCCAGCAGTGGAAGGAATAAGACTTATGCCTCTGGTCCATACTAATCTGCCTGTGCATTTAAAAGAGCTCTAACTCTGTTTGCTGAAGGATTTGAGATCTTCTGCCATTTTTACAAAGTGCCATTTGCTACTTCTGTCTCATGTGTTTTATCTGAGATGTGTTACAGCCGTCACTCCCACACCTCCAAATTACTCAACTCAAGTTATGGGGAGGGGCAATGAAGCAGAGTGGGAGGGTTTAACTGCTACTTTCTCCTTTAGCGAAAGCGTATTTTAGGTCTTAAGATAGCATTCAAGCATGCATCATTATGTCTGAATTTCTCGCTGATGGCTTTCCTGCAAATTGCTTTATGTAAAGCAGAGGGTCAGAAGTATTATAACAGGAGTCAGCATTTCACCAAAGATGCAGTTAAAGCACAAAGTTTATTCTCTTAACTCTCAACATTTTATGGTCTGATTGGCATTAAAAAGTCTCTCTTTTATGAAGATTTGTAAGGCTTTGTTGCTAAGAACCATAATATGCATTTGGAAATTCTGTTGAGTAGCTGTGGAGATGTGTATCCCTAGAGACTGCTTTAATTTCCATATTCATTAAACTGTGGTGCCTGAGAGACCCAAACCCTTGAATAATACAGCTGCAAAAGCTGGGAAAGGAGACATTAGGATCAAGGAGCACTTTCACCTTCAACTTAACCCAGTCTAAGTTTGTGTGATCATTAGGTCAATCCTATTCATGATTGAAAATACTTTTCTTCCTCTGTCTTTCCACCTTGGCCACCCATTGTCACCCTTTCCCTTGGAGTGCTGTCACAGTGTGCAATGAGCTGGATCAGGGAGCTGTTCTGCTGAAAACTAGGGGGAAAAATTACTTTATGATGGATCAGGTTCTTTGTAGCTGTAGTGCTGACACAAGGGAAGAGGAAAAATATGGGTTGAGGTAGGCAAACTGCCCAGTATTGCCTATTAACTTATTAAGCCATCACTGGAGATGCCTCTGCAAAAATAGTTTGTCTGGCTGAAAATAATCTTTATGAGGTCAATTTTATACCACCCTGTAGAATTCTGTATTTGGTATCTCCCTTCATGAAATTCAATGAGATTGTCTCAAAAGGTAGAAAGGTCTTTGCTTTCTCTGGAGTTTTACTTGCAAGGATGGCAATGCCCATCACCTGTTATTTAATACTCAGGGTGATGAGTACATGAGCTAGTTGACTTTAGATCATCCTGTTGTTCTTTGAAGTGAATGGATATCTTTTATTGACTTAACTGGGCATCAGATAAGGTCCTGGATGAAAGAGACAATGTTTTATTAAAGGCTACCTGTTTCTGTAGGTTGCAAAAATAAGTAATTCCTGACACTTTCAAAGATGGCTGGGATAGGGCTGCACATATATGAAGTTTTATTTAAAAGAAAAATAAATTCCTTGTAGTCAAAGAGCTGCTGGCTGACCTGACCTTTTCAGACTGAAAATGGTCCCTGAAAGGAAAAATGAGATAATGATAATAAAACCTCTCCCAGTCATTACTGAACTGCTGCTGAAAGGGATTTGGCAAAGGCTGAAGAAATGTCAGAGAGAAAGCACACTGTCCCTGCTGAAAGATGATGGTCTCTGACCTGGCAGGTGCCCCATGAGGCTGGGGAAATCTCCACTGATTTCAGTCAGAGTGAGGGTGGCTGGCAGCCAAGAGAAAACACTGATCAGAGCAGAGCCCTGTAGCTTCATGCAGCTGATGTTTTGCTACATGGGAATGTGCTGTCCTTAACAAATTGTTGTCAACAAATCATATAATAAATATACAGTAGATGTATAGCACAGTAAATGCAGTTTCTTGGAAGGACACAGCCAGCCTTTTGTCCTGGCCATGCTCTCTGAATCTCTTTATATGTTGAAATGATATCTTTTGGGCTGTTCTTTTCAGCAGATAAATCCTTCACCCCCACATATTTCTCCTAGCTCTTGTGCTCAGCTTCCTTGCTGATGATAACTGCTTCATTAACTGCCTGATGAATGGTCTGTGCACATTAGCATCATTTCATCTAGCCAGTAACTAAGAGCTTTACCCTGCAAAGCTGTGCAATATCCATCACTGAGGGGCTCCTAAGAGGTTAGGCAAACTTCTGTCAGGAATGGTTTAGGTGTGGGAAGGGGCGGGTGAGAAGGTGAACTAAATGGCTTCTGAAATGCTCTTCTAACCCTGTTATCTCTTACTTTCAAACCCTGCTATAGTAATAGCACATGATTTTTATGACAAGCATCTCTGGGAGGCTCAATGGAGAGGTGGGAGCCTCATGGACTGGAAGCTGTTCAGAGGCTGCAGCAATGCATTCTAAATGGCAATGGCAGCCCAGCAAGTCTCAGCTGGGTGAAGCGGTACAACACAAAGGACTTGTCCCACCTGTCTTCAGGTGCTTGTGTGGAAATGACTGTTTACAATCTCTGGAGCTGTGGAAGGAGAAAGGGATGCAGTTCAGTGTGCCCTGCTCTGAACATCTGAGATGTGCTGGAACCACCTCCTGGTCATCTCTTGCATGGCCATCATCCCATGATGCAGCCTGTTGACCAATGGCTAAGAAAGTCCTTGAACCTGGTTAGTATGAGAGCTCAGTACCTTCCTCATTTCCCGTGGGACACAATATTTGTCCAAACACTTTTCTATCAGCTGTTGCTTCTAAACATTGGTAAGGGTTGTCTCTGTCTTCATCCTGCTGATGGAGATGCTCATGGCTCTCTGAAGGTCACCCATCATTCTGCAGAGATCTGTCCACTGCAGGTCACTCTGCTCACTGGTCTAGGACTAGACATTTGTTTTAACACATTTGGGTTGGAATCCTGGTAATTATGTTTAAACAGGTTATAAAAAACTTAACGAAAATGTCATTTATTCAGATTCCTTGCAAATATTGATGATATACTTTTGCTGAATTCTGGCTTTCATTCAGTAAACCTCTTCAGTTCATCTTTAATTTGCAGATGGTTTTGGCCATTTTCCAACCTGAGCTTCTGGTGCTTGAAACCTGGTGCTTGAATTAGACTCAAGATGCAAATAGCCTCATTTTCAGAAGGTCTGAATATATGCAGCTGCCTCATGAAGTTCTAAGTAATGCAATTAGGGCTGGGATTCTCACTGCCAAAAATCTGCAAATGAATTAGGAGTCCAGAAAGAGAAATGGGGCAGAATACACATAAATGTCCTTAGGAATTTGGGGATTTAGGAATAATTGAAAGCCTGGCTTAAGTTTTCAGCTGAAAATCACTGATATAAGTAATTTCAAAGGAGATTAAAGAGGACTGTGTTCTTGCTGGGGAGAAGTGTAGAGCTGGGCATTAAGTCTGAATGAGTGATGTTACAGAGCCCTGCTGACAGATGGGTCTGCTGTTCACTCATGGGCTGGGGGTGATTGGAGCACAGAGGGGCAGCAGGGATATTTGGGATATAATTGGAAATAATGAGTGTGGTAAAAGAGGAGGAAGGGCTAGAAACCCAAAACTAGTAAGAAATGGCAACTTGCATCTCCTCTTTCAGAGCCTGAATTAGAAGTGATAGGCAGCCCTTGAAAACTCTGGAGTAGTCTCAAAGTGTTGAAAGCATAGTCCCTGAGTGTGCTAATGCTATGGATGCCAGACATGGGAAACAGCCACACAGGGAGTTTGCCATGTCTCTGCAGCTGCTGTCTTTTGGGATAACATGTCTTGTTGTAGCAGGGAAGTGAAAATGTTGACTCATTTTCAGTGTGATTAGTCTGAGGGGATCACAGTAGTGCTCAGTGGGGTTGGATTCCCTTCTTATCTCCTCCTGTATTCATTCTTTCCTTAAAGAGGCTTTCATTTGTGAAGAGGGCTTTTTTTTTTTAAATTTTAATAAACACACAGCTAATCCCTGTTGTACATGTAAATATAGACAGCACATAGGTCTGTAAAGATTATGGCTGCCCCTTTTGGTAAGCAGTATCTTTTAATAGCATTGTGTGCAGTTAATCAGGTTAAGCAAAACTATCAGTGGAACAAGGAGTCCAAGTTCAGGAAGTGATAGATTTCTTGAGAGTTGTTGGTTAGCAGTATTGGGGCAGGTTACATAGAAGATTTTTTGATTTAGGCTCGTTGATGTCTGTGGTTGGAAAACAGCAAGAGTAGAGCAAGCTGTTAAATTGCAGGAGATTCTTGTTATTGTATTTCACAATAGATATGGTAAATATTTACCGCTCCTGGGCTTCATCCGATGTTTTCTGCCCAGATCGAGTGTTTGGTGCATTGGGAACCAGTTGTAAGGACTCGTGCCCTCTCTGCCCTTCAGTTCTAATTAAGTGGGAAGGAGTGCAAAGCATCTCCCATGTAAGTGAAAGGAAGGAATGAAAAAATTGGTGTAGAAAAAATAGGAAAGACATTGAAGAAGCTGTTGGTCTTTGTCATTAAAAAAGCTGATTTCTACAGGGGGTTGTTTGGAAAAAAGCTCTTCAGTCAGTGGAGAGGAAACCAATACTTCTAGAGTTTCTGAAATGCCCCGAATAGGCATTTACTTAAATACAGAGGATCTGTGCTCTGGAAATGCCTGTGTCAGTCAACTGTTGTAAAGGACCATTATATGTCTAGCTCAGACGTAGAGATCTGCGCTGGAATCATCTGGCATTGCATGCAGTGTGTCTGGGGATGTGGGCTAGGAGGAGAACTCGGTACTACTTAAAATCAAGACAAGAACTGTATGAGAGTATGAGGGCATTGGAGCTGGAGGACACACACTGGATGGGATAACCTTGCTGAAATGCTGCTCGGCTAGCTCATGGTGGGCTGGGAGCAGGAGAAGTGCTGCAGAGTAGGAGGTGAGAGGTGTGGGTGCCCCAGGGAGCCAGGAGGTGTCTGCTGGAGCTTGGCACAGGACACGTGGAAGGGTGGCAGACACACACCATCGATCCTGTATTGATGCTTTTTGAACATAGGACACTGGAAAAATTCTGTCACTTTTTCCTACCCCTGTCAGAGCTGTGACCAGTGCACTATCTCTTTGATGTCATGTGCATGCATGAGGGCATTGTTTCGGTACACGATATCCTTCAGAGAGTGTGTGTACGTCAGAGAGTTTCTCATAACAGCTTAGCACGGTAGTGCAGGTGTGATCTCACTAATTTTCCAAGAAAAATAGAGCAAAATTCAGCACAGGGTAAAGCAAATACACATTCCTGTTTTTGGTGGCATTTTTCAGGTTACTATTAACCTTTCATTTGAAATTTAATGCTGAAGACTACATATTGATCCTGAGTGGCTTCTTGGAACAGCATCAATTTTCCATTTAGAAAACTGGTTTTTTTCCAAGCTTAACCCTTCATGGGATGATGTTAATTTTTTTCCTGATAGACACTTTCCAATGGAAACTTACTCTCTGGGTCTGAAATTCAAACCAGTCTTGCCAAAGCCTAGGAATTATGAGCAATAAAAAAGGAAATGCTATAGGAAATAACAGCTGAACTGGGGGAGGCACATGTTTAGAAGATTAAATCCAAGTGTAGAAAAGTAATAAAACAGAGTCAGAATTACAGTTAAAATTAAAACAGACCTGTGGCCAAATTTAAAGGTACTGTAGGTATGGATGACAGTGGGAAAAACCATTGAAACCAGAATTAGAGTAGTACCTGGTAACAGATAACATCTGCCAATGAATTTAATGTGAAATTCATTTCAGAAAACTGGTGGGTGAAGAAATTTCTCCATCATGGGGATTGGAACTAGGTGATCTTTAATGTCCATTTTAACCCAAGCCATTCTATGATTCTGTGAAGAAATCCCAACATAATGCAATGGCCTTTTTCCATGAGAAGCAAAGGTGTTCTAAGTATCCCATGGTGCTGAGGAGGCTCCACTGCCAGCCTCCTATATTTGGAAGCTCAAATTCCTGAGAGAGATTAGAAGTGCTGAGCCTGGTAAGCCAGAGTTAATGGGTGATTCCAGGGCCTGCATTCATCATCTGTGCTTGAAGGTGCTGGTGCTGCAGTCGAGGCATGCTTCCAGGTCATAGGAATGGACCTGAGCTACATTGGGTGCTGAGGACATCACCATGACTGCTAAAACAGCTTGAGATGCTGGATCATTTAGCTGAACCACAGCTCCATGCAGTTATATTCACGCACTAGAAGTAGCCACACTGATTAATTTAGAGCTGGCCAGTGGTGCAGCTGAAGCGGCAAGCTGCTGCCATGCCTGTGATGCAGCACAGATGTATTCTGGTTATAGAAGATGGAGGCAGCTGGGCCTTCAGTGTTTGTTTCATAGAATCATAGAATGGTTTGGGTTGGAAGGGACCTTAATGATCATCTTGTGCCAAGCCCTGTGCCATAAGCAGGGACACCTTCCACTAGACCAGGCTGCTCAAAGTGCCATCCAACCTGGCCTTGAATGGTTCCAGGTATGGGATATCCACAGCTTCTCTGGGAAACCTGGAAAATCTCTGCCATTGTCTTACCACCCTCACAGCAAAGAATTTCTTCTGTATATTTAACCCACATTTTCCCTCTTTCAGTTTAATCCTGTTCCCCGTTGTCCTATTGCTAGTTTGTGATGAAGGGTTTCTAGGTAAAACTATAGTGTAGGGGAGAGAAGAAGAGAGCCAAGACACAGCTGGAACTAAACTTGGCTAGGGACATGAAAAATAGCAAGAAGGGTTTCTTTAGGTACGTAGGACAACAAAGGAAGATGAAAGAAACTGTACTGCCCCAATAAACAAAATAAGAGACCTGATTGCAACTGACAGAGAAAGCTGAGGTACCTTTTTTGCCTCAGTCATCACTGGCAAGAGCTCTTGTCACACAACTCAGGAAAGAGTGTGAGGGACTCTTTATGAGGGGTCTTTAAGATGTCCTAGTGATAGGACATGGAGGAACTGCTTTAAACTGAAGGAGGGTAGGTTTAGGTTGGATCTTAGAAAGAAATTCTTTACTGTGAGGGTGACAAGGCACTGGAACAGGTTGCCCAGAGAAACTGTGGATGCACCATCCAGGGAAGTGTTTGAGGCCAACCTGGTCTAGTGGAAGGTGTCCCTGCCCATGGCAAAGATATTAGAATGAGATGATCTTTAAGGTCCCTTCCAACCCAAACCATTATGTGATTCTTTGATTCTAAGATGGTAGTATTTGTAGCTGGCAGAGATTTTTTTGAGCTATGCATGTGTGTGACCAACCTGTGAGAGCAACCTGGGTTATTGACACCAAACTGCTCTCTGCAATTTTTTGGACCTGATATTAAATAGAAAAGGGATCTAAACATGAGTCAGATTTAGAGCATTTCAATATCCTTTTCTTTGCTTCACTCTGATCTTGCATATTTAATTTAAAGATCATCTTTTTTTCTTATGTCATGAACTATGAGATGGATCTATTACAGATGTGTCATTTATATATTCTGGTTGCCTTATAGGCAGATTCATACAAAGATCTGGTTTTTTTTTTCCTATTCCTGGAAGATTACATAATGAGATTAAAGGAGAAAAATACATATTATAATTGAGTATATTTGTAGAGTTGGGAGCATGCTATATCATATTTCATGTGTGGATCTGGGTTTGATAGTATCTTGATAGATAATGCCTTGATTTTTTTGTTTTTGAGAGAAATGGTTTTCCTTTCCACTGTGCTATGAGTTAGGTTTCTAAACCATCATTTGAATGGCAATGACAATTATTGAGCCATGAAAATATTAATTCTGGAGAAATCAGATTATTATTTGCACTGGGATGCAAAATAACAAAGGCTTTAATGATGTTTAGATAGAACTTTATTAACATCTGAATATCTCTGGAGAGCTATGGTAACAGTAGGAGAAGTGTTAAATGCAGTATTGTTTGCTTTTCTACAAGTAAATGAGAACTGCAAGTCTTCTCCCTGTGAGTGAGCCAAATATTTGCCACCTTTATCCACCTGATTCCCCTTCTTCTGCTCCATCATGTGCGATGTCAACCGCAAGGGGTCATAGAAGCAGCAGGAAGAGCTTGCCTCCAAAATAATCCCTGTGTGCAGAGTTCACCCTCCTAGGGCAGAAGAGCTTAGGGGCAGATGTCTGCAGTCATAGCAGGAAGGCGGATTTATGGTGCCTCATAGGTGGGGTTTGCTCTAGTGAGAGTGAGCTATGCCAGCTAAAGACCTCTTCTACTTGTGCTTGGGCTGTGGACATGTCTCCCCCTCCATGGTTCATGGCCAACCCTGCCAGGAAAGGACAGTTAAACTGAAAGGAACCAACCAAACTTGATGGATCCACCACACCAGTCTGCCCCAAAGCTTCACAAACATCGAGCCTGTGGCTAAGTTTTCCTTGGTACTGTGATTTTGTGTGTTATTTTTGTGGGTCACGAAGGGATTTGTAGCCCTGGAGGTGGGGTTCCCCTGAGGAAATGGAGAATACTCCAACCAAGTTAAGTGGTTAGTTCCCCTTTGTAGCCAGCAGAGAGAAAGAAACGTTTCTATGATGTATTGTCTCCTTGTCCCCTCTGCAGCAGGTGTCTAAAATAGGCACAGGACCAATGTTTTCCTTGTATTGACTGTAAAGGTTGCTGGAGATGGCCTTGCTCATGTGAAGATATCTCATGGAGCTTACCAGAATGTATCATTTTAGCATAGGTCTGTTCCCTCTGAAGAAAGTTATTCATCATTTCTGCCACCTTCACCCAATCTCTCTCTTGATACCAAACTGATTGAAGAATGTGATGTTGCTGAGGTTTATTTTAATAGTAAAATTCTGGGCTATGAATTTGAAAACAGAGCTATAGACATGAAACTAAAAATGTAATGAAATGTGAGTCTAGACTGTACAGGGGATCTGAATCAATACTATTAATGAGATGATGTGGGATCTGAATCAATACTAAGACAAATAACTAATATTCTTTCCTAGCTAATGCTAGGAAGTTTCTTACTGCTTTTCACTTACTCTGCTCAGGGCTTATCTCAGTCACAGAGCCCATGGGACTAATCTCCCCTCACACCATCATTCTGCCTTGAGGTACTCCTGAGATTTGACCTTGGATGGCATTTTCAGAGGTATCGCAATATTGGGTTTATCTCCCCTTATTTGCCTGGGTTTCCTCTGAAACTGATGAAGAGGAAAAGGCACTCGCAGAAAGTGAATCATCCCATCCATCTTAGACTTCCAACCTATCATGGGATGACTTCTGAGTTCTGTGTTCTCAGTATGGCTTGCTCCATTGTTCAAAAAGGAAGCCTTGTTGGCTACTGTAGATCAGATAGTGTGATGGACAGAAATTTAGGATCAATCCTGGTCTAAGAGACAGGGAAAAAAATACAGTGGAATCTGTGCCCTGTCTTTTAAGGGCTTCTGCAAATCCCACCTTCCGCCTCAGCCTTTGTGCTGCACGGCACCTGATGTGCTCTGTGTTTGCTCTGTGATGATACACAGTGATCATCAAAGCAAACACAGTATGTTCCACGACAGCTACTTCCTTTCTGGTTTAATTATAACTGAGTTTGCTAATCCCAGTCTTGATTAATGAGCTTAATATGCAAATGTTATGATGAAACTGAAACTCTTTGTAATTGCTTGCAGACAGATTACCACTTCGAGTACACAGAGTGCGACAGCAGTGGCTCCAGATGGAGGGTGGCTGTCCCGAATCCGTCAGTGGAGTGCTCTGGACTACCTGACCCCGTGAAAGGGAAGGAATGCAGTACGTTGTGACTTTTCATTTTACAGACTGTTACTGGCTTTTTGTGCTATTTCCACTTGTAGGGCTTCTTAGCTCTCTCACTAATGTGCTGAGTGTCCCTGAGTTAGTCCTTCCCCTCCAATCCTTCTTCCTGTCTCCTGTGGAGCAGGGATTGTCTTTGCAGTGTAGCTGTGCAGCTCACTATTTGCTACAGGTACCCTCGTGTGCTAATTCACAGGCAAGGCTTGTCTATGACAACACCCCTTGAAGAGACAGGGTTGCTTGTCTTGAGCTGCCCTGCTCCTAAGTTCTGTAGCTCTCCAGTTCATTTTGTAGCTGTATTGCCCAAAATCAGGAGTGGTCAAATTATATTTGCATAGGATCCACATTCTTGTCACCTTCATTATTTAGCTAACTAATAAGCTGAATGCATTAGGAATGGTAAATGTCCCATTTGACTGAATTATTTTCATGATGAAGCTCCTGCATGTTATTTATTTATGTATTTTTAACAGCTTGGAGTGTTTTCATAACACTTGGTTCTGCAGGGTTTTTTTTTAATGTTGAAACACTTCTTTGCATCTGGGAACATAAGCGAACTGCTGCTCTGCAAACACATCCCTCACTGTTTTGTAGCTTCCCAGGCTGAATGCTCTTTCCCATCACACTTCCTTGCTCTACTAATTCTCTCCACAAAAAATCCTAGCAGTAATTTGTACCAGAGGGTGGAAAGTATCATATCTGACAAACAGAATGAACAATGGCAACATCCTTTCAGTTCTACTCCTCCTCTAATGGTTTATTTTTAATTTCTTTATGATGAATGTTCCAGCGTGAGGCACATAAATGCTTTCTGTAGCAGTGTTGATCACTGGAAGGTTTCTGACTGCTGGCAGGCATCATTTGATAATGTGTCATTCCTGGTGTTTGGTTTTAGTTTTGAAATTTTAAATGTGGAATCTCCGTATATCCTTAGGATGGGCTTTTTCAGTTACAGAAATACAGAGCTGGAAAGCACCTCAGGTGATCCCATAATTCATCGCCCAGCCCAAATAGCTGTAGTGGCAGTGACTGTGTCATTCATGGCTGATGTTTGGCTGGACTGTTTTCATGGACCTCTTGTGGTGAAGTGTCCAGAAGCCCACCAGATATTTGCTCATCTATTTTGTTCTTTTCATTTTGCCTGCAGTTAAAGATTTTTCTGCTCTTGGATCTCCCTTGTTATACTTCAAGCCTATCACTTTTAGCTGCCTGCACTATAAAGGAGCAGATAGTTTTATTTCTTTTGGTGCACAACCACTTCTGGTGTACCCTGGAGTACATAGGTATAACTCATTTTTTCTGACATACATTATTTATTCTTAAAGTCTTGTGATAAATGGTTTAAGGTCCAGCAACATTACACTCTCCTAGACTTTATGCTACAGATTTCGACAAATGGTGCACTTCTCTCTTCATCTTCTCTTATTTCTATGTCTTTCTGGTCTTAGATCAATTCTAATAAGAATTCAGCTGTTTTATAAAAATCTCTGGCTTCTCAATACCTGTCCCCCTGCTCGACACAGTGAAAACTTTTCCCAGTAGATTGGCTGTGATATTATGCACCAAAGTACAGGATTCTGTTAAATACACTGGAAAACTCATCTCAGTAGATGCCTCTCCTTCTTGGGTTGCTGTTAATTCCCATGGCAATCCAGCTCGTTTGAGAAGCAATCACATATTTGACTTTTTTACTGAACCCTTCAGATCTCATCTCTCTGGGCTCTTGGGAGTGCAGAGGTGTTAATGTAGTTCTGTCTTTTTTTCTGTGCCGATAGTAGATTAACTGGCTTCAGGGGCTGTCTGGCTGTGTTCCGATGGCAAAAGTAATTTTAGGTTTCTCCTCTCTTAGTCTTTCACCTTTTGCTTAAAGAACAACCAGCCTTTCAGCCTGATAAAAAAGGAATCTGTCAACAGCAGCCAATCACTTCAGGAATGTATAGAGAACACCTCTCCTGTTCAACTTGGCTGATGTGGTTGGTTTTACTGCAAAGTGTTTGAACCAGTGTAGAGTTTGGCTGATGGTCCATTCTCCAGTGGGTGGGATATACTGGGAGAGGTGGCTTTTGAAAACTGACTGCCCTACAGCTCTCTAGAATTTGCACATGGGAGTCTGTTGATGACGAGTTGTGTTGAAAATGCTGACAGGTAAATACCTCTTCACTGACTTGTTATATTTTTCAAGGTGGTGGATTCTGTCCCATCTGACAACACAGCAGCTGGATCAATGGTGTTTTATACTGAAAGTATGAATTTCTGCAGCCTGAGGAAAATGAAACATTCTGTATTTGAAGCTACTACAACTCTGTTCTCAGTAGATTGTGTACAGAGTGAGATTTGTGCCACAGACTTGCCCAGGGGTTGTATACACATCTCGCATTAGTGGCTCCTTGAGTTGCTTTCCCTCTCTCATAGGCCTAGTGCTATTTTATCCCAAAGTCTATCAAGAAATGACAGAACTATGCCATATCCTCTGAGATGAGTAGTTCTGGCCATTCTACAATTTTTTTCAGGTTCTCCTACATCTTGTAGGTCCTATGCTATGCCAGGACGTATGACATTTGGTAGAGTCCTGGAGTTTCCTTGTGTATCTCTTTCAGTCCTTCCATCTGCAGAATCAGGGTACAGTAACCCCAGGTGGGATGAATTCTGGCTTTAGAGATCTGTTATCTTGAAAAATTTTGCTTAACACCTGCTAGTTCTGAGGTATACCAGAGCCAACTGTTGCTGCTCTTAAGAGAGGGTTGCAGTTGTATAGCAGTTGCACTTGTATAGCAGTATGAACTATTAAGGCGCTCTGTTTTTTCTCCTTGAGGTTGGCAAAGCCCTCAGTGGTCCTTGGTGGCTGTTAGGACACAATGGATATGGGGGGATCTGTATGAGAAGGTGTTTCTTTTGGGAACATACCTGCCATCAGTGATGACTTCATGATGTTTGCAGTTGTTTTCATCTACTCAGAAATGCTGCCACTTGAGAATATCTGCCACTGATCTTTACTGCTCCCTGAAAAGTGATGTGCAGGCTGTCATTAATATTGAATCCTGTGAATACTGTGCCAACCTCTCCTTCTTCCAAATGCTCAGCAGTCATTCTTTTTGAATTGTGCATGAACTAGAAATTTGAAGGATGGTATAACAATATGTTAAATGTCTCCATCTCTGTAAATATGTCTAGACTGTATCTCCAGTGGAGTGGAAAGACACTCGAGATTGCTAAAAATGTGTTAGCTTGGGTGATCCTGGAGCAATCGAACTGTGGCGCCAGAGCTCAATTGGTGTCTTGAGGTGTGCTCATTTTCAGGATGTTGTGTTTTGCTGCATTTCATTTGAATGAACCCATGTAAAATTAGGTTGGATATCTCTGTGCTCTGCTGCATTTTGAAGTATGCGCCGACCTGCAAAGCACAACTGACTGTGACCTGCTGAGCACAGCTGCCAGCATTCCCTGAAATGGCTGCAGCCTCTGAAACCAGTCAGGATTCTGCCCTTTTTTTTTGACTCTTCACAAGCTTAATCAGCAAAGTTTACCTGCAGAGAAGACGGGGTCCTCTGTGAAATAGTCATGGGGTTTGTAGTAGAAAGGGCTGTTATATTTTGACTGCTTTATGACCTGGTTATTAGAAGAAAGGTTTCTTCACCTTTATCTTGCTGTGAGCACAGAGCAGCGTGATGACCCACCTTCCCCTCCTGCTACCCTCCCCTCCTCATCTCTCCCATCCAGGCGGGAGGTGGCAAGAAAGAAGGAACCTCACGGCAGACGGTGGTGGTGCTGTAAGAGGTCCTGCTATGCAGTGACCCAGATATGTGAGGGAAGCTGCAGTGGCAGCTCTGCAGTTGCAAGGCACTGGGACAACATGCCCCTTTCCATATTTCACTTCCCCCTTTTTTTCTGATCTCCTTGTCTTGTGGAGCTGCAACCATCATCACTTTCAGACCCAGCATCAGGTTGTCAGCCTGCATTTTGCCGTTCAGTGGGGTGTGATACCTCAGTGCTCAATGCCCCTTGGGCCAGGCTTGCTCCGGACAGGCCATAGCACAGCCACACCAAATTCCCTGGTCACCTCTCTCAGGCTTCTGTTTGCTCAGAGCTGAGTCATATTTCTGATGCTGCAACATCACAGTTGCAAGGGTTCCTGCGAAGAGATACATTAAAAGTGCAGCAAAAAGGCAATATTTATTACTCCTAGAGCTACTGTGTGTGGCTCTCCTCCGCTTCTCATTTAAGCTGTCCCCTCCAGGCATCTTTCCAGTACTGTTCTGGATGTAGGGTACATACATGGAGGTGGGGGTGGCAGACAGAGAGCCTCCCTCAGCAGAATCCAGACCTCTGAATCACTCTTGACAGTCGGGAATGTGCTTTACTGATTTGGTCTCCTTCATTTTTAACTACCACAGATCTCCCTCTGATCTCCTCATGAGTCCGATAGCAGGGAGGGAATTTAACTGATAAGAATCACTGCCATCAGGGCAGTTGCTTGGCTTTTTAAATGGAAAATATTGATGGCAGTCCAAGGGAACAGTTTGCTATCAGGGCTAAGCCCTTGCCTGCACCCCCTTATGGCTGGTTATCTCTGGGAACCCACTGCTTCGGTGTGGGGCTGTAGCAGTGTCTAATGGGGACTTTTTGGGGTTTGGCAGTGGGAGCAGCACTTGGCATCGTGCTCCTGCTGACACTGCACTGCAATCTGTTCCGGTGGCCACCATCAGGCTTTTCTGCCAGCCTGACCATATGCTGCATGTTTTACAGACAAATTAAAAGTCTGAATTTGGAGCTTTCCTTCCTTCCTTCCATGTCTCCTTTCCTTCCTCTCCATCTTCTCTCACTCAAGTACAACCCAAATACCTGGTTCAGAGTGTGTGCCCTTGATGTTCCCAGGGGCACTGGTATGCTCATCTCAACAGAGTTTGTGACCAAAAAAGAGCTTCAGGGGTTCACATTTTGACCTCAAATTCTTTTAGAGTGTTAACACTCTTATTCCACAGAATATGAGTAATTTTTTGCAATCCTAAGCAAGAACAGGTTGCACTTTATCTCATAAATATCTGTTCATTTTAGTGGTCTGTGTGCATAATAAAGAAACTATAGTGAGAATAATAGAGTATTTTTAAAAGGTGTTGAATCTGCCATGTTCAAAGGAAAAAAGTGCAGGTAGAGTCACTGTTCTAGTCAGCATCCAAATGCTAGTTATAATCAGGATGATTTTTTTAGGAAGGGAGACAAAAAAAAATATTGATAATACAAAATAACTTGATCAAATTAGTAGAATAGGCTGCTCAGGGAGATTATGGAATCACCATCCATGGAAGTGTTCAGAAAAGGTCTAAATATGGTACTTGGGGACATGATTTAGTGGTGGACTTGGCAGTGATGCATTAATGGTTGGACTCTATGATTTTGGAGATCTTTTTCAACCTAATGATTCTGTGATTTTAAGTATGGTGTCATGGAGTTATTAATGGCTCTGCTTGGTGAAGTGCACCTTTACCTACTACCACTAAGTGGGGGGAGCAACTTCTTTGAAATCAGAACTGTGCTTCTGTTTAAAGTGAGTTGTGTGAGCCTGTATTAAATGGCAAGCATGTGAAAAGCTTCACTGACTGCAGAAAATAGGCTGTCCTTAATTGCAGTGGACTTCACTGGGGTCTGAGTGCAAAATTTGACCTGATTTATTGCTAGTTTGTTGAGCGTATTCTGACTTGTGTATTCTGCTCCCAGGATACCACAGGAGGAGATACAAATCTTCCTGCTAATTGCAGACATAATTAGGGCAAATGACCTTTTTAAGTCTGTAGGTTTTATAACACTTTAAGGCAAGTTAAGTGATCTGCAGGAGTTTTAACAGTCTGCTTTCATAACAGAAAACTCACAGAAGGTTTTGTGTTTGATGTTCTGTCAGTCTCTGGTAAGGCTGGGTATCCCGGTAAGGTAAGAAGTGGTCCTGCTCCTAATTCCCCTGAACTCAGTGGGTATCTGCAATTTTTCTACGGAAATACATATCTGTTTAGATGGATAATACAAAATGAATGTTAAATGTCTGGAAAAACCTGTGTGCTTGTGTTACAGCCTTCTGACAAAGTTTACATCTGTTCATTGTCAACTAGGTTGGCATTCAGGCACACTCTGTGTAGGCTTTGTGCTAAAGAATTGGCTCTTCTGGATCAGTACTTAGAATTTTTAAATTTGGCAGCTGAAAAAGCACCCTCAGTGATAAGTTTTAGCAGTTTCTTTAATGTGTGCATCATTGCACATGTAGATGTGAATATACATATAAATACTCCCATGAGAATGGTGTTACTTATTACAGTCACATTTGTTTATATTATCTCAAAAGAGTTTGTTATGCAATAAAAAAATTTTATTATCACCAAAGTGTCATTCTGTTCACATATGCATGCATGTCAGAACAATTTTTCATAGGACTTAAGTCCGGAGTTACAGCCTTTTGAAGCAAACGTGAATGCTAACACATCATCAGAGGGTTTTTCTCCTTTTTTATTTGATGTTCACTGAGGATTATTTTCTGGTCTTATTAATGGCCTTTGAAATGGTTGGGATTTCTTTGTTTCAGCTGAGGAGAGGAAGTATGGTGATCCTTATAGCTCTGAGGACGAGGCATGTTTCCATTCTCATTTTTTGTCATGGTTTGAAAGCACTGGATCTTCTCTTCATCATCCTTGATATACTAATATTTTTTTCATTTTTGATGTTATTCAGACATTGGTTCTTTGGGTATTCACCTTGGAAGAAACAATGAGGTCAAGCTATTCATGGCTGCTCCTGTTTAACCGTGTCATTTAGATGTGACATATGCACGTAGATAAACTTATGTATGGTGACTGATGCTGCTGGGTATCCTGAGCTGTGGGAAAGTACTGTTTTGAGACAATGTTAAAAAAATGTATTCAGAAGATCTCCCCTTTCGTTCCTTTGTCCTTGACATTGTTCACTCAAAGGGTATATGGTGATCTCCTACCTCATTTTCACTAATACCTCCCTTTCTCCCCTCTTTTTTGAACATGGCTTTCATGAAGCTGCCTGTCAACATGTGAGTTACATGTGGAAGATTGCTCTCTCAAAACTAAGTACCAAAAAAGAGGAAATCCAGGGAATATGAGAATTTCTTGATATGCTATGGATTTGGCCCTTGGCCTGTCATGTATTACCAAGCAATTAAGGGTTTCTGATAGTAAAAAAACATAGTATAACTCTCTCTCTGGAGCCACCTCTGACATGAACAGCAAAATGTCCAAGAATTAGATTTCAAAGTCATGGGCACTTTTTATAGGGCACTTTTGTGTGTATGGCCTGCAGGACTGGGCAACTCAGTTTTACCTGAGTCGTCTTTGTATCCTTAGAAAAGTTTTAATGTCTTTTCTAAATGAAAAAGGAAAGGCTTTTCCACCAGAGCACACTGGGGAGGGGACTAGCAAACAGCAGCAGCGGCTACTCTGAGGAACACTGTGAGGCTGAAGAATTAAAGCAGGGCTGCCATGTAGCAAAGCTGTTCAGCCAGCAGTGGTGTGCATGGCACAGTTTGAGAGTCACTGCTAAAAGGCTGTGATTTAGCAAAGCTCTCAGACAGGTGTTTATTCCTGTTCCTCTCAGAGCAGTGTCCTTGCTAATTGACTTCCCTAACTCAAGTCAGGTAGGTCAGTCTTATTGATGACATTAGGTTTCTTCTCTGGACTGAGGCTTGAGGCTGGATGTTTCATTTTCATGTGGATCTATTCCTAATGTGGATTGATACCCTGAGAGATAACCGAGTTTTACAAGTATTTTTTCCAGAATTTTTACTCTGCATGAGCAAGACACTCTTTGCAGAGCAAGTCCCATTGCTGGCTTTTTGAAGCACAGATTCTTTTAGGTAAATAGTTGAAAAAGCTGAAGAGTTTGCACTGAACTCACAGAGTTTAATTCCTGGAGAAGAGTTACTGGGAGCTGCAGGTTGTTGTGTGTATTGAGAGTCCCAATAGAAAGGTTGGCCTTGATGTTTTTTGATGAATTCTTCACCTTGTCTGCGTACATGATGTAATTAAATAAGTTAAAGAGAGATTCCTCTGAGTCACTGATTTTTCTTTCAATAGGGAAGCAGCTTGAGATTTGTTATGGCTTGGCAGAAGGATGAGAGGCAAGGATTTTGTGTGTGTGTGCAGAGGACATATCAAATGGCACTAGAAACCATTTGTACCAACCACTTTGCTTGATGAGCAATCAAAATATACCTGATGGAGTCAGTAGGACCTGGAGAGCTTCTCACTCACCTCGAGGTCTGTTTCCTGCTATCTCCAGTGCTGAACCACTAATATGGTTGTTGAAAACCTCTCAGCAAATGTGCTTCCCAACCTCTTGGTGATACTTGCCTTCCTCCACTGTACACCACACTGCCATGAATTGATTGAGTATTCCCATTCCAAACCCACATCTTTCAGTGTTTGATACAGTAAAGGTGTCCTACATGCCAGGCCAGCTGGGAAAGAAGTGAACTGAAAAAACATTGCTCTATTTTGTAATTTTTCTGAATAAAAAGTTATTTATTCCTAAGAAAAGGAAAGGTCTCTTCCACAGAAGGTTCTCTTCCCCAAGTTACAGCAGACTTCAGTGTGATCACATTTCAAGCCTGAACAGCCTAGACAGATTTTTTTTGTCTTAAATTAAGATTCACTCTGGTTCCTCATAACACATTGGGATATAATGACTGAAGAAAACGAACATCAATTATTCACAGTCTATTGGAGAAGCCTTGTATAAATTATTCAAAGAAGACATTCTGAAGCTGGTGAGATTATAGGAAACATTAATAATGGAGCAAAGATTTCCTCTCATCATTTGGTGTTGTGTTTTTTTAATTCTCATTCTGAATTTTAGTTGGTCCTTGGCTCCATGTTGTGTGGACCCTGATGTCCCAGGGTGTCACTGAACAGCCTCTATGCACTTGTCCTTGGCCACATCTCCTCCAGGCTTGTGGCATGTGTCTGCTGAACACAACAGCTGTTCAGAGGGACAATTGCCTGATGCTGCCAACCTCATATTTCCTTTCTGAGCTACAATTTTTACCTCTGCCTGTGGGAGACTGAGACAATTCAACTCAGACTCTGCCCGCAGGAGATGGCATCATTTCACCTGAATCCCAGACAGTGAGGATTTGGATGAATGACATAGGAATGGAGAGGCAGAAAGCCAGTGTTTGAGATAATTTTTGCTTTGTATTTTCATTGTTTTGTGTAGAATTACTCAGTTGTTATCCCCTTTTAATATTGCAGTCTGGTAAAATCCAATCCTGTGTCTTTTTTTTTTTTTTTCCTCTCATATTGAGAGCCAGGGAGACACAGAAGGATACACATGGATATGCACATGCTCAGTGGCAACTGAATAAACAGAAGACCTGAAATAGTATTAGGTATTGTTAAGTTAGAAATGTCTGGAGAAAAAAATATCTGCTGCAAAGAGTGATGGAGGTAGAAGTAGTGGCTCCAAGTGATGTGCAATGGGAAGCTAGCTCAGAGAAGGGGTAAGACTGAGTGGCCAGGGCATCATAAAGGAGGAAAGCAATTGAATACAGTGTAGATTGGTGTTGGAGAATGCAGGATATTGAGACAGCTTTTGTTAGTCTTCTGGTGAAATCTCAAATATTCTGATCCCTGTCACAGTGTGGCAGTATCTGGGAGGTAATTGGCATGAGAAAACACTCCAGAGGAAAGTTTCAGACCTCAGGGGAAGCTGAATAGTCATACCCATGTGAAGATCTACTCTGTTCATCCAGCTGTGTTCATGATAATCCTGTCCTGACCCCCAGCAGCAGAAAATGAAGCAATGTTTGGGTCAGTTACTAGAAGAGAAATGTGCCAACTCATATTGATCCTAGTCCACCAAAAACAGCAGGAGGGCCACAGCTGTACTAAAAGACAGAATGTGACCCTGGAGCCTTGCAGTCAAAGGGCCAATGACATGGCCATTAATAAATTAGTGAATAACTGGACATGACAGATTGTTCCAGCAATCAGTCATTCTTCCTATTAAAAAATCTTTGCATTATTTCCAATTTGAGTTTGTTTGGGTTCAGCTTCCAGAAGGTAGCTCTTCTTATTTAGTTCTCTGTTGGATTAAGAGTGCTGCAGGATTCTGTGTTTTCTGCCCCTGGAGATGCTTATATATTAATCAAGTTGACTCTCAATCTTCTTGTGATAAACTAAATAGACCAAACACTTTAGATCTCTCACTGCAAGACATTACACCTAATTTTAAAACCATTTAAAGTCCTTTTGTTTTGCAGTGACCTCTCAAAAATGCTGAGTCATAACTATGTGCAGTATTACAACACTCTTCTTCCCTGTAATATACGTTTCATCCTACACATCTCTACCTCCACCTCTAAATATATCCAGGGATTTCACCAGTGCCTTTTTTGGATGTCTTGACAGTGGAAGCTCTTCAGTGGAGGGTCCACTCTGACTGTCAGGATTACTGCTCTCCAGGGTATATTTCAGCCCTCTGCAGGCATGGCTGCCACTCATTGCCTTCAGTAGCTTGTCTTTACGTTTGGCTCTGTTAAAATACATGGATTTTGAGTGGGCTCAGCCTTGACAACAGTCTCCCACCTGCCAATCTTAATACCATTCCTCTTCTATTTGATAAAAATGTGGGCAGCCATCTGACTCAGTCCTGGGCAGGCAGAACTGCCCCCTTCCTCCCTGTTTCCTATTGACAGCCCTGAGATCTGTTACTCAGACAGTTCTTAATCCCTTTAAGATGTGCCTTACTGGCATTGTGCAGCACTACCTTTCTTCATCAGAGTGACATGCAAAACTAAGCAAACTGTATTAGAAACCCTAAGTCTATTACATCCACTCCATCACCTTTATCAAGTGACTTGTAATCCTTTTAAAGAATGAAACGAGGTCTATTTCACAAGACTTGTACAATGGTTTTGGTGGGTATTAGTGCTGTCGTTCATGTTAATTTTTTATGAAGCGAATCCGGTGTCAGCTTTATCACGTGAGTGTATGAATGTGTGGCTGCCTATGGCAGTGTCTAGGTAACAGTACTTTACAGCATCTTCTTGTGAGCAAGATTGGTCACCTGTACAAACCACAGCATTTTTTTTTCTTCTGTATTTATTTAAGAAAGCTACAGCTGCAAATCACCAATAATTGCATCAGATCCAAAGATCCACTGAAGGCAGCAGTGTATCCAACACCACAGTGTGTCGTGCTGTTCCTATCTGCCTCTGAAAATGTTTCTCCAGTTTTAAAAATGCCAGTGATGGGGCAAATCATGAAACCTTTTAATGTGTTAAATCATAGTTTTCTTCACAGAAAGAAAGAACATAACATTCAGTCTTCACAGTGTGTGTTGTTCTGCCTAAGTTAGTGTGTAGCACCCAAACTGGTATTTGAAAGGTGTACTAATAAAGTTTGCAGTCAGACAGGGAGAGGGAATAGTGATGTCCAGTTATTCAAAAGAGATCTTTTCTCTCAAAATTAAGTATCAAATGCCTAAACAAATGGACTCTGGGGTCAGGGGTATTCCCAAAAGCTACCTTTCATACAGGAGACAAATTTTCCCTCTGGAGTCTGAAGCAAGAAGGAGAGTTTAGTGGAGGACGCATCAGAGCACACACCTAAAATACAGGATTTAGATTCTTGAAACTTCGCATCACACCTTAACTTCCTACATTGTGGTGCTGTCCTTCCTGTTGGCAGCATCTTGTCTGTCTTACCCCCAAAAACACAGTGGTGCTGCAATAATATCTACTGTTTCTGTGATCACTGGTCAGGGCTGCACCTGTGCTCAGCTACATCTGAGTGAGACGCAGCAGACATGAGCGAGGTGAAGTGCCGGTGCCTGGAGATGGATCATCTCCCTGTGCCCTGTCCCCCCAACAAGTGCCTCTGATCCATCATGTGGCCACAGTCACAACTGCCTGTCCTCACCTGGGGCAAAATCCTGAACTGATGCTGCATAGATTAAAGACGGTTTGCCCTGGCTTTTGTTCTCCTTGCTAGAGACCAAGACCAAGTTGTGTGACACTGTGAAAGGAGACCATCTCCATGCTCATCACACGTTTTATTTCCCTCCCATCCCCCTCCAGCCTCTCCTGACTGCCTGGAATGAGACCAAACATTGCATCTGTTCCAATGTCGAAAGTGTTTTGTGTTGCCATTAGACACGTTCAGCCCCAAATTGAACCTGGCAAGCAGCTGGCATGCTCAGAGCCAGTTTGTTTGCAGGCGGATGTGTTTTGATGGGAAATGCTGCTGCCTGTGAAGTACAGTTCTTAGAAGAGGGAAAGAAGGTAATTCCCCACCTGAATAAGGAAAAGGCTCATCTCTTTCCTGGAAGATGAGAGATGGATCACTTGTCCTGTGTGATAGCCAGCCTGATCTCTTATGCCCTTTTATTTCTCTCAAATGATCAGTCTGCAAAAGGTTAAAATATATTAGTTCAGTTAAAGTAATAATCTCTGCTCAACCTCACTGCAATGGAAGAGGAGGTGCTGCTGCCTTCTGTGTCTTCATTACGGCAGTGAATTGCTCATGGTTCTTGATTCAGTTGAAATTCATGAGTCTGGAATGGTTAAGCAGTGCTCTCAATTTCTTGCTATTTAGCTTTCTTTAAAAAAATTAAATGTTGAAACTGTTAAAGAATTCAAATATGTCATGAGAGCTCACTTTTCTACTTCCCTTCCTGATGGCTTCTCTCTGCGCCCTTCAGAAGAAAAAAAAGAAAGCAGGATTCATTAATAATGCTAAAGCAGTGAGAAAGGACACCTTTACACATTTGAGATGAAAAGATGTACAAGGGAAAGTCTGAGTTCAGACACACTGCTTTTCTCAGGGTCTCAGGAGAAAGCTGTTTTTGACTCCAGCTGCAGGTACATCCTATGGCTTGGGCTGAGGTAACAGAGTTACTCAGATGGGATGTTAGCTGTACTGCTGTATCATGTGCCCCTGCCTACAGAGGGCCACTTGCCCTCACTGAGCTTGGATTTTTTGCCTGTCGGTCTTTCACAGAAATCCATTGCAGCAGGATTTCCTTGTGTAACCCCAGTCCAGCAGCTCCCTCTGCCTGGGTCCCACCCACTTCCCTTCTTGGTCCATCACCAGTGAGCAATGGTGATCGAAAGCTGTGGGCTGGAGGTCCAGTGGTTCAAATTCAGAGCGTGTTGATATGACAACATGAGTTGTAATCATGATTTTATCAAAGTATTTACAATCAAACAAGTTTTTCTGCGGACAAACATTGGCACATCTGTGGAACCACATTTGCTGGGACTGTAGCCGGTGTCAGTTGTTTTGGGCCAATTTCCCCACTTTGGCTGGCAGTCTGGTCTCGTCATGCAGTTTCTCAGGCTAGTGAGTTTATGTCTGTCAAAGAGAGTGTATGAAATATCTGTCACTGTGCAACGTGGCGGGTGTGAAACTAGAAAATCCCACTATTTCTTGGGGTGTGAGTTGTGTGTGTTGCTCTGCATTCTGCTTTGGCTACACTGGCATAGTTGAGTTTAGAAATCTGCAGGCAATGTAGGAAGTACTGTGAGCATCAGAAAGTGCTCGTTTGTTTTGCAGTCAGGGTGTTCGGTCTCAAAGAGGATATGATGCAGAATAGGGTTGGGGAAAAGTGGGATGGCCTGCAAGTGAAACGAGTGTTCAGGCAGGAGTTACGATTCCTGGCACAGGACTCTGTGGGCATACAGGACTTCAGCTGCTATTCAGGTTTCTTCCATATAATGGGAATAATCTTCCCTTAGCAGGCAGAGATGTAATCAGGGGGACAAGGGACGTACAGCTATTTGAAGGAAATAATTTTAGAGTTAAAAAAGGGCTTTGTGAATATACCTCCTAATTATACTTCCCCTAATTACACAGGTTTAAAAACTGTCTTTGCTGTGCTGACAACCAGTGGTTATTTTCTCAGCGTGTTGATGACACCCCAGTCAAAGATCCTCATGTGCTAGACAAAGACTCTAGGGTGGCTTTTTCCAAGACCGCCTGGTCTATCAAGCAAGATGTTCAGGGTTTTGTAGACAGTTCATGTGAGGAGAAACAAGGAGAGACCCTTGGATTAGGCCTGTTACTCTCAGCCAAGGTTTGTAGTGTTGTATTACCATCACTGTGCTGCTGTACACCCTTCTTAGCTGCCATACAGGTGGGTGAGACAAGTCTGTTCTGGCTCTCAGGTAGTGGTAATTTTAATTAAGCTCAAAGTGTAACAGTTGGGTGAGCAGGAGTGAGGAGAACTGAATTATAAGTCCTCATTTTCACAAATTGGTTTTGGACACAGTCTGTCAGTAGAGATTTTATTTCTAAAGCCTTATTTTGCCAATGGATATGAGCTGCAAATCAGAAGCCATCATTTGGGATTTGGGTTCAGTCCTGCCATGTCAGTGAAAACCAGGTGAACATCTCATGCAAAAAACTGGTGAATGTCTCAATTTTGCAGCCAATGTTGGTAGTTCAGCTGTTGTGCTCCTGGGACTGGGGCATTCTGTTTGGTTCCCTTTAGTGGCAGTTCAATCTTAAGTAATTAAGTGGCAAAAAAATTAATGGAAATTAATAAGGATTAATGTATCCATTAATGTGTTGTAAACAATTGTCTCCCCAGCTTTCTCCTGTGCCTCTGGTGAGTACCTGGAGATGAAGAACCAGGTGTGCAGCAAATGTGCAGAGGGGACTTACTCACTGGGCAGTGGGATCAAGTTTGATGAGTGGGATGAGCTGCCGGCAGGATTCTCCAACGTGGCAACTTTCATGGACACGGCAGTTGGCTCAACTGAGAGTAAGGCTGACAGCTGCAACAAGTAAGAAGTTCTGTTTGCATCTGGGTTATGCAGCCGTGGGTAAACCTGAGACAGCTTAGCAGCACAAAGCTGCTTAATGACTCATCTAAGCTCTCCAGAGGGTAACTAGCCCTACTAATGGCAAACAAGAGTGGCTGGGAGGTGAAATTTGTAGCCATCTCTTTGCTGTCAACATGGTCTCCTTGGGCTCATTAGCAGATAGTGAGTCTAAGACCTGCCTGGAGCTGCTTTTATTTGTAGCTGTAAAGCTCCAGGGTCATGGCATGGTAAATGTGGTTAAAAGGGGTCCTTTTACAGCCTATTTAGAGACCCGTGGTGGTTGCAGAAGGCTGTTTCTGAGTATAATTGAAGGTACATTGAACATGT
Source organism: Sclerurus mexicanus (assembly GCA_013396755.1). NCBI lineage: Eukaryota > Metazoa > Chordata > Aves > Passeriformes > Furnariidae > Sclerurus > Sclerurus mexicanus. The sequence continues at coordinate 144,091 of VWZF01006451.1, read as the reverse complement.
GGAGCATAAAACTTTCTTGTGTAGCTTGGGTCCTCAATTTTTAGTACCATATTCTTTCCCATGCAGTTTTAATGAAAAGTATTACATTTTATTCATGTAATATATAAAAATAGATATAAAATGCAATTACTATATCTATTATATCTTTATATTTGATAAATAAATGTGAATCCTGTTGTGGGATTCTGGATTCTTTATTATGTAACATGTTTTTGTATAGTAGTGTAAGAAAAGTTTCTTCAGTATCCGGAATCTCAGATGAGGCTTGTTTTGTTTATGTTCATCAGCTCTTCATGGACACCTCGAGGGAATTACATCGAGTCAAACAGGGATGATTGTACAGTTTCTCTCATCTATGCTGTGCACCTGAAGAAATCCGGTTCTGTCTTCTTTGAGTACCAGTATATTGACAACAACATCTTCTTTGAATTTTTTGTAAGGCATTTTATATGGTGAATCCAACCTTATATTGTAAGAATTCAGCCCAGATAAAGATCATTAGAAACAGCTTTTCTCCCCTTTATATTCCCCATATGCCCATAGCTTGCTATTGCTGAACAGGATAAAAAAAATCTTATCTTTCTGTCATTTATGCTGTCTTGTGGCATTTATTTCATCTTCAAAACTCAGGCAGAACTGATCCCATCTGCCATGCGCTGGGATTTTTTCACTAGGGGTCATGACTGCCCCAGTTATTCCAGCCTTTTGCAAGACAGTTATTGGTGGGAGATGCTTCCAACTTTGGGGGTGTTTGACTTGAGATACCAAAAAGGGATTTGACGTTTGAAAATACTTCTTCCAAGGTAGTAGTATGTGGAAATCTTAACTCTAATTGTAGGTCAGTTTGTGTCCTAGTAATTAAGATGAAAAGAAAAGCAGGAGAAATTCAGATGAATTTCAGTAGGAATTAGGATTTGAGGATGCGTCTGCACTGTGAAATGGAGGGGCTGGGGATCATTAGCTCTGGGAGCATCCTGGATGGGCTTGCACCATGCGATACTCAGATTGCTAAATCAGTCTGATCAGCAGTGACCAGAACGGGAAGGGCAATCCTGGTCTGACCCACGTGGATGGACTGGTTGGGGTCCAGGGAACCGGAGGGTTCCAAGCACTAGGATCTACAGTGTGGTGTAGACACCCCACAGTACTGAGATGCTTGGAAAGTTCCACCAACACCTGTATTGCTGTCCTTGTCATGTTGTACCTGCCATTTGGAACAGAAAAAAATGTAATGGGACTGTGATTCAGAGAGAGAGATGACTGGGAGTTTTCAGTCTCCTTTCTTACTGCCTCTATATCTGTCTGACAAGCTCTGTTTTTCATCTGAAAAACACAGCTCATTGTACCTCACAGGAGTGAGAAGTCTTAGCTGGTGTCGGTTAATATTTCTTGAGAAAAATGCAAAGTATCCTTGCGCTTAGTAGAGCTGGGAAAGGAAGACAAAAATTACCTGTTGGAGGCACCCTGTTGCTCCTACATCAGCACAATAGATTGCTATTGCACTTTGATAACAGACCGTGCAGGCAACGCTATTTAGCCACTTCAGTTTTATATTAGACTATCCTGCCTATTTGATGGGGAGGAAGCAGAAAATACACTCTCTCTTGTCAGGTGAATGTGCCAGGATTATGAATCCCAGCTCCAGTTGCTTTAGTGACTGACAGATCTGCTTCTGCAATGTAGTGAATGTATTGTTTCTCTAAGCATTGGCTTTGAAAATGGCTTTTTGATTATTGCTTTTATCCATGTACCACTGATTCACCTCCTCTAAATTTATCATTCCCTGTTGAAGAAGCAGTGAGTGGTGCAGTCCTTTATAGAAATGCCGTAAATTCCTAGTCAGCTTCCGTATTTCAGGGAAACCGTATTTAACACTCCTGTAAAAGTCAGTTTTTTTTCTCCATTATGCCTTTATGCTTAAACATATTTAACAATGATACTTTAGCTCTGGACAGTGGCATTTCAGCGGGAGTGGGAGGTTACTGTGAAATGGTGAACTGTTTGATCTGCCCTTCCCTGGCGCTTTTTACATGTTGAAGCCCTCTACATGTCATGAGAAGAGACTATGTATTCTTACCTCCTTTTTGTAGATGAAAGCCATGGCACAAAGATGCTGTAGCTCAGGTTCTGCAAAATAATTAGGGATCTGCCTTCTACGTAGGTGCTTCTTTTCACCTCTTTTCCTCAGTGCTGTTGATCTAGGTAGGAATTCAGTGTACAGAGGCTTTGGAGGATGTGGGGTTATGCAACTTATTTCAGACTTGACATGGAGCATCTTTGAGGAGGATCCTCGACTCCAGGTCACGTATCTGAAAGTGTTGAACTGACTGTTCTCCCTGGTGCAATAGAAGCTGAGTAGGTGATCTTGTGCCTCAAAGGGACTTGATAGGTTTCATCTGAGAAGACAGTAATAAGAAGAAAGAAGTGTCCCAAACTCTGCTGTAAGGAAAGGCATCTGAGCTGCCCTGGACCTGAGTGAGGGACAAATAACCTCACACTTCTGCCAGGACAGACTCCATGTCATGTTGCCTCTCCCTTGATAATGTTACCCTCATCCCTAGGTCAGGTGACAGCAGGCCAAAGACACAAGCAGATATTGGCTGCAGAGAAAGCAATTTGTCCCCTAGGTTTGGCCCATCCACTCCTACCTCCCCTCTGACTTAGAAGGCCACAGCCTCTGGATTTTAGAGACTTAAGTCTTGGTGGGCTCAGGAGGAGGAAGCAGGCAAGACATAATGCTCAGACAGTGAGAGGACAAGTCTGAGATCTTCTCATCCTGCTCTTTTTTTTTACTGTGTCAGAAATGGTGATTGGAGGCAGTATTAAGCGCTAGCACGTTTTGAAAGTTGCGGGTTTATTTTGTCACAAGTAAGGCAGCTGTTGTCCTAAATATGTAGACAAGAGGAAGAGAGGTAAGTCTTATAATTCACAGCAGTTATTATGACAGAGAGATGCACCTTATTGTGGTCACTGCTCTTGTGTTTTTATTATCAGATACAAAACGACCAGTGCAAAGAGATGGAGTCCACAGCAGACAAGTGGGTGAAGCTCACAGACAACGGGGAATGGGGCTCTCATTCTGTAAGTGTATGAAAAATTGCTTCATGAAGTTTCATTTATAAGTGTTTGTGTTTTCCCCTGGGTAGACACCAGACACGGGCTGACTCCTATGAATGCATTTGAAGAAACACAGCTTTGCTAGTACTGAAGGGAAAAGTCTCAGAGATCCCCAAGGGGTTGATCCCAAAGCAAATGATACAGATGCACGACTTTGTATTGATTTCCCTGGGCTTTGAATCAAGTACTTTATGAAGTTAAATAGATTTATGCAAATCTGCACGCCACAGTCACTTTGCATGATTGTGACTGAAATCTTCGACAGTAGTTGTTTGCTCATGAGAACATGAGATTATTCCCTGTGTCTCAGCAGAGCGGTGGGAGGGGTGTGTGTATGTGGAGACAAGCAGGACAGACATTTTATTCTCAAGTGTGTGCAGAAGAGCAGGACTGCACTCAGCTTCTGCTCTGTGGGGACTTACCTGTTTGAAAAACAAGCTGGCAGCACCAGGGTGGCTCCTGCAGCATGAGTACGAGCCTGTCCATGTTGGGAGTGGCAGCATTTCGGCCAGCCCGTGACCCAGCTGGCTTTGTGCACAGACCATGCATAGACCAACTCATTAGTTGAGGCCTGGCTTCCACTGTACCATCATACCCTTGCTCCCAGAGCCATATCAGCAAAGGCTCAGCATAGATGACATTATTCCAGAAGAAAAAGGCTTTTATGGGCATAGGCAGCAGCATGCTCTCTATTTTCCATGGTCTACTTATCCTCCTGGAGGAGAAACTGTATTCCTAGGCCAGCTCTGACTGGCAGTGCCTCTAAACTCAGATGCAAGACCACTGCGAGTTACACTGGGAGATCGGAGAGCTGAGTGAAGAGGAATGAGGGGCATGAGTTGAGCAGTAGATCCAAAGCCAGGACATCAACTTGGATGAGGCAAGAGGTGTAGACCATCTGCATGAGAGATGGTGCCATCTGAGCTCCTCATTTGAGGTGTGCAGTGTCTTCACTGGCTGTGAAGGTTGTTGGGATGCCTGGCTGAAATTTAGACACATGAGCTAGATGAGATGATTACTCTGGCTCTCAAGGCTTTTTTCTGTACTGTAAATCCTGTCACAGTGGCTTTTCTGAGCCCATTTTTCTGGTTACTGCAGTCTCTGCTCTCAGCATGTGAGTCCTGCTGCACCAGAGCTGATGCTGGTACCTCTACCCCACACAGCATGATGTTTGGTTCAATATGGTCCCAGTTCAGCTGTTACCTGTGGCAACCCAGCTCTCCTCTGCCCCCCTGCGTAGCAGCTGCTTGGGTGTGGGAGATAAAATATACTGTATTTCCACTTTGCTGAATTTTTGAACTCTTTATCCTGGGTGAACAAAAATCATGGTCATGCCAGTCCTGTACAGGATTGCTGTAAATCACATTATCCTGAACTCTTATGCTTGTAGAGCTTATCCCTCTTCTTGTATGAAAATATAGCACCTTCAGACCAGTATCACGTGTTGGCAATAGGCATCATGTACTGGGCTAGTAGATGTGGTATGGCTTTGCAGGCCAGGCAGGGGCTTGGTAAACGTGCTGCTTTTAGTGATGAGAGTGACACTGCAGTTACACAAGTGAGTTGAAGGCAGAAGGCACTGACACTGCTGCTGAAAGAAGTGGTCCTGCCCTCCTCCTGCTCCTTATCCCAGCCACAACGCCACCAACCCACCACCCCTCCTGTGCCAGCACAGGCGTTGTGCAGCCACTTGCTGAACCACAACACGGAAACAAGTGGGTCAAGGCACTTGGGAAGCAGGTTGTTTTCTGCATCTCATCTGCTGTTCAGGGTCAGAAATGAGCAGGAGGGATGGGACTGCTGCTGGGGACAGCTATGGTTTTTGCCTGGTGTACCGATCACGATGGTGTAGTGTTAGACACTGGCAGAGCTTGATTTTTAAAGCCTCTAAGCAAAACTCACTTGCAAGCCTGGATTTTTGAACTCTGGGTCATATTGAGTTTCTTTATGAAAGCTTATCTCAAGGCTTTAAAAACAAACTGATTGACTATATCTGAACATAGAGCTAGAGATAAAAGCTCCTGAGTGCCAAGGGTAGATGGATAAAGGCAGGAACAGCTTTTTCCAAATTCTTCTTACAACAAGGTCAGAAACAGCCTTTGGTGTTTTCCTGTAAAACTGAGTTGTAGAGAAACTTTTTTATAAAGCACACTTTGGCACTCCTCAGAAATGTCTGTACAGCACTGCCTAGCTGTCTCCCTATTACCTCTTGACTCACTAAGCAGCTTAGGAAAAGCCAGGATCACTGCTAGAATGCAAGAAATCTGAGTGGTGGAAATAGGAAATAAAACAATGTCTTGGTGAGGGGATGTCTGCTAACTGTCACGTGTATTATTCCAGGTAACTCTCAAATCAGGTAGCAATATTTTATACTGGAGAACAACAGGGATTCTCATGGGTTCCAAAGTAGTAAAACCAGTTCTGGTGAAAAATATCACAATTGAAGGTAGGTGTTATTTGTCTTTTAGGTCTTATCTCACTCTTTTGTTGTATTGTTTGGCAAGTGCTATTTCTACTGGTGTGCCTACGTGACAGAAGTGGCTTTTTTTAGCCCCTGGTCCCCTGTCTCCTCCTTTAAAGTGTAGAAACGGGACAGCAAAACTTCAGGAAACAGTCAGGAAAAGGCTGAAAAAATAATTTATCTGGTAAATGATGCCATCTACTGGAGAAGACTGGCTTAGCAAGTAGAGAGAGAAAAAGGAGTAAACGGGGTTTCTCTAATGTGGTATAGAAAGATCATGGTTATTGGTAAGTCTCTCAACTGTGATAAATGGATATATATCATAGCTGTTTATTTAAAATATTTAAAAGACTTATTTAATCTGAGACTGGTCTTTCAGTCCTGTTCTAAGTGTTTAGTCCTGTTCTAAGCTTGGAGTGTTGTATGAGGTTCATAGATGGTTTGGACTTGCTTTGAGGACCAAAGATTAAAGACCTAAATTATGAGTCAACAAAGCCAAAGCGTCTAAACCAAGTGGTGAAAGTCTGTGGGTTTTATGCTGTTTTATGCAGCTGGCTTGCTTTCACCCATAAGCAGGTAGGCAGCAGTTATGGACTGTACCTCTCATTTAGTGTAATTCACCTGTAATTTATCTTACAGGAGTTGCATACACGTCTGAATGCTTTTCCTGCAAGCCTGGTACCTTCAGTGACAAACCAGGTGCATCTGGCTGCAAGGTGTGTCCACGAAATACTTATTCTGAGAAAGGAGCTAAAGAGTGCACCAAGTGTAAAGAAGAAATGTATTATGCAGGTACATTAACCAAGTGGGTTAAGCAAAACCAGGAGGGTCTATGAGGTTTATCGGGTGTTTCAGATGTGAGAATGGGTGTATGCAACAATGAAGTTTAGTCTCCAGTTGATATGCAAGGGGGATATGAAGGTGGGATATCCCTAAATATGCAGAAGGCACATATAGAAAATGGGCCATAGTCGAACTTGGCTAAGATCATCCATATTAACATGAAGGGATGGAGATCTTTATGACCTGGAAAGCAGCAGTTCTTCTGAAGGATGTAACAGTCGTGCTGTGCCCTCTCGTGGTGATTTGTGTTATCGGTTGCTGATAATTTGCTTCATCACTGCCCTCAGACTTAAGACGCTTTTAAGAATGTCCTTTCCAAATACTCTCTCTGGGCTCGTCTCTGACTCCTGTGTCCTTGGAAGATGTGGTGATCTAGTTGCAAACCCTAGTCCTAAATCTTCTGCATACCCAGCTCTTGTTAGCTGGTGATAATCAAATAACATGGTCTTAATCTATTCTTCATAGTCAAAAAGTCTTCAGTTTTCTTCCTTGTATTAGTTTTAAGAAAATTCTTGAAGAATGTTACCAATCATAGGACCTGCTATGACTGATTATGGCAAATCCTTGGAAACTGTGCCTGTGCTCACAGGGGGAATGGAAATATAGTAAAAATATCTGGGAAGAGGAAAAACTGGGCCAGTATTGTAAGGAAATTTCTAATGGTTTGGAGTGGTGGTGTTCCTTATCAAGTGAGAATATATTAAAGGTTGGACTTGATGATCTCAGAGGTCCTTTCCAACCTAATTGATTCTGTGACTCTGTGATATTCCCATGGTTGTCAAATTACACAAATTACTGCTTGAAGGTGAAGAGCTGGGGTGAGGGTTTGAGCGACTCATAGAATGGTTTGGGTTGGAAGGGACCTTAAAGATCATCTCATTCCAACCTCCCTGCCATGGGTAGGGAATCTTCCACTAGACCAGGTTGCTCCAACAACCTGGCTTTGATTGTTTCCAGGGATGGGCTATCCACAACTGCTCAGGGCAACCTGTTCCAGTGCCTCACCACCCTCATAGTAAAGAACTTCTCAATAATTCTCCTGGAGTATATGGAATCAATGAATTTCAGTGTGGCAGTACCAGCATAGGTGGTATTTTTCGTGTTCCCCCACTTCAGTTTGGGGGATGGTTCATGCAGATTCCATTAAGAACTTGATTTTTTATGCTAGATTTTTCATTCTCGTTTTATATTTTTCTGCTGACTCAATTTAATCTGCAGATTTTAAGCTTGTTACATTTTTTTCCAGGGACCGTTTGATAGTTTAATATCCTGTTTCTCACCTTTTCTTTTTAGATGAGGGATCCAGTGCGTGTATAGAGCGTCCTCCTTGCACAAGCAAAGACTTTTTCCAGATCCATACCCCATGTGATAAGGAAGGAAAAGTAAGTAGAAGGCATGATACTGTCTTTTAATATTATTCTTACTGCTATCTCTGGATTTGAAAACAAGCTAGGGTTTCTAGGAATCTCCCGATTACTTTCCCAATTTTGCTTCCAGCATTGGATCTCTCTGTGGTTTAGGGCTTGTCCTTTAGCTGCCTTCTCTCCAGCCTTTATCTCTCTGTAAGAATCTGCCTGTCATGGGTCTGCTTAAGGGATCTTTTGTTGTGAGATGATAAGCTTCTTGCTCTTGTGATGAGTCTGTCAGGGTCACTGGTGCTACTTCCATGCTTCCATGTTGGTTGGAGCACAAGGTGAAGTACTGTCACAGAGTAAACCTGGCTCTTTAGTTGTTAGCAGCCTTTTTTGGCATATTTTGGGCTTGTGGTAACTTGCCCTGTCCCAGTATTGCCCAGGCACAGGAACACTGGACACGACCATTCCTACTTCAAGTGGAAGGATGTTTGGCTGCGTTGGTATGATATGTGTCATCATCATCAGTTTTAGCATCAAAGAAGGACCCATGATCTGTTGAAATAATGGTATATACATAACCTGGGAGTATTCATGTGCAGCAGCAGAGCTTAGCTGCTGTTAATGTGCTTGACATTCCTCATATCACCTGGTATCTCATAGAGGGACCTGCTGGTAGAGCAGCCTGGCTTTGGAGCTCTCCTGCCCTTTGTCCTAGCAATGAAGTGGGAATTTTGGTGGAATATGAAGAAGAAACTCCTGTTTACTGGTATAGGAATCCCACAAAAGTGTGGACACAAGGTCCGGCCTATTTTGTCTCTTTCCCATTTCTCTTGTATTTGGATGCGATTGCAGGTAGTCAAAATCCATAGCACCCCTAAGTTGCTGGCCTAATATTTGCTGGCAGGACGGAGCATTTTGCAGTGTCCTGATCAGCCAATTCTAAAATGCATCTGAGAGCTCGTGTGATTTAATATTGAAGCATCAGTGAGTTTAGCCCAAGAGTTGGCAGGATCTGCAACCTGGTCTTGACTCACTGATTCTTGCTCTGTTAACTACCTCTAATGACTTGAGAAATTAGTAGTGTTTGCTGCTAATGGTACTGCTTTAATTGCTGCCTCCTGTGGATTACCCTGCACTGCTCTGTGTGATCCAAGTCTCCCTGGCACTAAATAGGCTCCTACTGTTGACCCTTTTCCTACCTCCTCAATGGCCTTTCCCTTCACTAGTGGACATAATCACAGTGCAAAGTGGGTATTTCTGCAGGCACTGTTCATTGTCCAGTTGCAACCACAACAGCATGTGTCATAGGCACACAGATACTGGCTGAATTTTCAGGATTGCTTTCACTGCTTAGTGCTCTGCAGCTCTGGAAATTGTTCCAGGTTTGCCGTACTCCCTGTCCATCTCTCCATGTGATGAAGCAAAATGAGAGGGCCTGAATCTGCAGGCCATCTTAAGGCGAAAAGTGGCTGTAAAGGACCAGCCTATTGATCCATGGCTTACTAAAGTAAGCCAGGATTTTCAATGGACATTAGATTAGATTGTTGTCTCCCTCCTGTCCCACTCCACATGTAAGGGGCCTCAGGTGATTGAGACACTTGACTCCTCTTGACTTTTCATTTACCTGCTGCTTTAAAAATCCCAGGCTGAGTGCTTCAGTCCCAGTGTCAGAGACCCTCACCACATGGCTGTGGGCACCCTCTGACCCTCTTCTCCCTGCTCAGATGCAGTAGGATTCCTGTGCAGTGTCTTTGGGCTCTGGCCAACCATGCTTTGCCAGCTTCCTGAGCCTTTTTATTTTAAATGCCGTGCACCCCGATGCTGTTGAAGCATTTCTGGAGCAGTACTCCAGAAAGACCTCTAAGTGTTCGGGAGCAGCAAGGGCAGGCTGATCCTTAGGAACAGGTGGCACTCTGACAGCAGGAGCAGCCCCTCAGTGCCTGAGCAAAGCCGGCAAAGCAGACCCAGCGCCCAGCAGCCAAATTGAGTCAAGGTGGCCAGACAAATCCATAGTGAAGGGACACGACCAGTGTCAAGCTGGGACACTGCCCATGGGCCAGTCAGGATGTGTGTCAGCCAGGGTATGTGACCTGGCACAGGCAGGGCTGCAGCAAAGCGCAGGCAGGGATGAAGGGTGAGAGCCTCAGCTTAATTGCAGTTCCCAGGAGCCAAGGTCTGAGTCTGAACTGAAGCTTCTTCCAGCTTTTTTTCAGAAACAGTTTCAAAGAGAATCAATACTTCTTGAAGTGTTCTGTGTTATCAGAGTGCAAGGAGCTCAGCACCCAGGATGACAGGGGGTCAGGATGAAATTGATAAGGTGAAATCTCCCTTACCTGAGCCTCTGGCCTCAAGGGTTCCTGATTGCACTGCTGGGACCAAAGGGTGGAAGTACCCAGAGTGAGAGCTCTGAACAGGTTAAAGGCTTTCCAGTTGGGTTTCTCAGCTATGTAATTCAGTTAATTTTCGTCTTGAGATATAAAACCCTTTCAGAGATAGACCCAAAGTCAGATAAAATTTCAAGTCCAGCTTCACTGGTGATGCATCTCCTGAAAGAGAGATGATGACAGAGAGGCCATACTGTTTTGTGTTTTAACACCATGGACTGACTCATCTTAGTGTTCATAAACTGCTCCTTACGTGATGCAGAGGGACTGGAGAGGGATTGGGAGAACTCCATGGTTTTGGCATTTGTTCAGTAGGTGAAAAATGGCTGGAGATAAATTGAGGACTTTTCAAAGAACGGGCCAGTATGGAGGAAAAATGCAGAACTTGTGGTGTTCTCTAACAGATGCCTTCCCAGTTTGTAATGCAGAAGTTATATTTTGTGTTGTTGTGGTTAAAATGTAGAGATTCTTATGCAGTTGTTATAATTATTTATCTGACTTATTTCAGAAACATCTGCATGGGGAAATTCACTAATTAAATAAGAATGAACAGTAGTAATTATTTTAAACTTCACATTTTTGTTTCGTTCTTAAGGTCAGATATCTCAGAATCTCCCCTGAACCCAATCACTTCTGTTTCCCTTATCTACCCTTCCCTTTACTGTCCTGGATGGGCCTCAGTCATTGTGAATAATCTGATTTAATTTACAAGGGGGACCTTGATTGATGCATCTAGTCCTAGACCTTTGTGATCTCAGTGTCTTCTCTTTCCAGACTCAGATCATGTACAAATGGATTGAACCCAAGATCTGCAGAGAGGATCTCCCTGATGCATTGACCCTACCTCCTTCTGGAGAGAGGCAGGATTGTCCACCCTGCAATCCTGGCTTTTACAACAATGCTTCATCTTCCTGTACTCCCTGCCCACCAGGCACCTTTTCGGATGGGACACAGGGTAGGAGTCCGCCAAAATACTGCATGTGTCCCCAAAAGCAATTGTCTGCTTGCATGTGACTTATTTTAAAGGCACATCATTAGAAGACAGGATTCATTTTGCGTAAAATACTTGTGAGATAACATTGGAGAGAAGGAGTTGGATATCTGTTTTCTCTCTGAAGTCCTTTCTTATCAGGGATTGCTGCTCTAAGTTGACCTGCTGTGTTCTGAATTCATTTCTTGGCTGATATGAACATCCTGAGAGTTGTTTTAAGGGATTCTGAGCAAGGAATCAGAACTTTTAGAGTCAGTAACTCCTCCTTATCCATTCTCCTGTCCATGGCAAGTTCTTTCTTGTGAAAACCTCACTTTAAACACTGTCAAATTCCTACCCTGTCAACAGTGCCTAAACTCTGGCTTGTTGATTCTGAGATGTATTAGCCCAGTGGTATCCTACAGCATTTTGTGGCAATTCTAGTTTATCAGTATGATCAAACTTTCAGCTGAATCCATTAAAAAGGAAGTGTGGCCTTGGTGACCAGTTGCAGGTTACTTACAATGAGCTTATGACCTATAATTTATAAAATGCTGGTCTCATTTCCACTCTTCTGGTCCTGATAAGTCTTTGACTGTTTAATTACAAAGAAATAAACTATTTTCTTTGCTTATTACTTGAACCAGAGAGTATCTATGTTCTTTAAAACACTTTTTGAGATGTGCTTTGACTGTGTGATATTGTTTTCCTGCCCTCTTGGCCTGTAGAGTGCAAAGCCTGCCCTGCTGGGACTGAACCAGCTCTTGGGTTTGAGTACAAGTGGTGGAACATCCTGCCAGGCAACATGAAGACGTCTTGCTTTAATGTCGGCAACTCGAAATGTGATGGGATGAATGGTGAGCCCAGCTCCCTGTGTTGTTGTGTGCCTGTCTTTCTCCTGCGTTGATCACTGTTGTGATGGAGCACCCGTGACTCACAGCACAGTTTCCCTCCTTTTCTTTCATTGCACCAGGCTTGAAATTTCCTGTAGGAAGCAATGTCACAGCATCACAAAGGATAAAAAATCTCTTGTACACCAGAAGAGGGCAGGAGTTGCAGCCTATGTGAAGTCCACTCAGCCAAGGACCTATCCCACCACAGATTTTACTGCATGTTCAGATGCATTTGTATCCTCATTGAAAAAAACACTATTTGACTTCTCCCTGGTTTATCTGATTTTTATGTTTTGTTATAATTATGCCCTCAAGTTCACATGTAATTCTTTTGGAAAACTCAGTTAAAGTCTGTGATGTTGTTCATTCAGCACTCAGAGCTTTCTCTCTGCACATGTGCTGAAATTGCAGCAGAGAGCAGTCACAGCTCACCGGTGAAAATGATCTCATTTGGGATTTCTCCCACTTCCAGCCTTCTCTGACAGATTGTCCTCAGTCTTATCCACCCTGTCAGACTGATGTAACTCAAGCTTTGAATTATGTGTGTTGAGCAGAAGGGAACTAAGTATATGCTTAACATTTAACACACGGATTCATTGATTGATCTGTTTTAAGGCTGGAAGGTATCAGATGGATCATCCCCCTTGAGCTGCACAGCACAGGTCAGGGAATTTCAATTGCTTTGCTGATTTCTAAGATGACAATTGCCCGTAAAATCAGCAGTTCATGCAATTGCTAGAATTTTTCATTCAAAAGCATTATGATATTGCTCTATAGTTTATACCAGGTAGCTTTAAAATACACTGAAGTACTGAATTCCTTAAAAAACTGTGGTAACAGATTTTTTTTGCCATCCGTTTATCGAAAACTTTTTCTTTTTCTGTCCTGTGAAGGTTGGGAGGTTGCTGGTGATCACATCCAGAGTGGGGCAGGAGGCTCTGACAATGACTATCTTATCTTGAACCTACACATCCCGGGATTTAAGTAAGGAACTGGATTTTTTTGTCATGTGTTTCTCATATATCTCTGTCTCTTACACCTATTTCACACTACCCCGGAATGATCTGGGTTTTCCTTCCTGAAGTGGAATAATGTAATGAGTGAGAGACAAGAGGAACCTTGGATTTTATTCCAGGCAGTCCTCAGTCACTCTATAGAGGCAGACAAGCATGTAAGACCTTGTTTGTTAGCAGTGTTTGTTTCATTCCAAGATGCCAGAGATACCAGCATGTTGGCTGTCTGGAAACTAAGAAGAGATATTCCTATCCCTCTGTTTTTAAATTGTCCCAAACCAAGCAGCTAAATCTGCCATGGAGTGGATGATAGTGCCCTACCCTTACAGTATTTTAGTGAAATCCAAGTTGTTTTGCCGTGTGGCTCCAGGCAGCCTGCATAGTCTGTGCTGCCACTGGAGCCAGTGGGGAGATGAAGGCACTGCAGGAGAATGGGATATCCCACTTCTCCCCACCCCTCTAGCAGGGTGAAATAGCTGCTTGGGGTACTTGTGAATCTGTCGAAAGAGTGAGATTAGACTTCTAGCTCAGACCAGGTGCCAAATACTGAGACAGGTAAGGTATGGCAAGAGGAATCTCACCCTCCCTTTGCTGTATTTCAGCTGGGGGAGCTGGTGATTTCTTACTGAACAAATGCTGATATGGGCAAGCAGCAATAAAAATAAAAGTGACTTGTAGAATCATTAAGGCTGGAAGAGATCCCCAAGATCACTGAGTCCAGCCATTAACACAGCACTGCCAAATCCACCACCAAACCAAGTCCCCAAGTGCAACATCCACATGCCTTTTGAACACTTCCACAGATTCCACCCCTTCCATGGGCAGCCTGTTCAAGTGCTTGGCCACCCCTGCAGTGGAGAAATTTTCCCTTACATCTAGTCTAATCCTGGCCCAGCACAACTTGGGGCCGTTTCCTCTGGTTCTGTCACTTGTTGCCTCAGAGAAGAGACCAAGCCCCATCTGGCTACACCGTCCCTTTGGGTAGTTGTAGAGAGTGATAAAGTCTCCCCTGGGCATCCTTTTCTCCACGCTAAACAACCCAGTTTCCCCAGTCAACCCTCATTGGACTTGTGCTCCAGACCCTTCCCCAGCTCCGTTGCCCTTCTCTGGACCCGCTCCAGAACCTCAATGTCTTTCTTGTAATAAGGGGCCAAAATCTGAACCCAGGATCCGTGTAGCCTCACAGCGGGGTGGTCATTGTTCTAGTCAAGAAACATCTCTGCAGAAAAGTTCATCGTGTCTCAGGTTACTCTTGACTTTTAGTACTTTGCAGGGGAGCACCCTGAATACTTCTGGTTTGTGTGAAACTCTTGAAAATGTCCACTGTCAGTGGAGGGCAGACACAATTAAATTGGTGTAAATCACTTGAAGCATGTAATTAATGCATTTTAATAATAAAATTCCCTACAAATATGGTCAAATTTGGGTGTTCATTATAAGGAGGGAACTGTACCATAAATAATTCAGATGCTTAAAAAATGACCCTGCTGCAGCCGGCACCCAGTACAGAGCCACTGTGAAACCTGGCCTCTGCTGTTCTGCCAGGGCAGCTTTATCTGTCACATGGTTTTGATGGTTTCACTGTACAAAAAGGAATTTGAAGGATTGACTGCTGCCTGTCTGGAGAGCACCGTGTTAATGTTCTGTTCCTTCCCTGTTAAACAGACCTCCGACATCAGTGACAGGAGCAACTGGGGCAGAACTAGGACGGATTACTTTTATTTTTGAGACCATCTGTTCAGCAGATTGTGTGCTGTACTTTATGGCAGTAAGTGAGACCTCTTTCTCTATGACTGAGGACCGAGCCTGATATTCCACATGTCACTCTAATACCTCTACATAGGTGTGATTAGTTGCACTTGGTTTATCATGATTAAGTATGACATTAGTTTAGTATCTGCAGTGCCCTTGCAGGAAGGATTTAATGAATGACCTAGCGAAATTCCTCCTTCATGTGAGTTGTGAACGATTCCTGGTTATCTGTTTATTCTAAAAGAAATTGTTGAACCCTAAAGAGCCAAATTTCCCCCATTAAACCAACAGATGAAATTATTAATGTCTCTTGTGCAGTTGAGTTAGCCTGTAGAAATGGAGTCACAAGTCAAGATGTGGGAGGGAGGCATGGGAAGATGACAATCTGGAAATTTAGACTTGATCCTGTCTATGAGCTGGGGGATCAGTAGGGCAGCAGGCAGATGTTTGCTTATGAAAGCAAAGTACCATCTTTCTTACTTTCATTGTCTGCTTATTGAAAGTCCATCAGCTGAGGAAAGTAACTGGATATGTGACAGCTCCCTCCCCCTTCCATTGAAAGGGGAAACTAGTCCTTTTTTTTATTTAGTGGCTCTTTAAAGGAATGTGCTCTTAATTTGAAGAGAATTGAGTGGAAATTAGATGGTAATTTAAGAGTCTGCCTTTAGTGTTAATTTAAAGGAATTGGTTTAAACAAAAAACATCTTTAACTGGAACATTTACAACTGATAAGAGAATAAGAAACATAAGCAGAGATTGAACAGCTTTTTGTCGTGTAAGCCTTGGTGCTGTCTTACTGGTCTCAGTCCTGTTTCCCTAGAGACACCAAAAAAGTGGGTCTCTGAAGATGTCAGAAACTCCAATTTACCTTTGAATTTTTGCCTTCCCCTTTCTGTGCTCTGGTACCCACAAGTTTTATATACAAACAAAATTTCAAGTCTGAAAGAACCACTGTGCTGAATTTATCCTCATAATGTTTATAAACTGCTATAGGACTTTGAACTTAGCTCTCCTATAAACTAGAGCATCTTTTGTGACAGACACCCATTCTCAATTAAAAATTTGCCAGTTGTGAAAAACAGAACAAGTATGTTTGCTATCCTTTATTAATTGTTAAATGTGATTGTAAAGTCCTTTTTATATACTAATGTCTATATCATACAACACTGGTGTTTTGTGTAGTATGACCACACTTTTTTTTTTTTTAAAAATATGTTTATTTTATAGGATGTTAATCGGAAAAATACTAACGTGGTGGAATCGTGGGAAAGAAGTAAAGAAAAACAATCCTATACTCACGTCATCTCCAAAAATGCTTCCTTCACATTCACCTGGGCCTTTCAGAGAATTAACGAGGGTCAAGATGTAAGTAGTTCTTTATGTCCAAGGCCTTAGAGCTCAGCTTTCCTTGGACACTCACGCCTGGAGCTCTCACTCTCAGCTGAAGCTCACAGGCTTCCTGTATGGGGCTAGCGGCTCTCACCATGTAGCAGCCCTGGGGAGGCAGCTTTGGATAAACAATCCATGAGGAAGGATAGCCATGAATAAGCTGATCCCTGAATGGGTGCACTGGGGCGCAGAGATGTGCTCAGTGTCCGCATGCCAATGGCGTGACGACATCAGGGTGGTTTCCTTGGCTCTCATTCCAGAGCAGACAGTTCATCAACGACATGGCAAAGATCTACTCCATCACGGTGACCAACGCAGTGGATGGAGTCGCCTCCTCCTGCCGGGCCTGTGCGCTGGGCTCTGAGCAGTCTGGCTCATCCTGCGTGCCCTGCCCGGCGGGACACTACATCGAGAAGGAGACCAGCCAGTGCAAGGAGTGTCCAGCCAACACCTTCCTGTCCATCCACCAGGTCTATGGCAGGGAGGCCTGCATCCCCTGTGGGCCTGGCAGCAGGAGCACCAAGGTACAGAAACTGAGTGTTTCTAAGCGATGGCCAGGCAGGGGTTTTGGGGCTGTAATCTCTCAAAGGGCCAGTTTTAATGCCTTCCTACCAGGTGTGTGCCTTGTGAGCAGTGGAGCGTAGATAAAACCAATGAGCCCATCTTCCAAAGATGTCACTAGTCGAATTTCTGTTTGTAAATATGCAATAATAAGATAAAATGGACAACGTAATGAATTTCATCCAGTTTGCAATCAGTAAATTTGCAATCTCTCCCAAACTTTTTCACATCTTACCAAAAACTTTCGCACATCTTAGCAAAAACTTTTTCGTATCTTACCAAAAAAAGGTTCATTTCGAGAAGCTGTGCTGTGAGCAGTGTACGAACAGGGCAAGCATATACATTACTTCCACCTAAAATTGTCCCAGACTCCTGCTTTTTTTAAACTCAGGGACTTCCTCATCTCCATGATGTTTCTGTGCCTTTAGAAACCTGTAACAAGTTCCTCTTACATGAAGTTGCCCTTAAGCCTAGGGAAACATTTATTATATGCAAGGAACTGCACAGGTAGTAGAATACTGCTCCAATTTGTTCCTATTCTGCCTGTTTTCAGCTGGGTTCATATCCTGTCCTTGTTTCTTTGGCTGTTTGTTGTGTTTCCCTTGCAAGATGCAAGTGTAACCAAGGCCAAGTTCTGCTCTATTTACAGGGCTTTAAGCTGGAACATTGGGATCCTAAAAGCACACAGAGCAAAACAGAGAAAGAAACTCCATTTTCTTGGCTAATGCAGCAAACAGCAGAAAAAACAGGCTTAGGGAGCATTATAGTCCTAATATATTGCAAGGGACTGAGACAGGAATGGTAATTCTCCCAAGGGAAAGATGAATTAAAGGAATAGGACAGAGTTCCCCTTCATCCTGAACAAGGAAAGCAGTCCTGTCTGCACCTGCTTGTTTTAACTCCCAGGGGAATGGTTTGCTGCTGTTCCATAACTGTTCTTTAATGGATACCTCTCCTTCCCTGCAGGACCACTCTGCCTGCTTCAGTGACTGCCTGGTGTCCTATGTCAAGGATAACCAGAGCCTGAATTACAATTTTAGCAACCTCAGCCAGGTGGGCTCATTGATGAGTGGACCCAGCTTCACTTCCCGAGGAACCAAGTTCTTCCATTTCTTTAACATCAGCCTTTGTGGGAATGAGGTAAGCTCAGCTGGCTTCAGGGCTGGGGGAATGAGTCAGTTTGTTGCCTGTCTTGATGCTCTGGGATCACACTGAGACAGGACAAGGACTCCCCTTGAGGTGAAGTTTCACCAACACTGTGCGAGCACTTCTTTTTGAATCTTGCTTATCCGTGCAAGAGGATTTTTGAGCAGCCAAGTGGTTTTCCAGAGCAGACATGACAATGTTTTAGGCCATAAATAATGCTCAGAAGAAAACCCCTGTCACATCCCTGCCTTTTCTTAGCTCTTGTGTCTTCGAGTCACTTGGGTCACAACCCTCACCTTTGTGTGCTGCCACCAAGGAGCTCAAGTGAAGTCTGGGTCTTCCAGCTGGCAACTTCTTTCCATATGTTTCCCTCATGAGTTGACTAGAGATGTTGTCAGCAGCAGTGCCCTTGGTCACCCCGCTCTCTGACAGTGGCCAAGGTGCCCAGTGCTGACTTTGAATATAGCTTTTGAAAGTGGTGGAAAATGTCTTTAGTCCCTAAGTCAGTCTCTTACCCAGAGTGAAGATTTCTCTGTCTGGGGCTTGGACTGTACCAGTTTGTTGTCACATACATATATTAACCTTTCAGAGCAGTACCAGTGTTGTGTATTGTCCCATGAAAGCCAGCACATGTAATTTGCATTAATGTCCAGCCCTGGAAAGTTCTAAAGTCTTTTTCTCATATACCAAAGGATTTGCATGAGTTGAGACAAATGAGTAGTCACATTTCTTTACAGCATTTTGCATACCTTTAGACTTAAATGTGTATTTAACTACAACATTGATTAGAGCTGCTGATAGCAGATCCACAGAGATACACTCATTCATGTGTGGAGCTGGTTTTAATTTTCCCAAGTTACTATAGTGATACTACAGTAATACCAACCATGATTAGGTGGTGAGTTCTTGACATTTTTTCAGGAAAACAGTTTGTTGATTCGTCTTTCATTGCTGTTGCTCTGATTCTAGCACTGCTCTTGACATGTGACATGAAGGCAGTCTTGAATGCTATATATCAGTTTAGGGATTTCCTGTGTTTGTGCTTTGAAAATATTTTATTTGGATTAAATCCCAAATAAAGAGGTGTTCTACATTATATTACCTGAAGGCAAAGGGAATAGGGTTTTCCTTTGAAAACCATTTTATTATGCTCTGCAAGTAAACGCTGTGCTGTCAAGATAAACAAAGAGTGCTCCACAGCACAGATTTCTGATAAGACACATGCCAGAGGTGACATTGTGTTTCTGAGTCTGTACAAGGCTTTAATCGGAGCTTTCACAATGGCACAGTTTGTTGCTGCAATTTGTGCCTCTTATGATAGACACATAGAGACATCAAGTTGCTATAAGGTAAAGTTATGAATCTTATCCGGCTTGCAGTCAGGAAGTTTGCAATCTCTCCTTTTCCAAACTTGTTCACATCTTACCAACAACCAACAGCTTTCCCCTTTTTTCCTGTTCATCCACAGGGGAAGAAGATGGCAATTTGCACTGACAACATCACAGACGTTACTCTGAAGGACATGGTTGCAGAATCAGAAGATTTTTCCAATTTTGTGGGAGCTTTTGTCTGTCAGTCCACCATCATCCCGTCAGACAGCAAGGGTTTCCGAACAGCCCTGGCTCTGCAGTCCAACAGCCTTGCTGACAGGTTCTTAGGTACATGGTTTGTCTTCTGCTTATTGTTATCGTGGATGTACTCTTATGTATTTAGGGCCCCAGAGTAAATCCTTCTGGGCTTAGCAGCTGCATTACCTTGGGGGATGAATGAGGGGGCAGCCCAACATTCAGTCTCGAATGGTTCCTGAGCTGTGAAGCAGATCTACACAGATGCCATTGTGTTTTTGCTGATGTTTCAGTTCAGCTGATGGGTGGAGAAGAACAGTAAGGGCCATTCTTTGTTTTCCATGTCCATATTACTCACTCTTCCTTGTGCTTGGTCTGGTGGGTCCCATGGTGTATAGAATTTCAGCACAAAAATCTGGAGAATGTAATTAAAAAGCATTGGTTTTCTTTCATGTTTCCTACCTACCTTGCTCCGGGCAAGATCAATGACTGTGGTAGTCACATTAGTCTAAGTGTTTCTGCCCGTGCCAAGACCCCACTTGGGCAATTTCAGAAGAAGAAACTGGTGTTGGGACATAATTAGGCAAGAAAGGAGGAGGTTTAGGGCAGCATGGGGCTGCACACATCATTAAGTCTTACACTGGTCTGGCTCATAAGTTCCCAGTCTGAGGACAGATTAGACAATGAAGTCATTTAGTCTGCTCACCTATCCATTACAGGCACTGAGTGTTTGTACTTTCTCCCTGGCACTGAGCCCAGAAACTCATGTTTGACAAAAGCGCATCTTTGGAAGAACATTCAACCGGGACTTTTAAGACTGCCAGAAATAAAAGCTATGCCACAGCCACTGGTGGTTTTTTTTCCACTGGTCAAACACTGTCTCGGTGTGTCATTTTAAAGCAGACTTGTTTCCTATTTGAATTTCCTTGGCATCAGTTTTCAGCTCTTGCTTCTTGTCATTCTTTCTCCATTTCACATGCACATTTTCTTTCTTGGAGAAATATTTTGTGTACGGGAATCATCACACCCTCCCTAGTCTGCTCCTCTGATAAACTAAGCAGACCAAATTCTTCTAACCCTCTTGCCATCATATATTTATCTTGAGCATCTGAAGAATTTTGAGGCTTCTTCTACAGCTTCTGTAACGTTTTATACTTTTTTAAAGCATAGAATGGATTACTAGTTCAGTATTTTATTCACTATAATGGCAATAAAAATCACATCTGGATTTGGGATCCCTGAGTCCTTTTTTCTCCAGACTCATGGGATTTCATGATGACCTCTTGGTTCTGATGTCCACTATGGATCTTTTTTCAATGCTACAGTTTCCAAGGGAAAATCTCTCTTCCTTAAGACTGGCCTGCCTCCCGTGCTCCACTTGTCTTAACTAAAATATATTTAGTTTATTTGGGATCATCTTACCAAATGAACCGAGTTGGTATGCATTTTATTCCTGTTTCTCTTTATCTTTGTTCTCATCTACACACGTTACCAACAGTGATTATGTAGTTACTTGCAGATCCCTGACAATAATCTTGCATTTTGGCACTTCAGTATCAATGCCTGGAGAAGCCTGGAGACAAACCACATTTGAAGACAGTATCCCATGGCCAGATCATTTTATAATTACTTAGCTAAATAGTTTTTAATTCAGAGTGTGTACTCAATTGTTATTACACTGCTAACTTTTTAATTAGACTCTCATGTGGTAATTAGTGAAATACTTGATAAATTTACATAATTTTCTTTAGCAACCAAATTCATCAGCACTCAAGGAATGAGATCAGATTTGTTCAACAAGGGCTGTTCTCCATAAATTCATGTTGACTTCCACTCTTTGTGTATCTGTCCATGAACTGAGACTCATTTTCACTTATCCTTATTTTGCCTCATGTGATAGCCACGTTGTAATTTGGGTCATCATATTCCCTCTTCATGAGTTTTTGACAATTCAGTGTCATTAAAAGCTCTGTTAAAGGTCTCTTTTAGGTATGGGTTTGCTAGTTCATAAGCAGGCACGCTGAACAGATGTCAATATCCTCTACTGCCACTGAAGGAATCAGGTGTTCAGTCGTTGTCTTCGAAAGCAAAGAAATAGTCCTGATTTTTTTCCTAGTACAGAGAACAGATATCAAGCTCTTTTGCTGTCTTTTCTTTACCTCAATTGCTACATTTTTGAAGGGTTGAAGTTTGTCTTTCCTAACATAAGAAGGATGTGGACTTGCTGAAGTGAGTCCAAAGGAGGCCATGAAGATGATCAGAGGGCTGGATCATCCCTCCTGTGGTGACAGGCTGAGAGAGCTGGAGTTGTTCATCCTGGAGAAGAGAAGGCTCCAGTGACACCTTAGAGCACCTTCCAGTACCTGAAAGGGTTACAAGAGAGCTGGAGAGGGACATTTAACAAGGTCATGGAGTGATAGGACAAGAAGTAATGGCCTTAAACTGAAAGAGGGTAGTTCTAGATTAGATATTAGGAAGAAATTCTTCACTGTGAGGGTGGAGAGACAGTGACACAGGTTGCCCAGAGAAGCTGCGAAGGCTTAATCCCTGGAAGTGTTCAAGGCCAGGTTGGATGCAGCTTTGAGCAACCTGATCAAGTAGAAGGTGTCCCTGCCTGTGGTAGGGGAGTTGGAACAAGATGATCTTTAAGTTCCCTTCCAACCCAACCCATTTTATGAGTCTGTGTTTTTATGAACAGTTTCAAGAACAAGTGGAAACTTATTTTTTTCACTCTTTCCTGTCTTTCCACCAGTTTCTGACTTCTACTGCTTTCTCTTGTTGTTGTAGCAATTTTTCACCTCCCTAGAAGGACTCAGTCCCATTTGTACACCTCCCTTTTCTGAAATACTGCAGCATGTCCCAGATGTGTGAGGGTTATATATTCAAGGCAGATGCTTTGAGGCATTGGGTCAGGTATCTTCAGCAGTCCTTTGCCAGCCTAAATTACTTTATGATTCTTTAACATCCAATGATTGTTTTAAATTAATATAAAAGAGTAAAAATTATACTGGGTTTTATTGATTTTTTTTTTTTGCTATGGCTATATGAGGAAATTGAGACTGTATGAGGAACATAAAAATCTTCAAAGTTTAGTTAGAATAAAAGAAAATGTGTAATGTATAGTAATGCCATTAAATGCTATTGAGATCCATACCATTCAGACTGAGATAACATTACATGTGAGCCCCTAGAAAATACATACTTAGTTCATTGCTTCTTTTTCTTTCTCAAATTTTAGGAGCTACTGTTGAAACAACGCTGGAAAATATCAGCATCAAGGCAGATATGTTTCCTTCCTCTCCAAGTAAAATACCAGATGTGCATTTCTTTTACAAGTAGGTAAAAAACCACTGTTTATTGCTATGTCAAATTTCTTCATTTGTTTAAAGGAAACTAAAACTGTGAGGGGGGATCTGTAATCCACCTTTAATCTTTACCACTTTGATCAGTATCTGGCTAATACTGATTGGCATGTTGAAGAACATCTTCTGAAGTCAGCAAACACTGTTTACTGAAATCTAAATTATGCTTGTTCCATAGGAAGTGATACCAGAGCTTCGATTCATCCAGGAGATACTTCCAGTGTCCTGTTTCTTTCCATATTTTTTTGTATATAGCTTTGATCTGTTCACTTCTGGTCGCATATTTTCTTTCACTTTCATTTACATTTATTTTGATGCTCCAAAAATGAACTAATCAAGATCAACAATAATTGTTTCAACATGCGCAGTTACTAGTATGCTTTTCTATTCTTCACTTCTCCATAAAAAGAATACCTCAGCTTGGCTAAGAAGCAGCTCAATGATCAGCTCAGTTCAGACATCTACATGCTGATATCTTCATGTCAGCTGAGTTTCTAAGCTGGGGCTCTGGAGTCTGTGGGGCTATTCAGCTTAAGGCACATACCTGTATTTGTCTTACTTATTGGCTCTCTGGATTGTGCTGGCTTTAGTGACAAATCTTAACTGACTGTAGGACTTTGCACATCAGGACTTCATGTGTATGTGAAATTATGTGTCTGATCCTGCAAACTGAACCCCTCACCAAGGACCCTGCTTTGAGCATAGTATGAACTTGTCTTACAGTGTCTGTCATGCTGGAGTAAGGTCCATTTTTTTAATCCCCTTTGTCTTGTGCTATTTCAGGACAGTGTGGTTCTCAGATTAGCAGGTGAGGAGTGAGCCGTCCTAATCTTTCCAGCAGAGCAACACATCGACCACAGCACTTGTTATTCTCTTTTTCAATCATTCTGCTCTGTTTTGTGGTAAAGCTTATTCCTTGACACAGATTTCAAACTAGCTAGAGAACCAGAGCAGTTCCCTGAGTGGCATCTTGGAGCACTTTGAGATTTAAATGAAGTGTTGAAACCTACCCTGCTTCTGTTACTCCTTTATTTTTTCAGCTGCCAAAGTCAAAAGCGCTGTGGTAAAGGGTATTTTGTTGGTATTGCAGCTGCATGAATGGACAGAGACCCGTGAAAGAGCAACATGTATTTGCTCTAGTGGGAATATGTTACTTTTGTCCTCTTGTTTGACATTAGGTCTTCAACAGTGACAACCTCCTGTGAAAATGGCCGTGCAACTGTTGTGACAATGAGATGCAACCCCAACAAACCAGGCCAAGGAGAGCTTTCTGTGCCCAGGTATTTCAGTGTTTGTATCCTAGTAGTGCCAAAAAGCCTTTGCTCCTCAGGTAATCTTTACGAAACTCATTAGTAATTTTATACTTAACAGCAATGAGAAATGCTGTCTTCCTCATCAGCCATGCAGGAGGTCTCACTTGTTTTTCCTAGTTGTCCATCACCTCCCAGCAGACAAATTCATTTGTATTTAGACTGTGTGGTGAGAGACATTAGAGCTCAGACAGGTTGTTCTGAGCTTAAAGGCAAAAGAAAATGCAGTGATGTTTTCTTGTCCTCAGTTCTTTGTTTCAGTTCCTTATTTTAATCTTTGGCCTCCCGGTTAGACCTGTCTGGTCAGGGTTTTGAGAGGTAGTTTTTCTTGCTTGATCTACAGCAGTGGCTACAGACAAAAATTATTTTTTTGGAAAAGAGCAACCTGTCCTAGGAGCTATGAAATCTGCTATTGCAATGCTTATGTAAGCCCTGGCTCTGTCTAGTTCAAGTTTGAGATGTATTTATTTATGTGTCTCATCACTCCAGGTTTCATCCTAACCCCCTTGTACTGGTTATGTTTAATTTGCCTGACCTTTTCCCTTCTCTCTGACATATGTGACTTCAAAAAGTCTCTCTCTTTCAAGGTCCTGTTTATGCCTGCATAAACGTTACTTAAAGCATAACTGAAAAGTTGCAGAGAAAAAAAAAAACAGTAAAAGAATTAATTCTGTTACTCTTTAGCAACACCCTATGATTCTTCAGAAGTTTCCCTCAACTCTGATGACCCTGTCAAAGCCTGTCTTAGGGTGTCTGCATGTTCCTATAAATCTGCTTTTAAAAGTGTGAGCATGGGCAGAAATGACACAACTGACATACATACCTTATCTCAGTTTGTGTTGACTTCTCCCTTCCTATCCCCCTTTGATTAGCTCAGCAGTCAGACAGCAGTTTTCACATGGTGAGGTATCCAATGCATGTCAAATAATACAGCATGTAAGTCCTTGATCTTCCAGACACCATGTTTAGTATCACATGAAGCTACAGTATAAGATGAAAGCAGTTGAGGAGAAAGGTCTGTCAGTGCTCTTGCCATGTAGGTTGAAAAATGCTCCATAATCCAGAGAGGACAGTTGTCAGGTATTCAAATCAGGATAAACCAGAATGTGCTGTTAGGATGGGGATTTTGCAGTGCTTCAGATCAGGGTAACAGGTTTCCAAATGATGTAGAACAACACAACTTTAAATCCTTTTTTTGTATGGATATATTTCATATTTACATAACTGAGTTTCTTGCAAGGACTTTTGGCCATTGCTGCTATTAGACCTGATGTGATTGTCATTAACAAAAGTTATGTGAATGTCCTGCCATTGCCAGTACAACTTTATTCTGCCTGATGAATACAAAATAGGCCATTAGTTTTTCTTAGACTAAGAGAAGCTGTTATCTCTTCATTAACTAGTGAACATTTTTCTAGTAATTAACCATGACAGGACAAGTCCATTCCATATGGACTAAATCACCCAGACATCATTAAAACAGTGGCAGGAACCAGATAGCAGCATTCATGTGGACCAGTGACCCAGTGCAGGAGAACAGTGATAGAGGTGTATGCTGGGCTAGCCTGCTCATGGAATGCTGATGTAGGTCTGCTTGCCCCCAAGACTTGCTCCTTCCCTCCCCTCCCTTCATAGGTGCATGAGTAGCCCTTCCTGCCAGGCACTGAACAGCTCAACATCTGTTTTCACTTAAGAAAGCATTTTACAAACTGGGAAAATTCTTCCCCAGATTTTTCCATCTGCTGACTTGATGGATGTTTACCCATTTCTTGTACTTCCCCTTCCCAGTCTTCAGCAGCACAACTTAGAGTGAGGATGCAAACCCCAGAGTGTTTAATAACTGATAACTAAGCTTTGCTGTCCTCCCAGCTCATGCCCTGCAGGCACCTGTGATGGATGCACTTTCTACTTTGTGTGGGAAAGTGCAGAAGCTTGTCCTCTCTGCACGGAGCAAGACTACCATGAGATTGAGGGAGCCTGCAAAAAAGGATTTCAGGTACAGGATCCATGTCTTCAAATGGGTTCATTTGGGTGTAACTCACACTCTTGTTGAAATTTGGTGGGCAGACTGATATGTGAGTGCAGGCAGGGTCCAGGCTCTGAGCTGGCTGGGTGCAGCCATGTCAGCTGTGCTGACGCTCAGGAACATTTGTGCCAATGGCAGTGTGGTTCCTGGAGGAGAGGTGGCTTGTGCTGACCAACTGTGTGAGTAAGGATGTGAACTCTCTGCATTCAGAGATGCAGGCAAGTTATTTGTGAAGGTTGGAGTGCCCCAAAGACTTAAATTCTTTAGTAGCTAGGAAAGGATTCTGAATTTCAGTTTATAAATTCACCTTACCTTGCTTACAATGATCTTGCTGCTGCCTTCTCTAATCAAGTATTAGGGAATCCTTCCACAGGTTCAAAATGTCCTGTAGATCAACAGCTCCAACGCAAACACAACTCATTCCCAATATCTGTCCAAATCATATCATGTCACGTAAAGAGCTATACAGAACAGGAAATTCTTTTGCCATGTGTGAACCTGCAAGGGGATCACTGATTGGACAATATGACTTTGCCTAGAGTCTGAAAACCTGAAGTACATATTTTGGTTAGCTTTCATTGAAAAGTTACCTAACCTTTCTACCTCAGAACAGCTTATTTTCTGCAACTCTAAATAGTTCTCTCTTTTTCTACAAGCAGCTCACTTTTTGGTGTTTTCTGTTTGAAAGGAAACCTTGTATGTATGGAATGAGCCAAAGCATTGCATTAAAGGAGTTTCTTTGCCAGAAAAAAGGACCAGCACTTGTGAAACAGTAGATTTTTGGCTTAAAGTTGGAGCTGGTGTTGGTGCTTTCACAGCTGTTCTCCTCATAGCCTTGACTTGCTATTTTTGGAAGAAGAACCAGAAGTAAGTACTGCAAATTGTGTTTCATATAAAAGTAAGTTGAAAGTTTAATGGAGTAAACAGAAAGACTTTTCCTGGATCTGACCTTATGACAATGTTGGTGAGAAGTACCATCTTGAATCATGGTTTATCTATCATGGATCATGGTTTATACATCAAGTTGATGTTTCTTCTGCCTACAATGTCTGTGAAAAATTCTGGCGAGTAAAGTATAGGATCCACAGTAATTTTTTATAACATAATTTCCCAATAGGAACTAACTGCCTTTTTAACCCCCCAGAGTTTGAAGTTGACCTTAGGTTCTGAAGCAACATGGCTTTTTCAAGGTCTGAAGACCAAAAGGACATCTTTAGTCTAATTAGTCCCTTTCAGCTGGGTTAAAATAAGGTTCTTGACTGTAAATGTCTCAGTTCTAATTTGGTTGTTGCCCCAGCCAGCACACAGGTTGCACTTCTTGCAGGAAGCCCTCTCGATCTACTTGTGGTCTTTTGGGAAAACATGGTTCTTTTATAAGGATAGAATACTAATCTGGAGAGCAAGAGTTTGATGTATTGCTAATTCTATTTTGATTACATATTTTTAGTGATTGAAAATTATCTAATATCCAGTAAATACCTCAGAAATTACTATGTGGGAGGACTGGCAGATAAATTAAATTACAAAACTTTGAGTGTGGGACATTTCTAAAAAAATCTGTGGCTGTCTGGCTTTATATCTTCAGGCTGGAGTATAAATATTCCAAATTAGTGATGACAACAAACTCAAAAGAGTGCGAACTGCCAGCTGCTGACAGCTGTGCTATAATGGAAGGAGAAGATAACGAAGAAGAAATAGTATATTCAAATAAGCAGTCACTGCTGGGCAAGCTTAAGTCCTTGGCAACAAAGGTGAGTAGTAATTACTAAATTAATACTAAAGCCCATGTGGTGTGTATTGTTGCATGTCTGAACTCATAGCACAAAAGTCTTTGGTCTCCTTTGAACATTTTTGAGAGGAGCAACAGAGGGCCATCATGGTAGATCCCATAATCACTTTGGTGTTTGTTCCAAATGCCTTGAAGTCTGTGCTATGGGAAGGGTAATGTTGTCTTTAAGGGAGTCTGGCTGAGGCACCTGATATAATGATGAAGGTGAATGAAACTCTCCCTTTCAAACAGTTTTGTTGAAGTGAATTTCTTAGGAAAGTTTCTTAAAAGGAAGAACCTTAATAGGAAGGTCTCTTAAAAAATCATAATAAAAATGAATTTTAAAAGATCATGCTCTTGTTTATTGTCCGAATAATATTTCAGAATATTGAGTTTTTTTCTTGTATTCCATTCTTTTTTTTCTGTGATTGAGTGTAATGTAATTACAACTTGCATGCTGCCTTTCTTTCCTCTTATTCTCTACTCTTCATTCTTTTATTTTTTTTTTATTAGACTGGTGTCCACTTCCCACACTGTCTGCTCCCCAGATGTCCCTCCTAGGAGAAGTTGCCATTGCATAGATAATATGCAGAACTTCCCCTTGACCCCAGCCTGACTATTTGTCTTGCAAAATCAATATTGTTCCTTGTGGAAAGAGGCAGAAATTCAATATTAATTCTTAATTCAATATTGAGAATATTGAAAATGTAAATAAAATCAAATCACATAAAATTTTCTGGTGATGGTGCAGAAATAGAAGTTGATTCCATTTTGAATCCTATAGGGACTAACTTTGAAATTCTGTCGATGCTTTTTTGTCCATGAAATGTCTTGGCTGGCTGTGGCTGAACACAATGAGCAGCTCTGCTGGGCAGGGTCGTGTTTTGTGGTGCTCCTGATAAGTGCAAAAGCTGTGCTGACTCTGTTCACAACACCAGCCACTGGCTCATTCCTGGTATAGAGAGGTATAGACATGAGTGTTGCACTGAGTCCAGAGGAGACCATGAAGATGGTCAGAGGGCTGCATCACCTCTGCAATGGAGACAGGCTGAGAGTTGGGGTTGTTCATCCTGGAGAAGAGAAGTCTTCAGGGACACCTTAGATCTCCTTCCAGTACCTAAAGGGGCTGTAAGGGAGCTGGAGAGGGATGTTTTACAAGGGCATATAGTGACAGGACAAGGAGGAATGGCTTCAAACTGAAAGAGGTTCAGATTAGACATTATGAAGAAATCCTTCACTACGAGGGTGATAAGACACTGGCACAGGTTGTCAGGAGAAGCTGTGGCGGGCCCAGAGAAGATGTGGCCCCATCCCTGGAAGTGTGCAAGGCCAGACTGGATCGGGCATTGATCAACCTGGTCTAGTGGAAGGTGTCCCTGCCCATGGCAGGAGAATTAGTACGAGATGATCTTTAAGGTCCCTTCCAACCCAAACCATTCTGTGATTCTAGGAGAAGTGGCTTTTTTTTGCTCTTTAAAATAAGCTTGAGTACTTCAGTATTCAGACAACTTGAATGCCTATTTGGAGTTTTTTAATGTTCCTATATCCATTGTAGCAGGCTCCCTGAGTATTCTCTCCTTTTTAAACAAACCTGTCAGATATTTCTAAGCTTGTTCTCTTTTTACTGCTAGATAATCACAGTTGGCAAACTCAGCTTCCAGTACCTCATTAGCTTACTGAACTCTGTGTTCTGTATGCCTGCAGATAACTTGAATTTAATATATATTTACTGAAAACAAATGTTATAGGCATCAGTTTTCATTTATGCAAAAGATGAAGAAATTCATCTCCTGCTACATATGCATGTCAAATATGAAAAAAATACACGGACGAAAACGGGAGGAAAAGGAGAAATGTAAAATGAAAGATAAAGAAAAATCTGCAGTATCCTAATTCTGTGTTCATGCTTCAGCATTTCTGCCAGCATGTCACAGAAATAGCAGTGGTTTTGAGTACCCAAGGAATTCAGGGCTAGGCCTGTAATAAAGGGATGACTTATTTTTAATGAGAACATAGAAGCTAAAGAATTACAAACCTGTTTCAGATTGGAGGCTGTTTAGTTCCCTCTGTTGTCTCCAGCATAACAATACCAGGTTCTTCAGAACACACACTCTTCAGTAGCCTAACATAGGACAATTTCTCCCCTCTTTCTCACCTCTGTACTAGCCTGTCCTGATCAGAGTGAGATGGCTTTAAAAATCCCAACTCTGACTACCTGCCCTACGCTATGAGTATGAAACGCAAACTTTCCCTGTGCCCTCTAAAATAAGTACCATGAAAA
Organism: Sclerurus mexicanus; assembly: GCA_013396755.1. Classification (NCBI taxonomy): domain Eukaryota; kingdom Metazoa; phylum Chordata; class Aves; order Passeriformes; family Furnariidae; genus Sclerurus; species Sclerurus mexicanus. The sequence continues at coordinate 113,895 of VWZF01006451.1, read as the reverse complement.
AGATCTAAAACTCAATTTTATTTGGTTTGCAAATTTTTACAGAATTGGTAGTGTTATTAAAAATTAAAGGGTCAAACTGTGCACTTAATAACTGTGGTAAAAATAAAGTGAAGTTTTTGACAAAGGATATTTAGAGAAGATGTGACTGTGGTAACTGCTGGAGAGAATTTGAGGACTCTCTGTTGATGGAAATCTGTCTTTTCCATTTCAGGAAAAGGAAGATAATTTTGAATCCGTTCAGCTGAAATCCTCAAGATCCCAGAATATATGAAGAATTAATGCTGCCTTCAGAGAAACAAACCTAATTTCTATTTTTACAGGACCATATTTTAAACATATTCTGGCACACATTGTAGTGGTGATCTTGATGAGAAATACTTGGCCATTTAGGAAGAAAGAAGACAGGGAGCAAACCAGAAAATTGGATTGCCTTACCACGTGATTGAGTATCTTGCCAAAAAAAGAAAGCAGATGCTTGGATTCCATACTGGGAATGAAATTCAACTCAGGAAGAGATATACATACTGCAAATAACATGAATTTTTTGCATTCACCTGGGCATTGCTTAGGCATGCCATGTGATTTATAGGTACCTTTCATGTCCTCTCACTCCTTCTACGCATATTCCTAAGAAATGATTTTCAGAGAGGCCTGCAGCCTCCTGCTAAGGTTGTGCATTGTTGTTTACTAGCGTAACTATGAGCCTCTCTTAAAATCAAAATTGGGAATGGTACTCGGAATGAGCCTCAGGTGAGTTTTGAACTTTGGAAAATACTTTTGGTTTTAATGTTTTGAAGGTCTGGATGGTCTGTGTTGACATCTAATACAAGAGGAATGGTGTTGCACCTGCAAGTTGGTCCCGTTCTGATTCCTAAGTCATGTCCATCAAGGTTGGGGTAAAACCTAGTGCTATTAAATTTAAATGTACTAACTGCTGTTGTATGAGTTGTAGGTCTGGGCCATTGGTTTTATAGACAGTAGCAGGTTCAAACTCCATAAAGAGAAGTACAGTGGTACCAACAGTGCAAGTTGCGCTTGTCCCTGTGGAAGCTTGTCCTTTCAAGAGAGGTCTTTCGGCAGGTTCAGTGTCCTCCCTTGGGCTGCATATGTCACCTTTCCCTGGGTTGTGAACCAACAAATCCTGAACTCTGGAGGTACAGCAAGAATCCCCACTTTCGGGAATCAGAGATCAGCTTTGTCAGTTGGGAGGCTTAGTAGAAATACTGAGCCACCTTTATTCCTGGAGCCACTCCAGGAGGAGGACAGATGCCCAGCAGAGCTGGGCATGGATCACGTACTTGCCCAGCACAGCGTGTAGATGCTTTCTGCTGTCACTGCAAGTACCAGCTTTGGAGGAAGGGCACAAAATGGTGCCTTGAAAACTGGAGGCTAGGTGGATTTTTCATTATAAGCATGTGATCTTCATAATATCCACAATAATAATTTCCTGAAATTCCCATTGAGGTCGAACTCAAAGGAATCTGAAACTTAGGCAAAAAAAAATATTTGAGTAAAATTATGCAAGACTTGTACAGAGCCAGGAGAAAATGAAGAATGATTCTTGTATTGACCTCTGGTCGGACTCATATTTCCATTACAGCAAATTTTTGTGAATTGTGGAATGCATTAAAATAGAAAAGACATATGGGCAGAAATGGTCTTTTTACTATAAGGAATATAGATTTTTGATTTTATATGACTGAGCTAGATCTATCAATAAAAGAGGGCCCACTTTTAAGTAAAATTTAAATTAAACTGAATTTTCTGCACTCTAAATATTTTATTATACTATAGATGTGGACAAAAATTTTATGAAGTTTAGGTTTTTCTTTTTCATTAGAGAAAATTTAGCTCAGTTATTTTATAGTTGCAGTCAAAGAACACACGCTTTACTCTTTTGATGGGAGATACTTCAGGCATCTTAACTGAAGTGGTGTACATTTTCTGTTGGTCTTGAAAAGGCACTTCACTTTCCCAACAAAGATTTTTATGGGGTATTGTTGAATGTATATTAAATACACATTCCTTTTTGTATATTTTGTACCATTGCACACTTATTATTGTACATTGTATTTGTTGTCATGATGTCATTTATATATGGTTGTCAAAGATGATATGCTCACAGAGTAAATAGTTATGGCTTTGGGATTTCACTTCTTGGATCTTTTATGATGAGGGTTTTTATGTTGTTGATTTTTATTCAACTAGTGTGTTGTAGCATCAAAGATATATATCTGATGGACATTCATAAAATAAAGTGAAAATATATTTGAAATTTTGGACTTGAGATGTTTGGTGGCGCTGCAACCTTTCCTGAACATTGCAGATCTTCAGTGATGGGTAGAGCTTTTCACTGCCATCAAATTGCATCTGTCTACGTCTCCTTTAATTTTTTCCCTTCTCTGTCCATATGTTTTCTAAGCCATAATTGCAATTCATTCTCCAGAACATAATTTCTTTTTTCATCTGCACCCATATCCCTGTAACGTAAAAATGCCTTAATTTTTTATGAACTATATTTAATTTGACTTAACACCACACAGGGTTAGTTTGGTTTCCTTCTCTTTCTATTTTATTTTCCAAATAAAATAGAGTGGAATTTTTTTGACAGCTGTGACAGACTTTGCTGTATGACTCTTCTCAGCTCTGCTTCCAAATGGTTTGTCATGATATTGAACATTCTCCCAGGCAATCTATTAGCATATCTGGTGCAGTGCTAACATAGTGGGATGCAAACCAATACTGTAGACTTTATTTACCTTAAAATAAGAAAATTGCATTTCCCAACCATTAAGCAAGTGTAAGCTGACATATTTTAGCTGACTTCTACCATTCCTTTCTTTCTGCTAAAGTTGTAAGAGAGAGAGGAAGTTTTCATTTTCCCATAAGACATGAATTTTGGAAGCCTTTAACACTTCATTAAGAATTCAGCTGTCTGTGACCTCTTCTACTGCTCTGCCAAAATATACTTACGGCAACCTCCCCCTTTTCTCCCACATGGAATCACATCAGAAACTGTTATTTGATGCCATAAAACAATGTGAATCAGTCTGTTATGTGTTCACTTGATTAAACGAATGCATTTTATTGCTGCATTTGCATGCTTTTCTTTGAAATCTGGAGTCAACCAACTGAATCTCTTTGAGGATTAAGCCCATTTTAGTGGTTTCTCTGTATAAATTATTGGCAAATTAGCAGAATGTTATTGTCTCAGATCTGACAGTGCTTGCTAGGGGGGAAATGTGCAAAGAAGGGATTCTAGCTTGGCTCTGATTATGTGGGTTGACGTTTGTAATAAATAATACGATTGATTAAGGTTTAGGGAAAATTAAGTGTCTTGGAGCCACAGTGGGAAGTTACTGAGTAGCTTCAATGATCTGTCATCTTTGTTCAAAGAAAGCATTTGACTATTTGCTCTGGAAAAATAGGTTCTGGGATTCTTTGTTAGTTAAGGGGAAGGTTTACAGTTTTTGTCCTGCCAGAGCCAATAGTATCCATAAAATGAAGATACTTAATTATAATCAGATAGCAGCAGGTGCTGCCATTTAGGAACCAGTGGTTGTTGACTCTTCTCCAGCTGTGGCTTCAGTGTATGAGTAGAAGCAGCTACAGTATGGTGTTTTCTCCTCAGCAAGGAATGCTGCTGATTGTTCATCCATATCATGAAGCATGATTTAATATAACTATTCTAGGCAATGTAACAGAGAATGATCATAGTATCACAGAATCTTTTGAGTTGGAAAGGACCTTAAAGATGTTTTGGTTCCAACCCCCCCCAACCCCCCCCACCATGGGCAGGGACACCTTCCAAGAGACCAGGTAGCTCAAAGTCTCATCCAGCCTTGCCTCAAACATTTCCAGGGATGAGGCATCCACAACTTCTCCAGGAAGCCCATTCCAGTCCCTCACTACCACCACACTAAAGTATTTCTTCCTAACATCTAATTTAAATGCCTCCTGTTTTACTTTAAACCATCCCCCCCATGCCATCACTGTCTGCCCATGTAAAATGTCGCTTTTTTATGAACACCCTTTAGATACTGGAAGGCTGCAATGAGGTCTCTCCAAAGCCTTTTCTTCGTAATAACAACCTGAAGAGAACTCTTCTGAAGTTCTGCTTATCTTTGGTGGTGTTCTGTCTTAGTCTTTCCCCTTTTGTACTCTTACTGAATCCTTTTGGTTTTATTTCTTGTTGAAGACTTGTGAACTGTGCTGCTTTGGCACTCGTGTAAGGAGACAGGAGCAGAAATTAAAGGAGGGCAGGCTTATTCTAGTGTCACAATGTACTGTGACATCCCTGGCTGGACGTGTCCACACTGAATACATGCAGCAGGAATGAGGGAAACACAAGAACTGAGTTGATAATAAGCTGTCATTGTCTTTTTGTGAATGCCTCTGGATCTACAGAGTAGGATCTCATCAAGAAGAATTCTCTAAGGTCCCATGTACTGTGAGGCTGGTGCTGTAACAGCACCTAAAAGCCAAGCCAACATTGTATGATGGGTATTTGTTACCCCATTGTCTTCCCGTTGCAAAACCAGCCCTGTCCTCTTTTCTTCTTGTAGTCACAATGCTTAGTTTTGCCTGTTTGTGTTGCTGAGAAGTGAGGTGGCTCTGGATAAACAGCTTCTGCCTTTTGGCTTGCAGACTGCAAGCATTAATGAACAGGCAAGCATGGGCATCAGACTGCATTTGGTGATGAGCTAAGGGTTTGTTTTAGTCTCCCTTACTCTAATTTTACTATTTGAGTGAAGGATTGCAGTGTAAACCTCTAACCAGAGCTGAAATTTCTGGGTGGAGTCAGGATATTCTGTACAATTTTTGTTGATTTTTGGGATTTGTTCTGTTCAGGTGGAAAATTATATTTTTCAATAGATTTTGATTTTTCAGTTTGAAAAGACATCTCATTTTGAAATTGGTTTGGCTCCAAGGAAACTAGTTGTTTTTAATTAATTCAGGGTAAAAAAATCACTTGAAGGCAAAATGTTTTGGTTTTACACAGTACATTTTGGTTTTGCTTTCAAACTTCATTAAAGGCTTAAAAGCCAAACATGTCTTCTAAAAACAAACCAACCAAACCAAAAAACCCCCACACTGATACAACACCCCAAACCAAGAACGAAGACAAAAAACCCACAAGCCTTGTTTACTTCAGATTGACCTGCAGTGATTTTTTAAATTTTTTTAATTTTTTTTTTCATTTTGCCAATAACTAAAAAGTCCTCAGTTTTTCATAAACCTATCTGCACTCGTGATTTGCATCAGAGCGCCAAGGCACTCAGAAGTTATGGCTTCTGAATAAAAACTAGTTTTCTTCTGCCTCCAGTAAGACACTTTAGATGCTGAGTTAAACCTTGTGCTCATCCACAGCATTTCCTCTGTTTTCAGCATTTTGCCCCTGAGTGTGCAGGGCTCAGAGCAGTGTGATGGCTCTCAAGGCTCACAGCTGAGGCACCTGGGGATCCCTTCTACCCAGGGAGGAACCGTGACAGGACCCGCTCTGCTTTGAGGTGAATTGCTCAAATCTCGTTATATAGTGGCAGCAATAAAGAGCTCGGAAGAGGTTTGTAAAACCCATGTTTTACACAAATGGTGACAAAAACTACAAACTTTTTTTTAATAGAGGAGCTAAAACAATTACGTGAGACAATGGCAAAGAAAAAGAAAAGAAAAATTCTCAAGAGGTTTGTGTGGCATTATGGTGTGGAAAGCCTCTGCCTTACTTTGACACTTTTCTGTTCTGTTGTGTTTTGAAACTGGATTACTTGAATCATCAGGCAATACCAGATAATCTGCATCCCTGGAAATGGAAAGTAGTGAAAAGCTTTCAAGACAAAACCAAATAAACTACAACAATGTCAGGATGTCAGGAGCAGTCAGTGGGGCTGGATCTTCAGGGTCTGCATGTTTTGGTTGTTGTGTTTGGTGGGGATTTTTTGTGTTTGGTCTTTTTTTTCTGTATGAAAAACTTGCATGCAAGTGGCTTTCAAGCCAACTAAGTATTCATAACGTGTTCATACACAGACATTGGGTTATTTTCTCAATAGTGCTATAGAAATGAATGAAAACTCCAGAACGGTAAGATCCTCACCTGCTGTAAATTAACTTCAGTTATGTCAATTTAGATTCTGTGGCTGGAATTCATCTGACACAATGCCTTCATTTTCAGTGCAAACTCTGTGTTCTGAGCAAGTTCTGCTAGCCTTTGTTTGGAGAGATTCATCCCTGCCTAAACTGGCATTCTGAGATAAGCCAGGGGGATTACACCTCCTTCCCTCCACTGAGTACAAAGGGAGACAGGGTTGACAATCTCAGATGCAGCTATTTACTTAGTCACTGTAAACAATAAGTGTTAGATGAGGTCCATTTGACCCTGATTGTGGCTTTCCATAAAAATTGAGAAGAAACTCCTAATTGGCCTAGGCATTTTTGAGAGCTCCATAAAGATGGGACCTCAGCATTATGGCCATATATTCTGAGCTTTTGCCACAGTGTGAACAGCCTTGTAATCCACAAAAGAGTACACCAACCTCAATGCCCAACCTGAGATGCTTTAAGGGGTCTTGATTTGGAAAGCAAGCATTCCAACCTGTCAAAACTTGACCCTGTGCCATGCATCAAGGTGGGAAACAAACCTGAAATATTAGGTGTGCCAGAGCTTGTGGAGAGAAAGAAGCAGAATGCAGAGCTCTGCATACAGTGCAGGCTGACTATATTTTGGGGAAAGGCACAGGGATCTCTGTACTGGACAGCTCCACGATGCAGAGGCTTAAATGGCTGCCTGCATAGCCAGTCACAGAAGTGCTGACAGCAAGAGATCTTTGTTGGAAGACAGGTGGATATTCAGAAAATATAGGTAGTAATAATCTGTGAGTAGGAATTTCAAGAACCATCATCTTTAATTTTTGCATTCCAAATAACAGCTTCTTCCTGTGCTAGTTGAGCCCTAAGGACTTGCACCTTACCAGAAAAGTTTAGAAATATCTGCAAGTGCAGGAGAATTGGCCCCCAGAGAACATGTACATCCAACAGTATGTATCTCTTGTGTCTGACTTTCAAGCCTTGGTGGTGTTGCCTATGAAGTCAATGAGAATTTTGCTATTGACCTGAACTGGAATGAGATCAACAGGAACAAGCCCTTAGGTAAATATGCTCAGACACATTAATCAAAGGTGTGTTTGTTTCCTTAATGACTTTTTGGACCTGTCAGAAGGGAGGATTTCAGCTTGTTTCAATAGAGTAAGGGCAGCATTAAGAGCGCAGTTATAAAAGCCAGACTTTTAAGGTATTTTGCTGTTGTCTAAGTAGGTTGTATGTATGTTTTGAAGCATTCAGTTTGAACACAAAGGTCACCCCAGAGATGTGTGTAAATGTCTCCTGTTTTGGTTTTTTTTTTTTTTTTTTTTTACTTTGTTGGTCTTTGTCTCTGGTGCTTGAATTGCCTTTCACAGCACTGTTGATGCAGGCAAACCGAACCATCTTTGTTTTGGCTGGACATATAAAACAGTCTTAGTTAATTTTCTGTCAGATTTTCTTCCAACCTAATCTAAAATCTCTTTGTTTTTTTTATTCTACGATTCTATTGCATACATGACAGCATTAAGTTGTGCCAAAAGAGTAAACCAGTGATCAAAAATCTTTTCCTAATACCTCATTGAGATGCTGTTAGACATTTTTACTTTTGAAAATCACTCTACATTTTAATAACAAAAAGAGAACTTGATATGATTTAATAATGTGCCTTTTTGGTTTTTTTTGAGAGAGAATTTCTATTTGACAGTGACAAAGCATTAATCATAAGCACATATTATGTGCTATGGATTTTATAACACAGGGACAGACTGGCACACAGATACCTGTGTACACACACTCCAGACTTTTTATCCTTTTTACCTAACCTACTCTCTAGAAGAATGTAATGACCTTGAAAGAGGAAGAAACAAAAATGAAACCATGCTGAAAAACTTTTATCTTTTTATTATTGGTGCCTTTACATTAATACTGCTGTTTTGTGCTGAGAAAACCAGTCTGTTACACGTAAGGTAACTGTAATATACAACATAGAAATGCAGTCTAAGTTAATTACAACAAGGAGCTACAAAAAAAATTCGTAGGAAAGAAGTCACCTAACATTGCAACTGTGCTTGCAACAAATCACTCCCTTACTGCAGGACTATGCACATTGTGAACCATGGTTATTTACATGTCCCTTACAACCGTTAACAACAGAAGGGCTAAAATCAGTCTAAAAAGTTCCAGAACGTCACTATATACTGTACAATCCTCAAAAATAATTTATTACACTGTTTCTAAAAAAAGGTACTAATTTTGCTTTGATTTCTTTTGTCTTCTGGTGTTTTCTGGAGTGCACAACATGTGCAAAATTTTGCCTAACAGTCTAAAAACTCAAGAGCTGAACCACGAGCCACAATCACAGAGACGAAGTGGTGGAGTCCAGAACTTCCCTCCCGTTGCAGACGGTCGGTACGTACATACTGGCAGATGCTGAAAGAGAGAAAGAGGGGAAAATCAACAGACTTTAGGACGGCAAAGAGATGACAACACACAGGATTAGAACTTATGTTGATCTGGACCTTCTCACCCAATTTAGCCTAATGAAAAGTCACTACAGCTTGTGTCAGCAGTGGAGTTGATGAAGGTGCTGCTTGCACCTCTGCATGGCAATTGAGACCTGAAGCTGAAGCATCCTCTGGAGAAACCTGTTTTCACTTTGCTGACTACTGGGAGCACATAGGGTGATTATGCCTCTACAATAAGTGGTGGAAAAAAATACCTGAATTTTTTTTTTTTTTTATGATTCTGCACCACTGGGTCTCACTTTATAGCACCTTGCATGGTAGTGTGAATTAGTACAGCTAGAGTGGTGCTAAGGTATCTCAGTAGAATTAAAAATGAATCTTTGAATTTTTTGTGTTTTATTGGCAAGAAATGCTAAGGTCTGTTCCTTTGAGCTTTCACATAATTGGGGTGGGCATTCCTGAAGTAAAATATATGTAGCTTTAAATCCAGGAGATAGTCCACCTTTGCATATAGAACTCTGTGTTGACCTACCTTTTAATTAATAAAAGTAAAAATTCTAAGTACATGTTGCATCAAGTGAAGAAATTTTTGAATAACTGAATTTAAAAGCAAGATTATTTCTCACCTAATCCCAGAATAATTTCTACCTATGATACGCTTCATTTCTAGGAGCAATGGATCAGGATTCAATATGCATCCAGAGGTGCAAGCCAGATCCTGATAAACTTGTTTACATTGTATAACCTTTTATACATCAGTGATATTAGATGGCAACTGAGTCTGAGTATCAGAATCTGCTTTTAAATGTATTTATATTTTGACTGTGGAATATATTTCCCCATTCTGCTAAAGTCTTGTGGATTTTAAATTAAAAGCAAGCTGATTTGTCTGTCTTTCTTAAAATTATCCATTGGGCATCAGGAATGTGTTTTCAGATGCTCTGTGACATCTCTGCTCACGGTACCCTAAAGCTGTTTTTGGAAAGATACATTAGGTTAATGGTAACAGCGACCCAGAAAAATGTGAGTCCTTCATCAAAGAAAACACACAGCAAGCAATGACTTAGTAAACTCAATCATCCAGTGTAAAAAGCAATTTATGCATCTGACAAGGGCATGCTTTATCTTCCAGATCTGGTGCTGGCTACACTCTCAGTTGCAGATTGTTTCTTCAAAGATGAGCAGCATCATTTTAAGAACGAATTATTCTTCCTTCAAATTAGCTACTATTTCTAATTCTTTCATTGACTGAATAAATATTTCATGTAAAACAGAACCCCTTTAATGAAAGAAATTTAACACCATCTCTTGGTGTAACCTACTACTCAGTGGGCAGGACGTATTCCAGATAAATAGGAGAGCCAGGAATGAGCCCCTGTTCTGGAATAGGTAGATGGAATTTGATCTCTGACAACATGGATGTGTGTTTTGAATCACAGACATGGAAGCAGTCGTAGGTAAAAGGCCACAGGGTATCATGTTTGTTATTTGTGAAAATTAACTATCAGGTCTTGTATTCTGTTTTAAACTGGGTATTGTAACATGGCAGCACACTGACCTGAATTCTTCATTATTGTTGTTAATTTTATTCTTTTTTGTTGAAAAGTAGAAAAATCAGTTCTTCTCAGGAAATCTGATTCAAATTTTTGCTCTACTGCAGTGTGGCTACAGGCAAAAGCATTCTGTTTCTGTGAACATCAGTCACTTACCTAGAACTTTTTTAGCTTCAGGGTTTTTTTGAAATCCAACACATTGACGAGCATGAATAGCTCAAACACTGTGGTAACTGGGTCAGGAGGATATCAAAATTGGACAGAAATATATAGTGGTAGGTGAGAAATGAGTGGCCTTTTGAGCTCCCAGGCTTTCTCCATAGCACATACCTCTCTTGTAGTGCTGGAATGTAGTTATTAACTCTGCTGGGTGGAGTAAAGTGTCACACCAAGTATTCAGCTCTCCTGAGACAGAACAAAAGACCTTGCTTTTCATTACAGACCTCAGCAATGTTAATCACTGGCCCTGAGTTACACATTGTGTCTTATAGCCTCAGCCAAGGGGTTTTCTGAAATATTACTGGATATGCAAGAAACGTTTCACCTTCATTTTGCCCTGTGTTGAGACAAAGGGCAAATGTGTGACATCAGAAGCTGGGATTTGGCTCCAGTACGTGCTTTTCTGGCCATCCCTCATTTTGCTCAGATAGTCCAAGGGAAAGGATCAGAGGTACAACACAGGAGAGCCAGCACTGCTGTGGTTACCTTGCAGCATTCCTACAGAGCCGGGAACAAGCAGATCCAAACTTGCTGTCTGTGCACCACTTAGAACATAGGTGCTTAAATCAGTCCTGTGCTCTCTGGGAAGTTTTATGTGTGCTGAAACCCATAAAACAAGCCACAGGAAAACTGGGGAACACCCCAATGGGGGAAACACTGCAGGGGAAGCAGAACTTATGCAGCACTCTGCCAAATGGGAATTTTCAGATTCAAATAAGTGCGTACAGATATATACATTTCAAAAAATGTATATGTAGGTACGCACTTAATTCTGCCTCTATTCATCTTCAATCTATATTCTTGTTTTAGTCTGGACTTCATCTCTCAAAATGATCAAAGCTTGGTGCCTCTAGAACAAGCTTCTTGGCTGAGCAGTCAAGTATTCACCTCTGCTTGCTTTCTGCAGAGCATGTAGCAAAGAGGAGCTGTGTTCAGATGGCTGCATGAGGTGCTCCCTTTAACTCTCATGACCACTACCACGCTGCAGCTGATATGATTGAACATTGGCTCAGGCTCTCCCTCCACTGCTCAGTTTAGGGGTGTAATTGTGATACTCGTTTAGAACTAAGACTACCCAAGAGAATCATTAGTGTTACTTACCTTTTCTCATAGTGTTTGAACAGTTTTCATAGTTCAGGGAACTGTGTTAAAAAACTGTCTGTGTGTCACTTGCTGTTCAAGACTCACTATGCTCATGTCATTAATGATCAACGGAGTGAAGAAGTGGTGGCAACCCTGAGATCCAATGGAAGTGGGAATCCATGGAGAAAAGAAAAACACTGCCCATTCAAGCAACTTGGGTACTCCTGACCTCTAGAGATCTGATAATGTATAAGAAATGGCTATTCAAAGTTACTAGAATGTCCTGGAGCTAATTTTGACCAGTTGGATATTAAGAAGTTTCTAATTGATGAAAAAGCCATTAAGACCACAATAAAAACAAGCTGACAGCCCCAGGACTAATGAGAGGACTATTTTAGACATAGATTAGAATCAATTTGGATGGCAACCTTTTTGCAGTGTTATAAATGGCTAAACAGTTAAGAAAAATAATAGAATTTCTTTTTAAATAATCTACAAATAAGGGGGAAGAAAGGAAATTTTGTCATCTCGAATATATTGATGCTATGATAGAGAGTAAATTCTTAGTGTTATTTACCCAAATAACTGTACTAGATGGGCTTTTCCCATTGTATGTTACACACCTTTTAGCTCTACTTTCTTGTCTTTCCATGGTCCAAAAAGGTCAACAAGACATCCCATATTCAATTAGGTGTAAGCAGTGAAAGTAAATGACTGCAATCACCTTTCTAATCAATGAAATAGTAAGAGATTCTAAGTCTGGATTTTTGTGTTTTTCTCGATGTCTTAAAGCTATTTACAGATCTGAAAATGTGGGCTTTAATGTAAAGATGTGCACTGAGGATGTCTCTCAGTTGTATGCATGGTTGTACACACACGTGTTACCCAGCCGTTAAAATAAAAATATCAAATTCCAAAATGCAATCCAGAATCCAGTACAAAGTACTTTTGAATCAAGATGCTTTCTGACTAAGCTTATTCCATAGCATGAGAGTATTAAAAAACTGGGAAAGAGCACTTACACAAAACTCATAAGGGATGAAAATAATCTCATGGAACTTCCCATTTTGTCAAAGGGCCAAACTTCTAAAGTTTTTTGGAAATCCATTGGTCTTTTGGGAGTGTTCAGTACTTGAACCACATCTCATTAAGGCCATCTCATTAAATTTTTCAAAACAGCAAGGAGTTTCTGCTCTCTGGTGTTAGGGCTGGATGCAGTTCCTGACTCTGATGAGATGAAGGACATGTAGACCCACATGGCTGTTCTCTTGTTAAGGGACCCTGGGCATTCATGCACAACGTGGTTTGGGATGGGAGAGCCGGAGATGACTGGGATCCCTTTACTTCCTAAACTCTGCTGTGGTGATAGACAGCAGAGTGCCAAGTTACTTCCACATTCTGTCTGAAATCTGAAGTGTCAAAGGTTTTGAGCCACTTTTCAAATCTAGGTGACATTCAAAAACGTCAGTCTAGGTTAGTGTGAACTTGCTGTCAAGCCTTGCTCTGTCTCCCCTGCTTTCCTCTGTTTCTTATTCCCTTCCTCTTTGTAGTTTTAGCGTGCTTTGCAATTAGAATCCCAGGGTAGGCATGCTGTACACAGAGCTCTGTGAACAAGGTGCTGTGCGCTCCCATTTTTGACTAGTTATGCTAATTAAGCTAGATAAAAAACCCAACCAAACAAACAAAAAAAGCCCACAAAAAACAAAAACAACAAAACAACCAAAACCCAAATAAATGTACAGGTGACCTATTTTTTTTTTTAATCAAAAAAATATCTCTGAGCAAACTCGCCCAGAAGGAGCAACAGCCTCAAAACAAAATCACAGATGTGAATCTGCTTGCAATGAAGAGAGTAAAGATGAAGGGAAGAAGGGAAGCAGAGCAGATGAGCTGTCCTTGCAACAGAACACTGATTGCTTCTCCTGGCTGTGGCACTAACAAAGGGTATTGATCACACTCCACATACAGATGCAGATTATGGCATCCCTTAGATGTGATTGCTACAGACTTGGTACCTTTTTTTATAATGCAGGTGATGAGCCATTGAGAGCATGCTGCATTGTGGCCCAGGTCCTGCCACCGTCTCACTTTGACAGGAATACTCCAAGGCAATCTGTTCCTGTCACAGCTGCCAGAGTGACAGTGAACCACAGGGTCTATTTGCTTTGTGCAACAGGCTGGAGTCAGAGCCCACCAAAAAACTTTCTGCTAACTTCAGTGAGTTTCAGAGCAGGCTCTGAGCTGATTCCCATTGGAGGGGGATGAGTTTTTCACTCCAGACATAGAAAGTGATGCTTCCACAGGGTATATAGTTCAACCTGTGAAGATCTTTCTGTTGCTGGTAAAAGAACCATCTTGTCTTTACCCAAACTCACCATAACCTCACATCATTATAGAAAGGTGTCAGTTTTGCTACTTACACTGGGAGTAAGTGGTCCCGGTCCCACTGACACTGAACCTGTTGAGGTGGAGTCTGTGAGTGACCACATTCTTCTGGGGCTGGAACAGGATGATGTGCACCTTGGGTGCAAACAAGCAGCCCAGCACAACGAAGCCGCTCAGACTCACAGAGATGCACATGGTAGTGGTTTGCACCTAGGAAGAGTGGGCACAGAGCACTGTGTTTCAGTATGGAAAGCTCTGAAATGCAGAATACTAGAAACATTATCATACAACAGCAATAACCACAGTCCTGGGAGTTTGCATCCTTACCTTCCACAATCCGAGAATCATATGAGTGAGGTGCATGGTGCTGATGGTGCCCTGTGCCTCTGCATATCAAGGGGAGATTGACTGAATGTGTTCTCCCTCAGTTTAGTACAGAAAGGATAGCTCTACACTCCTCCTCTCATACCATGGGTTTCTAACTTGATGAGGGAACCCTCTATAACACCTGTTATGCAATATTTGAGAAAATGCTGGCTGCAGTGGGAACCAGCTCACACATACCATACATCACACGGGTTTATGTTAGGTGTCCCATGCAAAGTATCCACCTGAAAACCAGTTTAGTCTCCAGCCTCACTGCTAATCAGAGAACTTGAGTCATCCCTTGCAGAAATATAGATGTGATTTGGAGTAAACATAATAGCTGGTGACTGTTATCAGACTGGGCCTGAAAAGGTGATCTGACTGAGACATCAGTTTTTGGGCCAAGAAATGAATTGTTTGTAAGGCTGCATGATTTTAGAGTAGTTGCCTCAGGGCATTTTTTAGTGTAGCTTTGATGGCACTGTCTATCTTTTGTCCTTTTTATTCAATAGTATGACTAGGTGCCAGTTTACTGCCTCATTTTCAGTTTATAATCTTTTCTTCCAAGCAGATTCCTTAATTGAGATGTTGAATTAAACTGCTTTAAATGCTACTGCTTAATTTGAATGATTATACATCCACAGCTCATTTTTCCTTAGTTACACTCCAGCAGTTCTTGGAGATTAGCCTTCATCCATGGATGTTTCTCGTATCTCCTTGTCAGAAATAATTGGTGCAAATTGAAAAACAGAGTAGGGAATGGACTTTGTTGCTTTATATATATACTGAGCACAATTGGTGTTTTGCCATCAATGAGTATAATTAATGTGATCACATAATAATCACTCTTTGCACAACGTGGATGTGGCAAGCACTGTGAAAAGGTACTCAGCTTTCACAGGGTGAGTGAACATGGAAGATCCTACAGAGGCTAAGGAACACCTTAGCTGCACTTTCTCCTTCACTTCTCTGCGTTTTGTCCATGGAGCTATGCTGTCAGTTCAGGTGGGTATTGAACTGGGCACTGTGCAAATAAGAAAAGATGGGGAGTTTTCTTATAAAACAAGAATAAAAGAAGCTACCTTTATTTTCATTAGTTTCAATGTAAGTTCTCTTCACTCTCAAAGACCTCCTCCTCACCCTGCTTTCCTAGGCTTTGTGCCTCCCGGAGCAGGTCAGCTGTGCTGGCATAATTACACAATCAATTAAATGATTTGGGTTAAAAATAGCTTCATCCCACAGGGTTCCTTTTAATCCAGGTCATTCTAGGGGTTCAATATGTAACCTGGCCTCACAGACTGGACTGGGGTGCTGGTGGAGTAGAGAAAATCCTGCTCGACCATGTGTTATGCAAAGGCTCATGGAGCACAGAGAGATGATCCAGGACAGCCAGCATGGCTTCACCAAGGGAAGTCCTGCCTGACTAACCCAGTGGCATTCTAAGATGGGGTGGCTGCATCAATGGACAAAGGGAAGGCTACACAAGGCATTTATCCATACTTCTGTTATTTCTTTGATATGGTGCCCCACAACATCCTTCCCTCTGAATTGCAGAGATACCGACTTGAGGAATGGACTGTTAGATGGATAAGAAATTTGTTGGATGGTCACATCAGAGGATAGTGGTCAATGGCTCAGAATCCCGAAACACATCAGTGACAAGTGGTGTTGCATCCCTCTGGGGTATATACTGGGACCAGTGTTAATGTCTTTATTAATGACATAGATGAAATGATTGATGGTACCCTCAGCAAATTTGCTGATGACACTACCAAGCTGAGTGGTGCAGCGGACATACCTGAAGGACAGGATGCCACCCTGGGGGGCCTGGACAAGCTCCAGAAGTGGAACCACAGTATGTTTTAATAAGACCAAGTGCAAGAAACTGCACCAGGGCAACTCCTGATATCAATACAGGCTGGGGAATGAGCAGATTGAGAGCAGCCCTGACAAGAAGAACTTGGGGGTGCTGGTGGATGAGAGGCTGGACATGACCCAGCAATGTGTGCTTCCAGGCTAGAAAGCCAATTGTATTCTGCACTGTATAAAAAGCAGAATGGACAGTAGGTTGAGGGAGGTGATTCTTCCCCTCTATTCCACTCTGGTAAGACCCCACTGGAGTGCTATGACATCTTTGTTGACAAGCTGATGAAGTACAGATGATAAGTGGACAGTGAGGTGGAATGAAAACTGGCTGAACTACTCGGCTCAAAACACTGAGATCAGTGACTCAAAGTCCAGCCAGAGGTGGGTCATTAGTTGTCCGAGAGGTTGATATTAGGACCTTCATTATTAATCTGGATGCAAATACAAGGGTATTCTATGGGAAAATGTGTAGGATATACACTATTCTGCCATCCAAATGTAGCTAACATGCTGTTTGGTACCTGTTGTAGAGTTTATAGAGGGACATTTCTGCTTTGGTATTAGTATGAATGCATCCTATGTTGAACTACTTTGTTTTGTTCTTTAACTACTGTAGTGAGTTGAACAACAAATCTCTGGACAAATTTCCAGGAACTCTCTTTTATTTTTTTTTCTCAGAATGGTGAGTCCTAACTGATGTTTGTGCTTAATGATAAAATCTTAAGCCAGCCAGCATTAATTATTTTATTGCTGTTATTATGTTTCTAAGGTTGTTTATTGGTGATGTCCCCAGAATTGGGCTACGATAGGATGGCACAAGTTGATTCAGAGTCAACAAGTGACGCTGTATGGAAATTAAATATAGGCTTTTCAAAGGAACCCCAGAAGTGTGGACTTGTCATGAAAGTATCAAAAAGGTGTTAAAAGCATTTTGTGCAGATTTTGTAGGACATGAGCTGGCTTATTTGGAATCTTGAATTTAAATTGGATGCCTACAAGTGGTTTTGAAAACCCCACTTAGGAGACAAAGCTGTAAAATTCTGCCTGAGCAATCAAGTCATGCTCCTCTTGACCATTACTGTCTGTGCTGCCCACTCATGTGACTGTCTGCACTGATATTTCCTTCCTTCCATGTCTGTCTTCCTGATTGCTTTGGGTGTCCGAAGCTGTTCCCTGGTGCCTTCCTTAAACTTTTCCTTCATTAGCTTCAATCCATTACTTGCTATTCTAACTTCTTCTGAGACTGAATAATCCCATCCTCTCTTTTTGTTGTCCTGAAATTATTTATAGGCTGTGATCACGTCTCTCTGGGTTTACTCTTGTCTAGACTAAATATATTTAGCTCTTTTACTGTCACTCTGCGTGTCCTACTGCGTCATTTGTTATCTATCTCTGTTTTATTGAGGTTTTCAGTACCTTTCCTAAGCTGAGAAAAATATAGTACTAAATATATTGTTCCAGGGTAGCCACACCAAAAGTATGCAAAATGACATTATTGCCTCCACAGTTTTATATGCTATTTCATATACACATTAATAGCAGTAATACTCACCCAAGCTAATCTACCTTTCTTCTGGGCAGAAAGTTGAACTAATTCTCTGCAAACTGCTGTAAGAGCCAACTCCCACACTTACTTCTCACATCATAATAACTGCGAGATTTCCAGTGGAGCAGATCTGAATCTTTTTCTGAGACAATT
Source organism: Sclerurus mexicanus (assembly GCA_013396755.1). Classification (NCBI taxonomy): domain Eukaryota; kingdom Metazoa; phylum Chordata; class Aves; order Passeriformes; family Furnariidae; genus Sclerurus; species Sclerurus mexicanus. The sequence continues at coordinate 96,184 of VWZF01006451.1, read as the reverse complement.
TCCTTCTGTTCAAAAATACGATTTTATTGAACTTGAAGCTTTGCAACATTATGTGAAAATTTAAACGGTTTAATGTTTTTAAACTCTGTTGGTGAAGGCTGACCAATATTTTCTGGTCAATAAAGTATGTGTTTTACAAAGTGCAGAAAGAATAAAAAGTTCTATATATAAGCACAACATTCGTTATTTTTTAACAACTTCGTTTAATAGGAATTTTTGAAATTCTATCCTTATATATTTTGTCTGGAAGAAAATATGTTTCAACAGTAGATTCTTTTACAGAAGGAGACTGTGTAGCTCAGATTTTATTTTAAGGCCCATTTCTGCCAAATAACTCATTATGACTTATTCTAGCTCGTGATCTACTGAGTTTTTCTGTTAGGACTATGGCTTCAAGATACCAATGAACCAATATGAATACTTAATTCATACTCTATGCCTCTATCACAATCAGACTGATAGTACTAATCCCTTCCAGCTTTAATTGTACATGCTTTTTTTTGAACTGAGACTATCTTTATTAGAAGTAAGCCAAAATCTGGTATCATTGAAAGAGAACGTGTTTGTAAGGGATACAGGGGACAAAAGAAGTGAAAAAATCTTTTAGTGAATGCTGACATGGTCCTCTAAAGTGATGCATATGATTTATGGAAACAGATATCCAAAGACTTACTCTGTAGTCACTGGATGTCACATAAAATATGGGGAGAAAGGCCAGCCAAATGATGCACGTTGTGTACATTGTGAAACCGATAAACTTGGCTTCGTTGAAGTTCTCTGGACATTTCCTTGTTTTGAAGGCATATACAGTGCATAAGACTACGAGGATTACATCATACGTTAGGGAGATTAACATACTGGAATCCTTGACATTGCATTTCAGTATGACAGTCTCTCTCTTCTCGGGAACAGTGTACCGCCTGGTGCCTGGAGCCTCCAAGATGAGCCACACGGACACCACCACAACCTGTACCAAAATGAGACTCAGGCAGATGAAGACCTGAGAGCTGGGGCTGATGAACTTGGGCCTTTGAGCACCGTTCTTTACGCCATCAAATATTCTGGCTATGCAGTTCGTTTTTGTCAGAAGGGCAGAGTAGCAGACAGCGAAGGAACTTCCTAGCCCCAAACGACGGAGGGTGCAGATAGCTGGAGAAGGCTTGGCTATGAAGAAAAAAGTCATGCTGTAAGACAGGAAGACCCCAAAGAGCAATATGTAGCACAGTTCACGGCCAGAGGCTTTGACCAAGGGGGTGTTGTTGTGCTTGATGAACACCCCAATAACCATGAAAGTACAAATAAAGCCCAGGCATGCAATGGTAACAGGACCTATTGCCCAAGCATCTTCCCACTTGATGTAGTCTTCTGGTAGGTCGTAGCAGCCAGTCAGGTCAGCTGTGGGCCATTTTCCAGGCCCACAGTCTGCACAAGTAAATTCATCAGCCAGATACTCATAGGTTTCACAGGGAATACAAATCCAACAGCAGACATCTCCTGGTTGCATATTCTTCATCTCATTAGGAGCGCAGGGGTCACTGCACTGGGAGACAGGGACAGAGCTTCTGGACCAGTGGATGGAGTCTACCTCAAGCGACAAAGTTTCTGCCCACTGACCAACCTTCACGTAGGAGTATCTGTCTCCAGTGTACTGGAAATTGAACACGTTGTATCGTCCTATCCCATCTCCATAGGCGTCAAATTTCACCATACTGTCCGGATCATTGGGAGGGTTGAAAGGAGCTGTGGGGAAAAAAAAACAAAGGAAAAAAAAAAAGATAGAGAACGTTATTATCAAAGTGGCATCTGACTTTTTTTTCCAACCCTTTGGCAAGCACAGGCACCTGACAGCTTATAGAACCCAACTGTCAATGGGTAAGTTGAGAGGTCTGTATCTGCCTCAGTTTTGAACTTGGAGGAGAAAAGGGCTCAGATAATAGAACTCTATTTCACTTTACTGCATGAGATTTGTAAATGTAAGGTGACCAATATCCTTACTGTTTTTTGTCCTGGATACAAATCAGTTCTCCAGTTACTTCCCCATTATGCACTACCGCTACCTTTAACATTTTCTCTTGAAAAAAAAGAGGTCTGCTTCTGACTGAGACTCAGCATTGTTTGGTGAAACTTGGCTTCCAAGATATAAGACAATTTAAATGGTCAGATCAATAAATGTCTGTTTTGAGGCCAACAGTCTGGAATACAGTTGAATAGAAGATTCATTTTGAAGATGATGGCGAAGTAACTATAAGTCCTCAACAATTTCTTACTATGCTTTTTTCACTTCTCCCTGTGTAGTAGGAAATTTTGAATCCCTTCTATTTTGTATCAATTTTACCAGTTTCTGATATTTCTTGTCTGGCCTGAGATTCCCAGAATATGCTGCTTTGGTCCTGTAGCTTGTTTGGGGAATAGATGAAAAAACCACAAACTGTATCTGTTGCCTTCTGTGAAATCAATATTGTAACACTTCCAAATGGTAAGCTCTGGAGAGTTTTGTTTTTCCCCCAGCTGAGCCTTATGCAGAGAATGAAGAAATATTAAAAATGTAGAAGGAAATCACATTTACCATGTGATTCATTGGCCATTTGCTGTAGCATCAAAGGTGAAGAGCTTTGTAGGCAGGAAGAAAAAGGATTTTTTCTTTTGCCACTGATGAGCAGTAAAGGTGGTTTTATTCCCCAGTGTTTTTGGTTACAGAAGTTGTTCCACTGTCATTGCTGGAATAAATCTCTTTCCCTGCCTCTGTGCCCATGCTGTGCTTGAGCATGAGCAATATTGTATAAGGGTGTAATATCTTCCACCACTTCAATCTCCAGGTACTTTGGATTTCTTGTGATAGATTTATTTAGTTTCTTTAAAGTACTGAGGCAAAATTCCTTTGCCTTTATTCCTGCAGAGTGTTACCTTATTTTGCAGTACTCTGGCTAAGGTCAGTAAAAGGGACAGTGGATTTTGGCACAGAAGCCCCAACTGGAGTGTTGAAATGTAACCTGAACCTCCTCAGGTGCTGCACTTGGAGTGCATCTTTCCCAACTTTCTGCTTATTGTAGGGCAAGATTGCAATATAATTCAACCCACCTATACTCTNATTGTACATGCTTTTTTTTGAACTGAGACTATCTTTATTAGAAGTAAGCCAAAATCTGGTATCATTGAAAGAGAACGTGTTTGTAAGGGATACAGGGGACAAAAGAAGTGAAAAAATCTTTTAGTGAATGCTGACATGGTCCTCTAAAGTGATGCATATGATTTATGGAAACAGATATCCAAAGACTTACTCTGTAGTCACTGGATGTCACATAAAATATGGGGAGAAAGGCCAGCCAAATGATGCACGTTGTGTACATTGTGAAACCGATAAACTTGGCTTCGTTGAAGTTCTCTGGACATTTCCTTGTTTTGAAGGCATATACAGTGCATAAGACTACGAGGATTACATCATACGTTAGGGAGATTAACATACTGGAATCCTTGACATTGCATTTCAGTATGACAGTCTCTCTCTTCTCGGGAACAGTGTACCGCCTGGTGCCTGGAGCCTCCAAGATGAGCCACACGGACACCACCACAACCTGTACCAAAATGAGACTCAGGCAGATGAAGACCTGAGAGCTGGGGCTGATGAACTTGGGCCTTTGAGCACCGTTCTTTACGCCATCAAATATTCTGGCTATGCAGTTCGTTTTTGTCAGAAGGGCAGAGTAGCAGACAGCGAAGGAACTTCCTAGCCCCAAACGACGGAGGGTGCAGATAGCTGGAGAAGGCTTGGCTATGAAGAAAAAAGTCATGCTGTAAGACAGGAAGACCCCAAAGAGCAATATGTAGCACAGTTCACGGCCAGAGGCTTTGACCAAGGGGGTGTTGTTGTGCTTGATGAACACCCCAATAACCATGAAAGTACAAATAAAGCCCAGGCATGCAATGGTAACAGGACCTATTGCCCAAGCATCTTCCCACTTGATGTAGTCTTCTGGTAGGTCGTAGCAGCCAGTCAGGTCAGCTGTGGGCCATTTTCCAGGCCCACAGTCTGCACAAGTAAATTCATCAGCCAGATACTCATAGGTTTCACAGGGAATACAAATCCAACAGCAGACATCTCCTGGTTGCATATTCTTCATCTCATTAGGAGCGCAGGGGTCACTGCACTGGGAGACAGGGACAGAGCTTCTGGACCAGTGGATGGAGTCTACCTCAAGCGACAAAGTTTCTGCCCACTGACCAACCTTCACGTAGGAGTATCTGTCTCCAGTGTACTGGAAATTGAACACGTTGTATCGTCCTATCCCATCTCCATAGGCGTCAAATTTCACCATACTGTCCGGATCATTGGGAGGGTTGAAAGGAGCTGTGGGGAAAAAAAAACAAAGGAAAAAAAAAAAGATAGAGAACGTTATTATCAAAGTGGCATCTGACTTTTTTTTCCAACCCTTTGGCAAGCACAGGCACCTGACAGCTTATAGAACCCAACTGTCAATGGGTAAGTTGAGAGGTCTGTATCTGCCTCAGTTTTGAACTTGGAGGAGAAAAGGGCTCAGATAATAGAACTCTATTTCACTTTACTGCATGAGATTTGTAAATGTAAGGTGACCAATATCCTTACTGTTTTTTGTCCTGGATACAAATCAGTTCTCCAGTTACTTCCCCATTATGCACTACCGCTACCTTTAACATTTTCTCTTGAAAAAAAAGAGGTCTGCTTCTGACTGAGACTCAGCATTGTTTGGTGAAACTTGGCTTCCAAGATATAAGACAATTTAAATGGTCAGATCAATAAATGTCTGTTTTGAGGCCAACAGTCTGGAATACAGTTGAATAGAAGATTCATTTTGAAGATGATGGCGAAGTAACTATAAGTCCTCAACAATTTCTTACTATGCTTTTTTCACTTCTCCCTGTGTAGTAGGAAATTTTGAATCCCTTCTATTTTGTATCAATTTTACCAGTTTCTGATATTTCTTGTCTGGCCTGAGATTCCCAGAATATGCTGCTTTGGTCCTGTAGCTTGTTTGGGGAATAGATGAAAAAACCACAAACTGTATCTGTTGCCTTCTGTGAAATCAATATTGTAACACTTCCAAATGGTAAGCTCTGGAGAGTTTTGTTTTTCCCCCAGCTGAGCCTTATGCAGAGAATGAAGAAATATTAAAAATGTAGAAGGAAATCACATTTACCATGTGATTCATTGGCCATTTGCTGTAGCATCAAAGGTGAAGAGCTTTGTAGGCAGGAAGAAAAAGGATTTTTTCTTTTGCCACTGATGAGCAGTAAAGGTGGTTTTATTCCCCAGTGTTTTTGGTTACAGAAGTTGTTCCACTGTCATTGCTGGAATAAATCTCTTTCCCTGCCTCTGTGCCCATGCTGTGCTTGAGCATGAGCAATATTGTATAAGGGTGTAATATCTTCCACCACTTCAATCTCCAGGTACTTTGGATTTCTTGTGATAGATTTATTTAGTTTCTTTAAAGTACTGAGGCAAAATTCCTTTGCCTTTATTCCTGCAGAGTGTTACCTTATTTTGCAGTACTCTGGCTAAGGTCAGTAAAAGGGACAGTGGATTTTGGCACAGAAGCCCCAACTGGAGTGTTGAAATGTAACCTGAACCTCCTCAGGTGCTGCACTTGGAGTGCATCTTTCCCAACTTTCTGCTTATTGTAGGGCAAGATTGCAATATAATTCAACCCACCTATACTCTCTTCCGGGTTTGAGTCAAGAGTACTTGCTCTTATCCCTGCTCTCTCTTGCACCTTACCACCTCACCTGTGTCATCCACGGTGGTGGACAGCCTTGGTTTGGGGGATTACAGAATCATGGAATCTCAGAATGATTTAGGAAGGAAGGGACCACTGGGGGGTTCATCTGGTCCAATCTCCCTGCTCAAACAGGGTCATCTCAGAGCCCATGGCACAGGATTGAGTCCAGACACTTTTTGAATATCTCCAGTGAAGGAGACTCCACAACCTCTCTGGGCAATCTGTTCCAGTTTGTGGTCACCTGCACACAAAAGAAGTTCTTTCTCATGTTCAGGTGTTCCAGTTTCTGCCCATTGCCTCTCATCTTATTGCTTGGCACCACAGAGAAATGCCTGGCTCCCTTCAGGTACTTATATAAATTGATGAGGTCCCCTCTCAGTTGTGTCTTCTAAAGGCAGAACAAGCTCAGTTCCCTCAGCCTTTCCAGATAAGACAGATGATGCAGTCCCCTTATCATCTTTGTAACCCTCTACTGGACTTGTCCTAGGAGTTCCATGCTTTTCTTGTACTGTACAAATTAGGACTAAGTAGCCCAGGAATTTGTATGGAGTTTATTTTATCTTTTTCTACACTGTTGGCATCTAGTTTTACCACTCTGTAGTTCAACAAGACTTCTGAGAGCACAAAATTTGAGAACAGCATAATACTCCTCTGAATGGCCATTCCTACTGGAAATGACATGCTCTAAATTAAACAGGTAGCTAAATTCAAAATATAGGTCAACAAGAAGAATATTAAGCAGCTTCCCTTCTTTTCCTCCTCCTCCTCATGCACCAGCGTGCAAGCTCTCTCATCCAGGAGCAGCATTAAAACAAAATCATAATGCAGCACTTAACAGCTCTTCAATAATGTGTTGTCATTGCCAGTGTCTTATTTCATTATTCATGACACTTATATAGATTGTAGAAGCTGTTAACACAGCAGCCCAGCTTTAAGAGCCAATTTATTCACTTCAGTGTTATCCAGGCCAGCTCCTGAGGTGGGCTGAGAGCCTGTGACTACTACTGGCACCAGCGGAGCTGCAGGTAAGCAACACAAACTGCAAACTGCTTAGCTGGCATCTTCTGTCAAGCACATAACTTGAAGGGCACAAGTACCCCAGTGCAAGTTACCTTAGGTTTTGAAATAACAGCACTTTTCAGGAAAGAACTGCCTCTACGTAATGTTTAACGACTTCTTAGTTCTGATAGAATATTTATCATTTAAACAGAGCAAAATATTTTCCTTAGATTTTGCAGGTAGGTCCAGAATGCAAAGCAGGTAGTCTTACATATAGTTAGTTTGAAGATTATGTATAGTTGCCTTCCATGGGACTGTTCCCACGCTACAAGTATAAACAAGAGATTTTTGTAGGACCATATGCATTGTTGACCAAAGCTTGTAGCTTGAAACATTCATTTTTAGTGGCTGACAATAGGGGAAAATTAATCACTCTCCTTCAGATGGAAAAGATGAAATCATTTAACCAAACAGTGATGTATTAAATTATAGTATGGTAAGCCAAAGCCTACAAATGAGCCCACTGGGTGGCAGCAATTAATATACACACTGATTGCACACAAAATCACTAAGGCATTTTAATGTATCATTTATCAACATATTCTAAATCCTGTAAGATCACTTCCAAAAAGGTGTGTTTTCAGAAAATATTAGTAATATTTATCATAAAAATATGATGCTTATAGGCAAGAATGTAATATCACAAAAAAGCAGAACTTTATGTTTCAGAGTAAAAAATGATAATTTTTGCAAATTGCTTTTCCCAGAGATGATGTCAGTCTATGTCATAAGTCACTTTGCAATTTTTTTTCAGTTACTTTTCAGTTTTGAGAGGAAACCTACAGCCTTTATAGCAGGTATTTCTGGCAGGTCTTTTTAGAGTTGTAGCTAAGGTGTTTTAGATTCATCCTTTGGGAGAGGGGAGACAAGACTCTCTAGATCCATCCAGATGTTAACTAAGAAGCTCTCTGCGTGACAATACAAACTTCGTCTCCTTTGAGCAATGTCTTTGAACCTTGTTCTTCCCTTGCACTTCATGAAATGAATTATCCTTGTGCAAAACAGTTATCCAAGAAAAATTTTGGAAAATAAGTTACCAAGAAAAAGAAAGGGTAATTAAAAGTGACTTAAAGATAAACCAGTGATGTTTTGTGCTCCAGTTTGCAGCCATTCAGCAATGAAGGTGCAACAGCAATGATGTTTGTGAGAGCAGGAATGCAGAAGACAGAAACCTATGGAGCCCTGGTACAGGCAGCCACCTCTGTCAGCTCACTGAAAAAATCCTATTGGAGGAGAGTCCACCACTGTGCAAGTGGAGGATAAACTTCTTCAGCTTCAGATAAGGGAGGAATGACCGTAGATTTATGACCGTCTTAGTAGCAGATACAGATAAGAACATAAAATAACATCATAGTCTCTATGTAGTGAATTATATAATTTGTTGCCATCTTCCTACAGTGGGATCAATTTTTCCAGAAGTCACATAACTTGTGAGTGTGTTCTTATGTGCTGTTGGAAGCAGGTCAGTGGCATTCATTTAGAAATCTTCATTATTTTTGGTGTCAGTGATGTCCAGCTCTCGGTGACATGAAAAATTTCAGAAAGAAAGTTCTGAAGGGGATGATTTATTTTCTTTTAAAGACAAAAACATTATTTGAAGAGAGGGTATCGAAAATATTTTTAAAATTATTCTAAATCTGTGCATTGCCTCAGTTGGGTGAAAAATACTCCAGGATTTTTTAACCGGGAATAAGTAGATGAGGAAAACAAAGCAGTTTAAAACCTAATTAGGCACTGGGAAACTTTTAAGGGATTGAGCAGCCTAGGACAAGATGCGTGCCATTTTAGCTGGCTTGGAATCAGATTGGGTTTTGTTTGTCAGCAACATCTTTGGGCCAGAAAGGATATTTTGCATAGAGTATTGCATGCATCTGGCACAGTGTATAGATGTTGTCTTATAGAAAACACCATCAGTAACACTTCCTGGTAGTGATGATGACAGATAAGCCTACATCTGAGAACATCTTTAATTTCCATTAAAACACACATCTGTTCTTTGTTTGCAGAGTGTATTGTTTCAAAGCAAGGTACAGATCACTACCTAGGAGGCAATTCATTAATAGCAAGGCTTGATGAAAGCACTGCAGTTTTTCAGCTTGGCAGTTTACAAAGCTGTGAGATTTCATGTGGTTCAGAAAAAGATATAAAAAGAACTATTGTTTGCGCCACAGGTACCTTCTTTCACAGCTTGTTGGCCCCAAAGACTTTCAGCCCATAGACTATAAGGAGATCAAGATTAAATGGAAATGAAAATGTAAAGAAAGACCAGACTGGAGTTTCTGAAAAGTTGAGTAAAACCTCCTTAGTCTCACTAGATGGTGCTGCAAAAACTCCGAGCTTCTGATTTAGGGCTGAAAACCAAGACATTTGTTTATGTAACAGAAAAATATAGTTATTTTTTAATGCCCCCTACTCCTTCCTGTTACATATCCTGGGCAATGCCTTTTTAAAACACTGTAAGGAAGAGCCTTGGTAATAATTTCATGGGATATAGTGTGTTTGTCCAACAGGCTCATCTGCGTGTATGATGCCTTATCTTGAAAAGTATCAGAAAAAGCTCTGAGAATGCACATATTTTTTCATTCTCTTTTATTTTTAGCTAGATATGGCTTGTTGAGGTCAAAGTGACTTATTTCTGCTTGGCTGAACATTCAGACCGAGAACAGAGACCTGATGCACCCATTCCTGTTCCCATCTCAGCATAACACAGCTGGTTTCATACCTCATTGACAGAAGGCACATTGAAATTTGGCAATTCAAAAGTTAGTACAGGCAAAGCTCACAGTGAAGTGTCACTCGTTTGTACCTCTCCACAATTAATGAATAATGGGCTTAAAATATCAGTTGCCACAGAGACAAGTAGTCACTTTTAACCTCTGCACCACTGTTTCTGGTTGTGTTTGGGTCATATGCAGCATTGCTTCTTCTCATTCAAGAAACAAATGAGATGGATGAGACTGATTAGTAATTTTACATTAGTAAAGTGTAATTTTTCCATCTATGTCTAAAGATTTTCCATTCAGGTCTATGGTTTCTCTCTTATGTTAGACACTTTCTTGCTGTAGGGAATTTTAACACCTGTCACAGACCCCACAGCATTTGCAGTGGTCAGAGACAGAAATGTTTCCCCAGGCCTGGTTGCAAAATCTATCACATGGATGTCAGTAGGTAGGCTAGTTGTTTCAAGCTTCCATTCTACAAGAGAATGGGTATTTCTAGAGTTCACCTTAGAGAGGTACGTAGGATAGCCCAGCTGAACTGTACCTGCTCTTTTCTGCTGACCATAATGAGTGTGACTAGCTAAAATACATCCACACTACATGTACCTGAAGTCAGGTGAGATATCACCAATATCTGGAACAGAAAGACTCACAGCTGGAGCGCCAAGTGAAAGCAACTCGTACAAGCTCTCTGCAGTGTACCTGTGAATGGATGTCTCTTGCAAGCTGCCCACACAGGTTGCTGGGGAGGCTGTCAGAGGGAATATCTAGGAATATTGGGAAAACAAGCTAAGGAGGTCTGAAAGATTAGTAGAATTCGTTCAGCTTGTCAGTATCCTCAGGCTGGCTGAGCACAGAACTCCCCAGCTCCCATGCCTGTGAAATGGTCGCCTCAAGCATGGTATTTTACATACATTTTCAGGTATATGTTGTCCTCTTGGTTGGGTGGCCCTTGGGCATATGTAAAGTCTTTAGAACTTGGAAAGATTAAACTAGATGCTAAGTTACAAACTTTCATCAAGGAATGTATGAAATTGCACTTATATTTTTAAAGGAAATTTAAGGAATTAAAAAAAAAGAATTTCTTCCTTCATAAAGCATTTGCATTTTGAAACATGGAAGGTAAAAAACATGTAAGAATTCTGCAGTCACTATATTTCTCCTTAAAAATACAAAACATCTCCCTTGAAATTAAGAATATTTCTTGGAGTTTTTTTTGTTAAGGTTGCACTAGTATAACTTCAAAATAAAACAACCACTCATGGAAAAGCATCCAAGGTTTTTTTCTTTTTGTAATGTCTGCTAGGTTGATATTTGATATGAATGATTTGTGACATTCCAACATAGCAATGCCTTTCAATTGATACTGTTCTTTTAATTTAAGATTATCCACTTAAAGAAATGGTTGGCACAAAAGGCAAAATGCATGTAATGTAATTCATACCAGCAATCAACTTGCAATTACAAAGGAAATTAAACCATGACTTCAAACTGCCTAACTCCTCCCTCAGGCCAACTAGTTATTTTGTAAACAGATGCAAAGAGAAGCCATTCCCATTATGAAGAATTATGGCCACTGTTAGGGTGACAACACATGCTCAGGAGCTGGAACTGTAAGTTCTGGGCTTTCCTTTGGTGGCTCCTGAAATGTTTTGGTGTGAGGAAAACATGAGTGGGCTAGTGAGTTATTACCTGTCAGCGTCTGAACACTAATTTTGCTGCCAGAGCTTGAGATTTTGGTTGGGACTTTCTGCCAGTTCAGGGTTTATGAGTTCCCTGTGTCCAATCTAAACCTCTGTTGAGGGACATTCCCTTTGAACCTCAGAGCTGGTAACTGATGCTGTGCCTTGCCCCCCTCTTCCCCGTACACCCAAGGTACAGCTGAAAGAGATTGAAGCTGTGTTTTGATTTTGCTAAAATTCACTTTCGTACTAAATGAGGGACTTGGTTATATCACAGGGGCATGACTCTTTCCCTTTTTGGAGGCACCATTCCATGATGTGCTAATTCCAGCCCCAGATTGCATATGCAGCTCTCTAAGAAAGTGTTAAATACCTAATAATATTTTTTGTCCTTTTTTGTCAGCTTGAAGGAAATATGAATAGATTTAGTTATTAAGATATTAAAGGCAGTTGGTTAAAACATTCTCTCCTCTGTGGGGACTTGAGGATTAGAGAGGTGTTTCCAGACACAGCTCTGAATAATTTAGTTAGAGTGTTTGCCCTTAGAGATCAGAACCAAACGAACCATGAAATAGATCCTCCGGTTGTTATTTCCTAATTGACATGATAGGAAGACACTCCCAAATTAGGGGGACTGACATAGATTTAATGACTTATACTGCAATATTACTATTTAGTAGTAGTAATATTGTAGCTGTTACAGTCCAAGATTCAAGATTCAAGACATTTCGAGTGCATAAGAAAGACAGTATTTATTAGATGATTCTCCATCTATAGATGGGAGAAGTGCACAAGCTTTCCAGCACGAGGTCACTCCATTAGGTCATCAGAAGCATTGCTCAATAAATTTGACCTTCATTCTGAGCTCTGCTCAGAGTTTAGTATATCAGGTTTTTATTTCCTCCTGGAAACACAATTTCACTTTGCAAACAGCCTCATTACTATCCATTTGCAGAGTAATTGCTGAAAGCTTTTTGTTCTCTTCTTTAAAAGTATATAGTTTAGAAACACAAGGTCTGATCAAGATGCAAGACTAGATATGACAAAGGGATGTTATGCCAAAATCTTCTGGTTTTTTTTCCCAGGTATGTGGGCAGTCTAATAAAGATATTGCCTCTTCCTACATATCTTATTATATGCTATTATTTTTGTTAAGGAGCTGCTGAAAACTCTCAGCAATCACCCTACAAATTGCTAATAATGAGGTAATTTGCAAAATGAAATTGTATTTGCAGTAGGAAAATAAAACCATAAGTAGTAAATTCCAAGGAGAACATCTATTTGAAATAACTGAAGCTGAAATTTACTGAACATTTTGTGGAAAAGAAAGGGTTCATAAAATGCCTCAGAGCTGGAATAAAGAAACAATGCTATGGTGAAACACAGGAACCTTTATGCTCAGACATATGCAGCTCAGTTGTAGCATTTGCCACATCTGACGTAATGTTGGTGGAGGACAAAGAACACTTGAAATTCAGCTGCAAACGTAAATGTTTCACGCATTGAATGGTGAAAGATTCTGGAGAAGATCTGTTTTCTCTCTGAATATAATATGTGAATGAAAAAAAGTGGCCTATATTTCTTTAACCTAAACTTAATTAATGTCTATATTGGGAGTGCAGTTTTCTTACGGAGTTCCAATAGTCAGTGGAGAGAAATAAAGACCTCCAAAGGTGGGCTCTGGCTAACATGAGCTGCCATCAGGAAGGTGGGCAGCCTCCTCCACTGGTAGTTCTCCAGCTATTATACTGCAAAGTGTGTCAAAGAATATATGAAAGCTGAGCTGCTTGAATTTTGGCCACTGATGGAAAAAATCAAACTAATGTTTTTAATAAGGCCCACCACACACATTAAATATGCTCTTTATAAATCTTCCTTTGTAAAGGTTTGAGTCCAGATTTTTACTCATTTCCATATAGCAAGGTGGAGGCTGGAAATACACATCTGCTGAAATGGCAAGTTAAGGCAGTATTCAAGAGAGCATATCTCGTGTGTAACTAAATGTTGAGGCAGCCAATTGAGAGGTGAAAGTGGGCTTCTCACAACAATGCATTTTAGTAAAAGATAGTGAGGTAAAGGATAAGAACTCTTGGCTTTTAAGGTTATTCATGCATTGTACACACCAGCTGCAAAGGTAGCACATCATGTTTTCCAACATCATCAGTGTTCATTGCCATGTGTTATGCTGCAACATGCAAGCTGCATGTTCTATTAATACTTGCAAATTCTTCTGCTCTCCGGAAGAAAAGATAAAGCTGAAAGCACAGAATCATTTTTGCTAATGTTTTGCTCCACTGAAGCAGTTTGGCAACAGCAACAGCAATCACTGGACCTCAGGGGAAAATGCAAAAAGAAAATGTTGATTTATTTGCCTGTTTTATGGTGGAAGCAGAGACACATTGATAGGCTTAGACTGATAAAGTGTTTCAGAGATCTAGAAAGGATATTAACAGCACGGCCTCAAACCTTCCTCTGACTTGAGACGATTTCTTCTCCAAAGAGTCTTTAAAGATGGGGTTTTTATTCTTTCAGTTAGTTGGAGCATTAACTAGCCATTAGCTATTTATTCAAATAGATGTGCAAATGTAATAGAGGAAGTTTAATAAACTTTTCCAGCACATTTTCATCAGTTACCAATAGCAGCTTCATACAGTGTTTTATCAGCCTGTCTCTGCTGGAGACTTGTCCTGGTACAGCTGGTACTTGGAGCAGTGATCAGCTTCTCCATTCATCAGGACAAGAGAGAAATGTTGGGGAAAAGTTCTGCTTTTGCAGAAACCATAGGTACAGTGTTATTTATAGGTGCACACAGTGTATAGCTATTTATGTCAAGTGAAGGAACACAAGAGCACAACCTTTTGTTGTTACAGGAAATGATGTCATTTCTGCTTAGGCTAGAAGAGTCCAGTGATCCCATCCCCTACATTTTTGCATATGATCAAGCATGTTCTAGTGTTTTGGAGCAAATTTAAGGCATACTGTAAAAGATAAAGAGCCAAAAAGAAACTGTTTCTTCAGGAAGAGAGCAGGAGGGTTCTGCAGCAGAAGCACAGGAAGATACTTGAGGCTCCAGAGCTGCGCATAAACACTCAGCCACCGATCACTACAGAAATTGAACGTTGGGAAGAAGGGACAATTGGTTTTAGGGCATAATCAATAGAAAGAAGAGCATGTATGCAGCATATGCAAAACATCCTGTGTATGGTGAAAAGACAAAAGCCGTAACAAAAAGGCAGAAGACTGGTAATGGCCTGTGCAAGTAAAAGAACAAAGGGAAAACTGAGAGAAGAGTCACTTTGGGACTGTCCCCTGGTTGTGGATGCTGGAACTCATCTCTGCTGCTCCTTCAACTACACCCTTTGGTGTGAAAAGGTTGCTGTTTTTGGATTCGTTGTTCGCTTTTTACAAATGCAAACTCAGCAATCGTACATCAAGTACTATCTTTCATTATAGAATTGGGTTAATTAAATTTAAATTTTAAAGAACAGTGAGTCAGTGCTCTTGTGAATGTGTGTGTGCGTGTGCAGGCCTCTGTGTGCGCCTTCCAATCTAAACTTCCCATACAGGAGTGTGGTTGATACTGGGTCACAGAGCCCAAGTGATATCCCTTAGGAATCACGCTCCACCCTGAAAATCCATATGCTCTCAGCTAGAGTTACACAGGATTTCTGTGGCACATAGATTGTGTGTGTGAACTTTGTTCAAGGCTGTGGTTCCCTCAGCTTTCTCACACCAGTAGTTCCCCTGTTTCCTCTGAGAATGGTGAAATGCCTTCCCCGGATAAAACTAAGGTGTTTTCTTAGCTAAGCCTCATATTTCAGCCACAGAAATGGTAAATATTTCATACGTGCAAAGGAATTGCTGCGTTAGCTTATTCCATCAAATTGCCTGGAATCTGTGTTATAGCAGCAAATAGGCAAATGTGTTGCATGAAAAATATATTGAATTGAGGAGCAATTGCACATGCACCTTTAAAAAGTGAATATCTCTCAGCCTTCAAAAATGCTCTTGAATTTCTTCTGTGGGAAACCTGCTAGGTATATATGGGTCATTAGAAGAGATGAGACAATTCTGTTATTGGCAAGTAGAAAGATGGGCTTGTAAAAAGAAAAGCAAAACTGTAGGAGATGAAAAGTAGAGGCAAGACTGAGGGGACAGGGGCCTTCAGAGTATGGGGTACAACAATCCCTGCTTTTGACCTACTGGATGTTTGCAACCACCATTCCCATCCCCATGGCTTCTGGCTCTGAGCTGTTCTTCCCGTGCACTCAGTAAAGAGTGAATTTTTGTGTGAAGACCCTATAAAGCAAATTATTAATCTTGGTAATTTCATTATGAAATACATGCCTTAAGTATTTATATTTGGAGACATTGTCATTTCTGCCTTAGTGCTGAACCCCTTTGCATCCCAGCAGTGAGCAGGTGAGTTGTCCATGGCTGGAGCAAGAGATGAGAAAGCAAACCAAAGGACTGTTTCTGTGCCTGAGCCTTGCTACAGCTGGGATTTTGTGAACATTTCTGTTAGAAGTTTCTCTGCTTCTGATACGCCTCTGCATGAATATGTGTGTTGTTCCCTGTGACTTCAAGAATTTTAGTATTCTTTGTCTTCACTTGTTATATCCTCAGACAAATATACTTTCATGGCAGGAAGAAGGAAACAAAAGGAAATGACTCACCCAGATAACAGCAATGAAATATATTTTACATTATATTCTATATCTGCTAACAAAATAACCATAAATGGTGCAGTGATACCAAAGCAGACATTCTCTGAGATGCTTTTAGAGATGTTTAGAAGCAAGTAAGGAAAGGAAAGAAAGTCAAACACATTTGTCTGCCAGGTCCATCTGGTTTGCAGTTGATGGGAATTGTACAGAAGGTCAGTCTGAGTATGCATACGTAAAAGGAGTTTCTGCTCTGTGAAAATATAGACCCAATTGCTTTTTGAAAAACAGGAAAAATTTTGGGGAAAATGTGTTGTTGGAAAAAATTTAAACAATGTCTGTTTTGATTTTGGATTGAGTTTCTTTCTTCCTTTTAGACAAAGAAAGAGGCCTGTATCACTGAGTAGTTTTTTTTCTCCGCTGTGAATAATAAATGGGCAAGACAAGCTTGAAGGGAATAGTTCAGGCTTCACAACAAGCTGAAATAGGTTTACATGCTCATCTGGGCTGCCGTTTAACAAGTACAATAAAGCAGTCAGCTTGGGACAGGTTTGTCTGGAAACATACTACATGGAAGTGATGTAGGATTCAGACTATGATCCATGTCTAGATTGCAGTACCAGGCTGGGCATGCTAATGCACCTATACGAATTTGGTACCTATTCTTGTTTAATCAGTGTTAGCCTGGGAATTTCCTTGCACTGTGCTGTACTGGATGAAGAAAATGTGTCTTCTGGGGATGTGGTGATATTTAGGTTCTTTCAGGAGTAAAGATGCTTTTTTACAGGTTATGCCTTCACTTCTGCCTTTGCAGGATAATTATTAGCTGCCAATAAGAATAGAGGTTTGCTAAAAATAACATAACGTTTAGTTATCTTTGGGATTAGACATCTGGATTTTTGACTTTCTCTAGCTTTCTTCAGCACTTTTTGAAAAGACCAGTTTTCTCACGGACTCACTGGAAGTCCAGGACACACCTGGATTACTCAAAGAAGTAAAATGGAATCTCCTTCTCATGTCCTTGTCCACATCCTCACTTCTGTGGTTCTGAGCACAACCTCTGCCTTTGTCAGCCACTAACATAATATCTCAGTATGCAAGTGAGACTAACAGAGATTAGTTGTGGAAGTGCTAAAGTGCTCTTCTCTAGCAGGTGGTACAGAAGAATTTGGTCCTTCCATGGGCTTTCCAGAGCCAAATTAGATGCTAAAACATCAGGGATAGAAATGCTGAACGAAACACTTCTCTCACACGGTATCTTGTCCTTCCAGGCCAAAAGAAGAAAGAGGCAGACCTGCCATCTCTTCACTTATGTGTGGATGTGTCTCACAGCTAAATCTGCATGAAGAATGACGATACAATCCCGTGGTTGCACCCTGGTGTAAAACCCAGTAGGATTAGAAAAGAGATTGTGCACAGTTGGGGGATGAAAAAGTTGTATGAGACTTCATGCACCTCCGAGGATTTGGAATGTGCATACCCTTGGTATTTGGGATGCATGTGACATTTGACATCAAACCAAAAGATAAAATAATAACTATTATAAAACAAGCAGTAGGCAAACAGAAGTCTGTGGTTTAGGGAAATTAGGTTACCGAGCCTTGTGTCTCTCAAATATGTGATCTGAAAGAAAATCACTGCTTGGTTTGTCAGTCATGTGTTTCTCCATAAACACAGGGTGTCTAATCTCATCCTCATTTACACACTCACACGGATGCTGTGAAATCTAAAGATTTATGGATGCCTAAAGGCTACATTATTAATATGAGATAAGCAGTTGACTATAATTTACATACAAGGCACAGACTATATAATTTTATGTTCATTATTTCATAGCTCAGCTGAAGTGGTGGGTTGTTTAAATATTCAAGTAGAGGAAACTGCGATGGAGAGCTATTTGCAGTTTTAGGAGTGTCAAAGCACCTTCACCTAAATAAGCCACTATAACAAGTCTGGGGCTGTTGCTGGCCTGTGGTTTCTGCAAGCTTTCCAGGAATGACACCCAACTGGGTAAAGGCCAAAGGCAACATAGTTCCAGAGACTTCCTGAGGACTATGACGAAAAGCTGTTGCTGCTCTGTGTCCTGCTAATGCTGCATTTCCCATCCTTCTGTCCATGGGAGCTCAGTGCCCAGGTCAGGCAGAGAGTGATGACATCAAGCAGCGGTGGCCATGGTGGCTGCAGGCAAAAGTACCTTGCTTCTGAGTTAGATGGGGAGCAATGCTCCAGCACACCTTGGCCTCAGCTGCTGCAGCTTATCTCAAGGGGTAAAAACACCTCTGCACTGCTCACTCAGGCTAATTACTGTGAATGAGTGCCAAATGAAAGCATGGAAAGGCACCGTTTTATGATGGTTGCTGGGTAGACAGCAGACACCATTAACAGGTAGGTCACTGACCTGCTATCATGACAAGAGAAGTTTTAATGAAAATTCTGTTTTGGAAGTTGTGCCCTAGAGATGACAATGCCTGTATCCTGCTGCCAGCCCAGGTGTCCAGTTTACATGATACAGTGTGTGACACACAACACATCCAGAGTGCAGATCAGTTGTTTGCCATTGTGATACCCCAAACCTAAATTAGGGGATGAAAATATTCTATAGTATTTTAATTTCAACCAGTTTACATCTAGAAAGCCCTGACCAAACTGATCTGATTGCACAGCTGTCCTTCCTTTCAGCAAAAGGTTGAGCTAGATACCTCCCAAGTACCCTTCCAACCTGATTTATTCTTTAACTTTGTAATTTTATATATTATGAATCTATAGCACACACAATTGAATATATATAAATGCATATATATAAACAAATTATATAAATATATGAATATATACATATATTAAAAGCTTCAGGAAGGGCTAAGCAGAGATTAACTTATTTACCCTTGGAGGGGTAAATTTCTCCAAAGGAAGGGAATTGCATATCCCCCTAAGATCTGTAGGAAGGAAGGAGAAAGTAGATGGGGCCATCAGGAATATCAGACCATCAAAAGCTCACTACAGCTCTCTGTGTGTACACACCAATGTAAGTCTAATACAGAGAGAAACATGGGAAAATACTGTGCAGGTTCAACTGTTCCTCTGCTTTGAAACAGCAAATCTCAAGTGTGTTTTCAGAGACTGTCCCTTAGCTGCTTGCAAGGTTTTAAATGCTATGACATATTTGTGGTCCCAGAAAAAGGCAGTAATTTTTCCTATAAATCCTAGACATCTTTTTCATGTCTATTTTTAATTAGTATCTTGGGGAATTCGCTCTACAATTTCCTTGGTTTTATTAGCTACAAATCCATCATGAATTACACTTTTACAACTTTTTAGATTAACAGGGTGTTAGATGCTTTCTGTCCATGTAAGTTTTGCCTTCGTCTAGAAGCAGCATTCTGGTTTCTTTTACAACTAAGCATCACAAGGAAGACCAGGAGGACCCCACTGCTGAGTGTTTGAGTGCTGGAGGCAAGTGGGATGTGACCTGATGAGAAGGAGCTCCTTGGGTGAGATGACGGGGTAGCAGGGCCATGAACTCTGTCTAGCATGGGCTTTGAGCTCTGTCTTTAGCCTGCACATCTACTGACAGGTACTCCCTGCTGTAAACTCATACCTGGCCTTTGAAGCTTCTGCATCTGTAATCTGCTTGTGATAGCAAATGCAGCATTTTTGGTCTGTGCTCCATGCAGCCTGGCCAGGCATTGAGTTTTGAAGTGGACTTTTGACAGGAAACATTTATAGCTAAATCCCAGAGCAGGGCCCGTGCAATACTGCTATGTTCAGAAGTGAGGTGACATCTGCTTGTTGCAGACCATGACTTTTAAGCTCTTTCTTACTTGGATGGAACTGTTACGATGGAAATGGTCTGTGAAATTGCACTCCTACAACAGAAGTCACCAGTGTTCAAAAATAAATGAGAAGGTGAATTTGTTGTTTCTGACTCGTATTATTTGAGTATTGACAGGGGTACAGTGAGAAGGAAGAAAAGAAAGGAAATAAACCATACAGAAACATAGGACCAGGCAAGAATAAAAGTTTTGCCATAATGTCCAGTGGATGAAAGGGAACAAATCAGACCTGACTTACAACCCTTTTCTCATTTGGATTAACCATGGGAGAAAATTTTGCCCAAGGTTCATGATACCGGCTTTGCTAGTGAAGAGTTTGGTTTCTGAACACAATACAGGAAGCGACATGACTGTGACTCTTGTAGCTTTGGATAAAGGAAGAGGTAGGAAAAGACACTGAGTACTATATATGTGTTGCCTAAAATTTTTATTGATCTGTTTTCCAAGGTTACTGCTTTAGCCAAATTCCTCCAGCCATTAGCTGTGGAGATTCAGAAAATGTCATAAGACAGGTGGACATGCATACACCCCAAAATCCAACCTCCCTCTGCCCATATGCTCCCCCTAGACTCATGGCAGAGTTAGTCCTATGATACCATCAGCTCTGCTAAATGCAGAGGAAAAAGCTGGAGTCCAGCCCCACACCCTTTGGTGATGAACAAGGCTATCATCCTGCACATCCAGCTCAGCAACCCTGAGCCAGATGGAGCTAATGATGTGGTTCTTGAACCATTGCTGCTCTTCATTGCCTGCAGTCCAATGCTCTGGAGAAGCCGTTACACCAGGTAACTGGTGCAACTGGGGCACAGCTGTGCAGGACTCTGCCACATATTTGTCCTAAATGATGGATACTTTTCTCACTGGCTGTGCTAATGTTCACTATCTTGGCACATGTGAGGCTTGCAGTAGAGCTGTGGGCAGCAATAACACTGCTTTTCTCTGTCTTCCTGGTGGCTTAAATGAGCCAGCAAATAGACAGCAAAGATAGTCCCCTCCACCTTTGTGAGGAAGTGAGGTTTCTGAATATGTGGAGCTCTACCTCATGTTGGGGTTCACCCCTGGATTCATAGCCCTCCGGAATCCCCTCTGTGTGCTGCCCTTCACCAAGCAATGGCTGGGTGTGGTGAGAAGTTGAGTTTGTGCTCTTTCCCATGGAGCCCTTTGCTTTTGTTCAGCAATTTGTTGTTCTGGTAATACAACTTAACAGCCTCTTGAACCAGCATCTCTTTATCAGCAGAAAAGCATCACGATTCAGTACATCAAGTGCTGCACTTGTGCCCTCAGGAGGGAATGCAGAGGATAGGAAGATCAAGAAGATGAACCAGCCTATATCTCTTTGAAAGGCCAAACAAGCACTGAGACAGTGAGTGCATTTATCCGGGGGCTTTGCATTCTCACATCCTGCTGCTGGAAGCTGAAATCAGCCACAGGTGTGTCTTTATTTCTTTACTGAAATGATTCAGGATATCACGACATTTGTCATATATGTCTTACAGACTTGCAAGAAAATTATGTGCTTGGTGTATCTCAAACAATAAAGAATGAAATCTCACCCTGTCTTAACGTCACACTGCAGTTCTGTGGAGTTATTCCAATTTAATGAAAAAGGAGAAATAAGTAGGACCCCAGAGATATTAATGGAATACCTGTCACACAGCATGTCAGCATCAGTGGCAGCAGGAGGGTGCACAAATCCTGGCCAGTACTCTACTCCAAACCTGCTGTTAGCTGGTCCCTGAGTATTTCCCTGCAAATCACATTATTGCTATGCCTGAGAGCCTCACTTCAGGCTTTCAGTTAAATGGCAAGTGAAAATAAATCTTAGTTACTCTGTGCTTCATCTGTAGTCAGTAGCAAGAGGCGCAGGGGCAAATCATACCTCACATGGGCTGGAGCACACTCTGTAAGTGCTGATCCCCTCCATTAACTGTAATCAAAGACTAACCAAAACTAATTTGAGTGCGAAGGGTAAATGTCTAAAATTGCCCAGTCCCACACCAGTCATATAAATGCACCTTATAATTTACTCACACTGGTGTGTTTGAAATGCACCATCAGCTGTTCCTGGAAAATGGGAGAATACATTCAAGGCCATTTGCCAGATTTCTTTCATGGAAACCTGCAGGTTTATGCATGCAGGGCTCATCTGTGTGTACCTCTGCCTTTCAGCAGAGGAGCCATTGCTTAAAATCTTCTTATCACTGTTCTGTTTCTTGACCTCTTCCCTGTGGTGAGTGTGGATTACTACCCAGGCTGAAGAAGAGAGAAAATCCACAATCTGACTTGGTTGCAGTGTACCTCATGGACTCATAGCTTCCATGCCATCCTCTCCTTGCACTGGGAAAACATTCTCAGATTTGGAGGTGGAAATATGAGAATATCATTGACCAAACATACCATGCAGCAAGGTTCTGATATTGCATGAACAGACCCAAAGACTTTCTTCAGCCAGGAAGGAGCAAAGGATAATTCTTGGTCCCATAGAAATAAATGACAAGACTTATATGTATTAAAATTTCACATATGTGTTAAAATTTCACACCTTTTGGAAAAGTAGAAGGCATGGAAGGTCTGCTGATTAACTTGCTACATAAAAATCACTCATCTTAAAAAATACCTTACATTAAAACAGGGATTCATATTATAATGGAAGAACTGATAACAAAGAAATGAGATGAGCAAATTATGTTGTAAGCTGGTAAAAATATATATGGAATAAAGCCGTTGGAAAAGAACTTGACAGGTTTCTTAATGTTTTAAATTGGAAATGAAAATTAACTGAAATTAGAGCTCTTCAGAGCTTCAAAGATTTATAAGTTGATTTTAAAACAAATTAAATTGGTTCAAGTAAAGAGCCTTCTGTTTTCAAAACTGCAAGATTACAAGCTTTGATTCTTTTTTCCCAGCTTGAACAGCTTCGACTTCCAATATATAAAAGTATAAAAAATATTTCAGTAGAAATGAAAAGTAATGTTTCTGGCTTTAGCTAAATAAAAAATTTCCTGGAGTGTTGGTTGAAGGAAGTTGGGATTATTTTGGCTTTATGTCCAGATGTTGAGTGGGAATATGTTTGGGTGCTTAAAAAATGTCTGCATGTTAGAAAAATGATTAAGAATCCTGTATGGGAACCAAGATTACTTGGTGCTAAAGCTGGACTCTATTAACAATGTATGCATTTAAGCCCATAAAAATACCTGTAAGTGTCAGAAAAAGTTTCAAAATAATTTAAGACATTGAAGTGCCTGTGTGTTTGGGTAGATCATTACTGTCCTGATGTGTGTCAGGGACAGAAGCACACTGCACACCACTGCCCTCCCTTGTGATCAGTATGCCAGGAACCAGCTTCCATGAAGTGCTGCTCTCCTAAAACCAATTGATTTCAACAATTTGGAGACACTCAAGTATCTCTGAGGGTAATGTAGGCAAGTAGGAAAATAATTTCTATGTTTTAAGTGCTGTGATGAGGGAAGGGAGAAAGAATAATTCTTAATTTCCAGAGGTCTAAAAACAAAAAGGTTGTTTCATTCTGACGTGTGCTGTTTGTGAAATTAATAAACAAATCAAATGCAGGGACAGCATGACACATGCTATGTGTACACTGTCTATGTGTCTGTATATGTCTTGGCATGTGACTGTCCTCACTGATGCAGCACTCCTTAGGAGATCAGTGGCATGATGTACACAAGCATCACGTTGCTCAGGCCAGACATGTGGCTTCAGCTGCACTTCGTGGAGGGTGCAGATGAGGGTTTGAAGCATCTCAGCTTCCAGCTACTCTCTCATTACTTTTCCTTTGTGACTGAATCTATATTACCAGAACATGTCCAAGATCTTGAATCCTCCTGAATCTTTTTCTGCAGCAAGTGACCAGTCCCATCTGCCCCTTCTTGATTTCTGTGATAAAGAAATCCAGGAACATGGGCTGCAGGAACTCCTCAAGTGCTCTAAACTAGTCAGCTACTCAAGTACCAGGATTCTGGGAGACCAGGCATCATAAGGAGCTCTGCAGCATGTGCTGGGAGGTACATCAGCAAGCACTCAAGGAAGGGAAGTGGAGTACTTGGCTACACCAGCAATACCCCACCAGGAGCAAGAAAAGTGCTGGGGATGTAGTTAGTAGTATCTAGAAATGGTCTGAAGCAAATGCTCAGAAGACCTCCACAGGAGGGAAAAGTTCAAGCTCCAATATGAGAATTTCACATAGTTTCCAGTGCTGTTAGCATTGTACAATTATTGAAGATCTCTTGGGACTGAGTACGTTGCATCCTACACACATTTATCCTTCTATTCCTCTTGGAGCTAGTTCTCACACAAAGCACAGCATGATGTTTCCTTACTATCAACTCAGTCAGCTGAGAATATCAGTTTAATAATACATTGAAATGCAAGTTCAACCTAGATGCTTCAGAAGAAAGTTAGAAATGTAACAGCAAAAAGACAAGATGCTCTACACTTTACTTATTTCCTCTGTAGATCTATTTAGCCTTGCTATGATGTAACATTGCTGAGATGTAGTATTAATGACAAAGCTAAGATCAGCCATATGTGATGGCAAAAACACAGACACATCATGTGATGCTTGGCCAGTCCCCATGAAGTTTGCTCGTCTCATTACCAGATTGTCTACCTTCTCTACACACCTGCTGCACATTTAATGTAGCATTTTTATAATTTGTCATTAAACCTGTAATTCTGTAACATAGGTAATAGCACTATTCCATACATTTCAATATTTTATACACATCTGGTTCTATGACAGGAATTATTGCTTTACTATTGCAAGGACATTGCCTATTGACCATGGTCCAGCTATTATATAAATTCATAGCAAAATGAGGAAGAAAAGGGCAGATCTTGGCATGGGAATAGCAGGCAGCTGCCTAGCGTAGCAGGTGGTGAAATGTCGGCTTCCAGACATGCTCAAACTGGCTGTGAAATAAATGGATGTTGGTGTGTGGAATTTTAGAAGATGGAAGGTAACATTGCCAAGACCAGCTGTCGCCACCTTCACCTCTTCTTTCTGCTGCAAGCAGGAGCATCAAGCTGTTTTTTTCAGGGTTCTCACCAAGCTCCCTGTCCTTCTTTCTGACTTCTTGTGACAGGAGTGGCCTTGCCTGAGTATCACCCTGGTCTGAACAGCGATAATAGTTGCTATCAGGAATTCAGCTAGCTGTTACTGTCACTAATGAGCATTTCATTAATTACAGTGATATTTTTTATGTACCAAAAGAGAAGTTATTACCTGTAAAGTTTACTTTCAGGAGATAGTCTTTGTACAGCTTCCTGCCATCCAGATGCTTCATGGCATCACAGAGTTTGGTGGTGTTTGGACAGAGAGTCCTCTGCATTTTATGCAAGGCATGGGCCATTGCATACACAGCATTCACAACAAACATGATCTTGGATTCTTGCTCGTAGTTGGAACTATTGATGGTGAAGTGCTTGTCACAAGCCTTTTTATGTGGTTTTCGGTTCTGCAGATTACACTGGAATTTTTGCTCCCAAAAGTCCTTGAACCAGGGATTGCGTCTGTTATTGTAAGGGCTGAGACTTTGAAAGTACTTATCAAACTCTTTAACTGGGTGGGAAGCAAGCTCCAAGGTTATCGCCCCAGAAGCGATGTGCTCATTGCCCTTGACAATACTCTCTTGTGCTCCCCATCCATCGCTGGCAATCCAGGTGAAGGAAACATTGAAGCGGTTTGCAGCTGCAATGAGCTCCCGAGAGTCGTCCCCTCTCATGAAGAGCACCACCACCTTGGCGTTGGGTTTCTGGAGCAGCTCCCTGATCACGCCATCGTAAGACTTCCTGATGTTGGACCGTCCCACTTTCTCAGAGGTGGCGATGCAGATGTTGCGCAGGCGAGCTTCCTGCTCGAAGGCTTCGATCCCCGTCTCCCCATAGTCGCCTTCTGAAGCAACTGTTGAGACATAAGTCCAGTTGAAGTACCGCAGGATTTCAGCCATGGCTTTTGCTTGGTAGAAGTCCGGGGGCACTGTTCGTGCAAAATAGTCATAACGGGATTTGTCGCTCAGCTTGGCACTGGTGGAGGCATAGCTTATCTGGGGGATCTGGAAGAGTCTGAGCAAATTTGCCACCTAGAGAGAAAGGGGGTACACATTGTTAAAGAGTAGTGTTTATAAAATTGGACACAAATATCCAGGGAAAGGCATTAAGAGTGTATTTTAACAAGATGTGTTCTGACAGTCACAGATTGAGGGTGTTGATAAGGGATGCTGGTAAACTCCAGTGAGAGCAGTGCACTGTGCGTAAGCACAAAACCATTTTGCTGCCCAGGTAATTCCCTGGGTTCTGCTGGGACTGCATTGGACCTTAATTTTTGTGAAACTGAATCTGTTTAAATCAATAGAGAATTAGACACAAATGGACAATATACTTCAGTGTCATATTGTGCTCCTTACTAAGGTCTGGGGATTTGAATGCCTTTGCTGTTCACAGTAGAATTCACCTTCTCCAAGATTCAATGCATTTGATAACCAAATGAACTAATATAACATAAATTTCCCTTTTGCGCAAATACCACAGATGTACCAGCCTTTCGCAGAACTTTCTGATCCCATGTATTCAAGCTGAGTCCCCATCTCTCCTAGCTTTTACTCATTTAAACTCTTTTTTTTGGAGATGTTCTGACTGCAGACCTCCTGAGATGGCATATTTGTCACATGGTAGTACTCTTCAAGTGCTGCACAATGTTGTGTTGACCTACTGTTTTTAAAAAAAAAACCCAAAACTTTTAATAGTCTCTATTTGCCCTTCTTGTGTGATTTATGTGGTCCAAAGTCCCGTTTTTTATTGTTGTTGCTGTTTTTTTTTTTAATACGTTGCTATGTCCAATGCTTAAATATTCCCAAATCTACTCTGTTGTTCTCATGTAGCTCCTGATTACATCTGGAAGGAAATGAAGAAAGGCTGTTGCATTTTGTTTTCCTATGATAGCTTCTTAGATGACAGAGGGAAGATTTTGGAGTTCTGCTCTTGATCACTAGAAATTGTGTCCAGTAAATTAAATTTAAAGCTAATCTAGGAGTACAGCTTGACAAAACCATTTGAAAAGCAGTAGTGTACTTGAGATTCCTAAGGGAAACTTATTAAAAATTGCCCGATAATTTAATTTTTTTTCATTTTCCCCAGATGCTTCTCTGACCACAGACTCTGTTTGTGAGAATTCAAAGGAAAAGGACTGTTTTGAAAAACACGTTATGGAACAGACAGATTCTGAAGGCTCAGATGTCAGTAGCAAATTAGTCAGTCTGGTAAAAAAAGCAAACAACAAACAAACAAAAGAAAACTCCAAAAGAATTTTATTGCTTTTCAGCAACCTGCATTACTTGGGATTTTATAGATTTATAGTCTGTCTTTTCTGTAAAGCAGACATGGGAGTAGTGTTCTGCTGTGGCTCAGTCTCCCCCTGTAAGCTAGTGTAGTCTCACCTGGGCCAGACTCTGCTGCCAACCATATGTGTGCAGTGACTTCCACAGCCCCTGGGCCACATGGAACTGAGGACTTCAGGAGGTCCTTGCCCTCCTGTCCTTCTGGGACACCAGGGAAGAGCAGGTGGGATGTCTTGGCATCTCAGCTGTACACCTGGAGCTGAAGCTTGCCTTTACAAATTAAACCACTGGGAGTGGTTTATTTTAGTTTAAACCAAAATGAAACCTTTTCTACACTTCTTGGAAGGAGTATCCTGAGAGGGAGCTTTAACTAACACTGTGGTTTTGCCAGTGGGTACAGACACATGGCTGGGAAGTGTTACTTCCCTGCTGAACAGGTTACTGTCCCTCAGAAAGCTGCCAATGTGTCCTTAACCTCCCTCATAGATGGTAACATGCATTAAACTGCCTTATACTGGAAATGTGGGATTTAATTTCCATCATGGTGATGTAAATGAGCAGATTTAAGGCAACAGGATGGGCAGAGAGGCTTGTTTTGTCACCAAGATACAATGGATGCTTTGAGAATTGTGAAGCCTCTGTGGCTTTGTATGTTTGATTACATGCTGACAAATCCGCATGATTTGGTTCACATGTCTTCTCTCAACAAGAGCACTCTGATTTGGTAATAAGAATGTCCTCCATGTAGCTATTACGGAACATTTCTTGCAGAACGGTGTGGGCTGGAATTGCTATTCTTGTCTCAGTTTATTCTAGCAGGAATTATTTTATTTTAGCTAAAACATAATGAGGATATGCACACATATCCTGCGTTTTTCTTCTCAAACTGACTAAAGAAGAAGCCCATTTTCCAGCTCAAGAAATTCTGTTCGGTGTGTAGACAAGCCTTCAGCTCACAGAAAGATGCTTCTAACAAATATAACAGCTTATTTAATGTTTGTTCATGTGATTTCTTTTTCGTCGTAATTTTTTTTCTTCTCTTTCAGTCTAAGCTGCAAAAGCATCCATATGCTGGGAAACAGAACTCCCAGTTTACATGGGGGCCCCCAGCCTTGGAGATCATTATACTTTTAGGGTCCCTGTAAACTGCTGCAATTCTGATTCCTGTGCTCTGGGGAGAAGAAAGTTTTCAGGTATTTACAGTTTGCTGTAACGCTCTTCACTGGTAAGATGGTATTTTTTTCATAGACAAAAAATTAAAAAATGGAAGAAAGTCTGATTAATTATAGTGGATAATGACCCAACCATCCCTGAGAACTATGAGTGCTCATGTTTTTCTGTGAAGTGTTATCTTATTAATTCAGGGCAGGACACTCTTCTTGAAATTCTCAAGTTGGGGATTTTCTGGAATGTTGCAATGTCTTGATTTTAGGGACTAATTTTCCAAAAGAGCTCAAGTCTCAGAAACCTAGCTGCTGCAGTTAGTTTTGGAACAGTTCCCTTTTCCAGACATTTTCATGCTGATCTGACCATCTGATTCTGAAAATGATATTCTGATTAAGCAACCAACAAGATAAGAGCACAGGTTCTGGAGAGGAGTTGATATCTAAGACTTTGTGTCTAAGACTCAGTGTAGTAAAGGACAGTGTAATGTAAACCAGTGTTATGTGCACTGAGATTGAGCCACCTGAGGCACACCTACACCATAGCTCCATGCTGCCTTGAGATGTGTGCTACAGCTTCAGAATTGCAGTGTAGATCCAGCTTTTGCTAAGTGAAATAATCTATTTTGGCAAAGCTCCAGGCAGCAATTTAATCAAGCCATGGTGCATGCAATTAGTGCCTGAAATCCATATGTTGGCACTTAAGTAACAGTAGTAGCCAGGACTTTTACTGTCAGAACTGATGGGTTTTGCAGATACACTTGAAAATAAGGCTGGATGTTCTGCATCTGCAAACTAAAACATCCGCTTTGCACAGCTTGCTGTGAACAAAGCGTGTCGACATAGTCAGCATTCAGCGCGATGGGACACCTTTATTTGCTCTCATGCTACTGGGTTTATTAGTGTATCTGCTGTCCTGTGGTATAGTGTCCAATTCCCAGGCAAACCTGGCTCTCACCCAGCTGCTGGAATGGCAGGGACATACTGCACCAGCAAATCCTGCAAATGGAGTGGCCAGGGCAGTGCCAGGGGACACTGATGTCCCTCAACGCTGGAACTACACCTTTCAATTCTACTTCTCTGAACACCAGGGACGGGATAAATGCTTGTGGGAAATTGCCAGTCTTGTTTGCAACACTGAAAATGGCTTCATATTAAGCACCTGCTAGGAGTCATGAATTAGGCACAGTTATCAAACACATGAACCTGGTTTCTGAGTGTATTTCTGGCCATTCAAGAGTCTTGTTGGCAGATAGGAACAGATAGGTAACACCTCTATGTCTTAGTAGTCTTGGTCTGTCCTATGATTTATTGAATCTCATTGAACATTTTGCCTTACCTTCATAGGACATTTTTTTTGGTGTCAGTAGGATTTATTCTGATGTTTTTGTTAGAATGTCCCTTTTTAATGGCCCAGAGACTGTTAAATGAATTTTTTAAACGTGTATGGAACTGAGGAACACAAGAAACATTTTAGAAAAAAGTTAAATCTCAAAAGGATATGATAGGACTTCTTCAATGCAATGCCCATTTGTAGGACAGAGGGGGACCCTTACTAGATGACAGTCCTCTCTGCCATCCTGAAATTTAACCATGCAAGAATCTCATGACACTTAACAGGGCTTAACGAATTTAATTTCACAGAGCTCCTTTGAGACAGGCAAGAGCTCCTGTGACTGTTTTGAACAGACACTAAGGCTGTGGAGCAGAGTAGGACTAAGGTAAAGGAGGTTTGTCTCTACGGAGAAACAGGAGGAATCCCTGTTTCTCTGAAATGCCATCTGTCCTTATGAAGATTCCATGGCTGCCTTTGGTCTCTTGAGAAAGTCATACTCTTTCTGGGAATAAGTGTCTTGTCTGTATTCCCATAACAAGACCATAGCAAAGCCACGTCTCCCAGCGATTTCCTAATGTCAAGATCATTGCTATAACACAGGGGCTGAGCTCTTGCTTTGAAGAAACATGAACTGCTGCCAGTGTATGTTGTATCTAGTTCCTAAATTATGGTAATCTACATTGTCAGCTTTTTGTTAATATTTGGGCAGTTGGAGCCCAACTACAGCTAAAGCATTCATTCCAATAAATAGTACCGTATTTTTTTTTCTTACTTAAATTTTTCTTGTTTCTTCAATCCAAAAAGATACCAAAATGTTGGCAGAAAGTTCTGTTTTAGAAAGGCAGGAAAGAAACACTGGTTCTGAATGGGCTGGGATGTGGGTGTGTGGCGTGCATAAAACTAACGTATAGACTACATGAGGTACCTTTGTAGTCAACTGTCTCCACAGGCCTGTGCAGCATCCCCATGATCCCAAATACTGCGTTGTATATTTTTCACCAAGTTAGAATCTGTCTTCTTTCAATTTATAATTATTTTCTTCTATCCTCTTGTCATGCATCATGTTGGTAAAGACATTTGCTTTGTGTCCCTGAGAACAAACCCATACAGAGTGATACTAGATTTCCACCAAATCTCCTCCAGGCTAAACACAGTCAGTTTCCTCAATGTTGTCTTGTAGAGTATGTGCTCCAGAGTCTCCTCCCTATGATCATATCTGTATTTATTGAATCATTCTTTTGTTGAGGGACTCAAAGTTGGACATAGTATTCTAGATGTGGTCCAATGAGAATAAATAGAAATAATTCCATCTATGTATTGGCTATGTTTCTGCAGATACAGCTCAGCAGGCTGTGAGCCTACCATGCTGCCAGACAGCATCATTGGCAATAAATATGAGAAAGGCTGAAGAGCTCAGCTACACCATAACTTTCCCTGTTTTCTTGGGATTTAGTAGGCTCAAAGACATGGCTCCTGCCTGGGGACAGTGTGACCCAGTGTGACAGTCTGGGCACTTCTGACGTACCCCTGTAGATAGGGAGTATTTAGGAGGGAGAGAGTTCAGTGATGCAAATGCAAGCGCTCAGCTCAGATGCTCCCCCAAAAAAAAACCCAACCCCCCCCAAAAAAGCAAACTCTGATTTGCTTTCAAAGGGAAATTGGGACCTTAAGCTGATTCCAGAATTGAAAAACCTTTATCAGTGTGGAACACCATCTGTCCATAACCCACTTTAAAGCTGTGGGTGCCATGTCTGGGATATTATAATAGGAACTATCAAAGGCAGTGTCTACACAGGGGCTGTGACATCAGCAGAAAACACCCATTTGGCTTCAGCTGTACTTCAAGCTCTGTCCCCAGGAGTTCATTGGGAATGCCAATATCCCAGTTGTTTAAATTGTTAAAGGTCAGTTGCAGGGAACTAAGCCAGATGCAGTGAGGTTACTTAGGAGTCCCAGCCTGCCTTGTGCATAGTGCACATGGCAGAAATGAAGCATTGGTTTCCATCAGCTTTCTCAGTCTTTGGTATTAAGAGGGCTGTCTTCTAGTTTATGAGTAACGTTCCTTAAGAAAATTCCTTCCAAAAAGTAACTCAGAAGAGGATAATTCACTATCAAACAAATTAAAGTGTCTGGCATTTTAGTAGGGAGAGGCAAGAAGGTTTTAGCCTTGCTCTTCTCTGAAAATTTAGGCAATTAATCTGGGAAAAATGTAGCTAAATAAATGCAGCAGCCTCAATAGCTGTCACACACAGAGAAACAGTGTTTGAACTGTGAAATAATTGCATTTGCAAAATGAACAAAAGAAATAAGGAATACTGTCACAATAACTTCTACAATTTCTGTGGAGGACCTGGGAATTTCTTCTTATATGCATGTCTGTCCTGTGTAATAAAAAGTAAACCTGAAAGGGCATGCAGAGAAATGTGCTTTGAGAGAAGAATTTTTTTGGAAATCTCTTTTCTTGTTTTCCTCCAGGGGATGGCACAGTGAGCTGTCACATATGCACTCTGCCTCCACCCAGCATTAACTATTGAAGTGAAGTAAGCTGGGCAATAAGCTGGCACCCTGAGACCTGTGCAGAAGACTTTGCTTTGCATGAGGCATGTAACTGCTCTCAGAGACTTCATCAACCTGATCGTGAGTGACTCATGTCACATTTAAAAATTATTAGAAAAAGCACTAAAACTGGGATTAATGGTTCTAAAAGCGTTAAATTCTTTCTGGAGTTAAAAGAGCTATCTTTAATAAATATGGTTATTTAAGATTCATTAACTGATGTGTAAGTCCTAGTCAAAAGGGGTAGAATGAGTGTAGGTGATGTTCAGATGACCTTAGGTAGCTCTTATTTTTATCCACTTTCTCTTGTATTTACATCCTTGGAACACTTTTTCACTCTCTACAATTACCTGAAAGGAGGCTGTAGACAAGTAGGGTTTGGTCTCTTCTCTGATATAATAAGTGATAGGACAAAAGGAAAGGGTCTCAAGTTGTGCCAGGGGAGGTTTATATCAGACATTAGGAAAAATTTCATCACTGAAAGGGTGGTCAGGCAGTGAAATCATTATCCCTGGAAATGTTCAGAAAATATGCAGATATGGCACTTGGGAATGTGGTTTAGCAGTGGACTTGACAGTAGTGGGTTAATGGTTGGACTTGATGATCTTGGAGGTCTTTTTTGATATTCATGACTCTATGATTCTGTGATTCTTTGGTAAGGCTTCTTCCTTCTTACCTGTTATCTCAGAGGGTGTTTACCCATCCCTGTAAAATTATATAATTCTGTCTTGGCAAAAGGAGAAAATGGTCACTCTGATGAGAAAAATTAACCCCTAAGCCCAAATCAAAAAGACTACAAAGGAGTAAGTTATAGTGAAGCCAGCCAGAGGGAGGTATCCACATTCCTTTCTAGGAAAGAAATATCCAGTGTTCTTTGGGCACTTTGAAAAGCGCAACCGAGTGACTGTTCAGTTTCTGCATGTGGAATAGAAACAAAGAGAGGAGCAAACAGCAAGGATCTGGCGGAGAGGTAGTGGAGAGAGAGGAACAACAGAGATAAAGGAGGGAGAGAGTTTAAAGGAGACACATGGAAGCTGGCAAGAGCATGTGTAGCTTAAACACTAGTGGTAGGTGGTCCATCTCACAGAGCAGATATTTTAATAAGGATCTGGTTTAGTTTCACCAGCCCATAATCGTGAGAGGCTGTCATTGCACAGTTGAATTCAAAGCTCCCCCATAAGCAGAGCCCAAATGGCGTGTGTGTCCTGGGGTCCTTGGTGAGCCCCTGCAGTCCCCTGCACTTTTCTCCTGCCCATAGCCCCGCTGGGTCCATGAGCAGTGGGACAGAGCCCCATATGTTATGGGGTTTTTTTTGGCATGTATTTCTAAGGATGTTGCATGATTTTCAGTGGTTATAGAAGTCACAAGCTATCGTTAAGGTCCTGTTTGAAAGTTGGTTTATCCTTGGAGGAAGGAAACGGATGTGATTAGCTTTCAGGCTCCATGAGTCCTTGGCAGACTTTTGTGACTAAGGAGAAATGACAGCCAGGAAAAGACTGCCAGTAAATGAGTACATATTCTGAATTTCATGCCAGATGGTCACTCACTTAGGAGTGGCCTTCGCTTTTGTGATAGCAGTAATGTACCGTTAAACCTTCTCCAGTGGTTTTGTTAGAGTTCACATGAGACACAGTGAGGAATTGAGGAGAAGACAGCTGGGCACTGGTTTCTATTCTGCCATTTTTTCTGGATGAGACTCTAACCTGGAAATAACTTTCATAACCGTGATCTGGAGGTCTTGTGGATTGGTAGCATAAAAAGACCCCTTTACCTCCACATGAATATAGTGGATAAGGAAATTCAAAGCCCAGCCCACCTAAAGTAATATCTTAATTTTTCTAAGAGCTGACTGCAGGGAATAGTCCCTGGTCTTCCTTTTCAGAAGATTTTAATTTTTCAGAAACAGAGAACAACAAATCCAGCATTTGAATTGTTGCATTCCTGCTTCCACCAGCAAATTCCTGACAAGAATTGATCTAACTATTTTAAACATGGAATCGGGATTGGCTGTGCAGGTGCTGCTCTGCAAATGAACATTGCTTCTCTCTTATCCTTTTCACAATGTCATTGAATGTCTCCAAGGAAAACACATTTGAAATTTCTGTTGTAAACTAGGAAAGAGTGGATAACCTGGCTCAGATGAAAAGCTGTGAACCCAAAAGGAAATCCTCCACATTTTGAAGCATTCACTTCCTGATCCTAGATTCAGCTCAAGTCAGAATGTTATTTCACAATAACAGCTTGGTGGTTTTTTTTTTGTTTTTGTTTGTTTGTTTGCCTTTTTTGGTTGTTGTTTTTGCTTTTTGTGCATTTGGTTTTTTTAATATGAACTTTTCCATTGACTGAGAATCCTGGCTTGGGTTCTGAGGGATCAAATGCTGTGCAGATTGGGCTCACTGCTAATTTAAACACAACATCTAAAAACTAATTATGCAGATCATCATTAACGATAATAGCCTAGTCTGACCAGAAAATAATTAAGCATTCTGCATTCTCTTGTTCTTTTTAGTCTCTGCAAAAAGTGCCTATCGCACATACTGACTCAGTGGGGAAGGTGTTCATTGCTGATTTACCAGCAAATTCTTTTTTCCTTAGTGGAACTATAATGAAAGAAGTAGAATCTGACAGCAGGAGCATCATGAAGTGATTTGGCAGACAGCTGTCCAGACAAAAAAATCAGAAGAGGGAGGGTGAAAGGAGAGGAAGAAAAAGTATTGAAATGTAAAGACAAATTCACAGTAGGGAAAGAAAAAGCCAGAAATAATTTTTGTCTGAAGAACTCAGCATGTTTTATTTTAAGGCTAGGAAACTGCACTGTGGACTATATGATGTTTACAGCTCTAAGCAAAATGTTTGACAGGGCTACATCTGGAAGCATCCAGCACCCTGAGTGGTGCTTGAAAACACAGGGAATGGGGTTGCTGAGCCTTGCATACATGCCTGACGAAGTATTTTGACTTTCAGCAGTGGTGTGATTCTAGTTGTTACTGGAGCTACTCTGTACAGGCTCTGAAATTGGGTAGTTTCTTCTGGTGTGGCACCAAAATGCTTGGCTTTAGTGCTTCAAAGTCCTTACAGCTCCAGGCTGGAGTCTGCAATGCCTATTATTCTTGACAGGGATTTTCTTTTGAAACAGAAGTTGTGATTGGCTATATTAACAGGAGAAGCAGCAGGAGTGAAGGGCCTAATTACATCTTTTCTAGATAGTGTGAAATCTAGAGGAAAGTTGGAAGAGAGACTGAAGGAGGGTCAACACAATTTACATCAAGGGAAAATCTACTGAATACCTCTTTTCTAGCTGGAAAATGTTCGATGACATGTTGAAAGATTTGTGAAACTATTTTTTTTTAATTTTTCTGAAGAACTCTGTTGCAGATCTTATGTTTGAGCCACTATTGGCAACCACAGGGAAGCTGTAGAGATCATAGAGTATTATTAACTGTATTGTTTCATAATCCTCCATAGGTTTTGAAAATAAATGACACATACAGCTATACTGTATTTTTTTATATTTTCTAAATGAGAGTCTCTTATCAGGACTTCCAATTTCCACTGAATACCAAAACAAAGATTTTGGAATATGAAGAATCTATATACAGTGTATTATGTGTATTCAACGTGTTCTGCATCCAGTCTACTGCCTAAGATGTGGATTTATTCTAAGGCCAGTGATCACCAGAGTCTGGTTTCAAAAGGACAAATTGACAGATGTTGTGCAAGAGGCCACAGGCCACTTTAGAAGTGTGGCTTAATTCCCTCAGTGTTTCTGGGAGGGAATGAAATATCTTTGCCATTTCCTCATCTGTAACTACTTTTGTAGATATATCTTTCATGCTGCGTCATATGTTCATGTCCTTTGGTGGACATGAGAAACACATTGACCACAAACAACTAAACCAAACGTGTAGCAAAACCACCGCCACCTCTCCACCAGTGGGATAGGGTAAGCATATGACCCTCCAGATCTCACTGCAGAGCCTTCCTGGCCTCCAGCAGAGCAATACTCCTGCCCAACTTAGTGTCATCCGCAAACTTACTGAGGATGTCCTTGATCCCCTCATCCAGATCATCAATAAAGATATTAAACAGGGCTGGTCCCAATACTTGGGGAATCCCATTAGTCACTGGAAGTAAGATAAGGATTTATTCTTTCATTTTAAATCTCTATTGTTTAAATGACAAATGTTTTGTTCATGCAGTATGTCAGGCACACATTCAGAAATAGAGATGGTATCATTTATGATTGATGTGAAAGCAGAGATCTACACCTAGAGTTTTAAAAGTGTCATGAAATGCAAAGCTCAAAATAAATACTAAGGCTTTTGGAAATTTCAGATGCCCTCAGGATACACCATAACTAGAGGAAGTGGACAGCTGGCAGAGGTTTAAACTACAGCAAATATTTGAAAGAGTGAGTCAAACTAATATGAATTCAATAAAAATTATATGCTAGATTGACCCCTAGGGTAAATTATCAAGCTTAGACTTGCTTAATTGACAAAACTACATAAGCAATGGTTCTCTCACTGGAATTGCAGATGAACAACTCTCACCTGATGGGGCTCCTGTGACTTACCTGTATGGAGACACTGCTATAGGAACCACCTATGACTCCTGCAATGAGTAATGGCAAATTCTCTTGAATGGCATATGAGCCGTCAGGGCACATATACTCTGTTTCATCCACTTTAGTCAGAGATGCCCTGACGAACTCCAAAGACTGTTCTAAGGCATATGTATCCCTGGAACATGTGTCCAAAATGTGAACTCCAAGCTTAATTCCTGGCAGCAAGTAGTTGTCTTTGTTGATTTCATCAATAGCAAACAGCATGGCCTCCAAGCGCTGGATGCCTCGGTCTTCATTGATTCTCCCACATTCTTCTATCCCGGTGCCTTTCTCCTTGATTGGGAATAAGCCACCTAAGACCAGGTCTCCTTCTATCTTAATTTCCTTCCTTACAAAGCTGTGGTCACTTAGGGAAAGGAAAACTCCTTTGGAAAAAAATGCTAGCGCAAGGACTTGGAGTCTGGTGATCATCTTCATTGGTCCTGTTTTAGCAGCTCTAAGAAACATTGGTGGGAGCAAAAGTGCTCTTCAGTCTTTTTGATCCATTGCCAAATATGAAGTGCTCTCCCACAAGCCAACGAAGAACAAGCCAACAAGTCTTTCCACTGGACCTCTAAAGAGGAGATAGAAGGAATTAGAAAAGGCAAAAGGAGACATGAAGATGTGAAATGTCTTAATCATGAAATCAGCCCTCCCTAAGGCAAAGAAGACTCTCTTGCAAGCAAATGAAGGTAAATACATAAATAAATAAGAGGCACATGAAAGAGAAAAAGAAGAGAGAGATATGACAAGGAGGAGTCTCATGTTTGATGCTTGCTCAGGGCATGAAAAGACTTATGGCTGGACTTGCTCTCTTTAATGTTAATCACAGTTCAATGCTCGGATCAAAGGGAGAACACAACAGGGATGTATGGATAAGATGTTAGGAGATGATTTTACTCTCACTAAGGTCAAGACAGTTTGCCAATGACCTGAAAAGGAGAAAAATCAAGTCTTGGAGTGAAGATAATGTTGTAACAATTTTGTAAATAAATACACATACACAGTCTGTAGATGCATGACTTGTCAATATCTCTTCAAATAAGTCAAAGTGGCTGCCTTGGTGTCCCAGTCCTGAGATAAATTGTGTGGTAATAGTTAAATACATATCTTTAATAATTTATTTCTGTACTTACCTTTTCCTTAACAGAGTATGTACTATTATTAGAGTTGCAGGGTTATTTATAATTTAGAAACACTTAGCACAAAGAAATTGAAATAAGCAACAATTAAGATTTAACACTGAATAATGGATGAACATGCTTATTTCAAACCAGCTGTTTATCCTAGTACAATTTCAATGTTGCTGTACCAAATTGTGTGAAAAGATAGCTTTTTATTCATATTTATACCAACATCGTTCTCTCATAAATCAGTAATGGGTCAGATGCACTGTTAAAGGCCTCTCTCTGCTATCGTAGTAGTCTGAGCTGCAGACTCTCTCAGCAGAATTTTCCATTCAGAAATAAGTGATATGTCAATGAAAAACAAGCTTCCTCATCCCTCAGTGATCTCTAAGTAAGCTAGTTTGATGATCACCTGTGGTGTATTAAACAAGCCCAGAAATATATATTTTCTGGTAATATTAAGAGATGTAATGATGTCGACTGTATTCAGCGGTACTTTCTGCATCAGACTTAGTACTATAATTTACCAAATATTCAAGTGTATACAGGGCATATAAAATGGTGATACTATCCCATTGGAAATCATTATCATACAAAAAGGTGGCATTTATCACATAAATGGCTGTGTTGTTAATAATTCAGTTGAGTTGACTTCCATTGTTTTCATGACTAATCCACCATTTGGATAAAAACAGGACTTCTGATTTTTTTTTTTAAATCTAATATCCATCTTATTTACTTGTATGGCTTTTGTTGCCACTGTATCTCGGCAAATTTATCCTTGCATTTATCCTTACAACACTGGCAAAATATTTGTTTTCTCCGTTTTACACTTGGGGGAAGAAGAGACACAGAAAGATGAAATAAAATTCTCAGAAGATTCTAAATGCAGATATGATTTGCTTGGCACTCACAATCACTATCAAACTCTGGAAAGGTCTCTGCTTCCCTTTAGGAATTGAAGAATGTGCTTTCAACCGTACCCTGAACTCTTTGGTTCCCACTGAGGTACTGACTCTGAGAAACTTCCTAAACAAGCTGGTGCCCCTTCCAAGCCTGTTCCTGAGTGATTTACCTAAGGTCATCAGCACAGACAAGAATCAAAATTTGATCTTTTCCAGTGCTCCTCTGATACCTAAACAATAACCTCCCTTGTTTCCCATTGCTCCTTCTGGCTTTTATGAGAGGCTTTTATAAGGTCATATTAAAACAACCTGCTTTCAACAGCCCTTCAACAGTACCAAGAGCAAGAGTTACCCAAAGAAAAGGTTTGTAAATGGAGTTCTCTATAAGGTTTTCTAAAACTAACCCAGGACATACCTGGAGCTACAGTGGATTTACCCTGAACAGCAGGGAGAATATTCTCATCCCCTTGACTCCTTCATAAGTGCTGCTTTCTGCAAATGGCATCACCCTTCACCTTGCTTTTCCTCTATGTCTCAGGAATCTGTGTGTCTCTGAGACATCAGTAAGAAAGGCTAGAAAAGTACTGTAAAAAATTATTTCAACATTGCACATAAAAAGTGTCTATGTGAAATGAATGACGCTATGGAGAGAACCGATTTCCTTTGCAAAGAATGCAAAGGATTTCTATGTTCTGTCACTTAAGACTGTTACAGTGGTACTGCTGAGGGAAACTGGAGTCAGTGATGGCACAGCAGAGGATCAGTCCCTGCAGAAGTCAAGCTGCAAATGGAGAAGGCAAAGATTGGGAATAGACATGACCATTACTCTGTTTATTCCTTGCGACTTTGTATTGACAGCACCGGTCTGAAGGTATCCAGGGATATGAAAGGAGGAGATGATGGGAACTCCTTCTGGGTTGAAGAACACAGAACACTCATCCTCATGAATCTGGTCTATCTTGGGAGACACTGCACGGTAAGGGATGCCCATAGGTAGGGGCCACCTACCTACACCAACCAATTGCCTTACCATCTCCAGGCAATGCCTGTGAAGCTCTTTTCACAGGGGATTTGAGACTGTATGGAGGTACCACGGATGCACAGTACTGCTTCCCAGGAAAACATGACCATCCTGTTTTATGTGTTCAAATGTTTTGTTTACAAATGGGACATAGTTACCAAAAACACAGCTTAGGGTGTCAAATATACTTCTTTCCTTCTGCAGATGTGGCAGCATGTGCACTGCTTCCTGTGTAGTGGCACTGCTATGTCCTGCCAAGGACCAGGGATGGTGAGCAGAGGTGGGGGAGTGAAGGCATTAATGCGAAGGCTATTTGTCAGGAGAGATTTTCCCTTTGGGCTGTGAGGGAGGGATGCTTCCAGGATTTATCAGCAGCCGGACTCCTGAAGGAAGCTGTGAGGCAGATTTGGGTGGCCAGTGAGCAGCATCACTATGGTGACACTGAAGAGACAGCTTGATGTGAAGAAGAGGGACTATTTTAATGCAGATCACAAAGATGGG
The DNA here is from genome assembly GCA_013396755.1 of Sclerurus mexicanus. Lineage (NCBI taxonomy): Eukaryota > Metazoa > Chordata > Aves > Passeriformes > Furnariidae > Sclerurus > Sclerurus mexicanus. The sequence continues at coordinate 55,912 of VWZF01006451.1, read as the reverse complement.
CTAGCAGCTCAGTTCCTCTCCTGTTCTCTCTGGCATGCACCTCCCACATGCTTTCTCTGCGGCTTGCATAACTCATAACTATATATACAAACATTTTGTATCTATTCTGCAATGATACAGCCCATATTTTGGCCCTTAAACATGGTGAAGGTACCACTTTCCATTTCCTATCAGAAGTGATTACACTGAGCACCCCAATTTGGTTTTGCAGGGTCCTTTTCTACTAAAAGCATGTTTTTGGGATATTTAAAAAAGAAGCACCTGTTGATCAAGATGCAATTCTTTCATTTTCCCTTTATATTTAAAGTTTTAACATAAGCTACAGGCAGAGTTATGTTATTTTAGGTGTTAATATTAAAAATATGCACATTCCAGACCTATAGACTTTGGTGAAAATAAAAGTAGAGTCTGGGTGTAGAAGGGATCCAAATATCAAAATGAGAAATAAACAGGCTGAAGGAGAAAGGTTTCCATGGCTGAAATAGAGGTTTTCTGTCAGCACTGCCCTATGTGAACTTTAGGCAGTAGTACTCGGCTTGTGAAATACCTTCACTTGGCACTGCAGAGCCCCTTCTGTTTCCACCATCGAAAGTCCAGAGGGGAAAGCTACCTCTGCCCTTGGGGGACACTGTCAGCACTTCCCTCAGTAAAAGCAACTCACTTGTTTGTGTACAATAGCAGCTGTGCTACTCTCATTGAAAATCCCATTCCCTCTAGGTCTGAATCATCAGTTTTGGTGGGCTATTTCTGCCTGTGAAAAGTTGATTACACAAATTTACTATTTCTTGGTGTAAGTTTGCTTACTTACTAAGGATTGGCACATTCCTGTTTCTGTGAAAGCAACTGGAATGCAAAAGAGGATATCTGGGGTTTCTGCATTCAGTATCCCGCTGATATCATCTCCAAAACTAAATCTGTCTTCCAGACTCACATGGATCTCTGGTCCTCTGCAGGCTTTCTGCCTGCTGCTCACAGAGTAGGTTCACCTGTGCTGTTTCTTCAGCGATGAATTCTTATCAAACTAAGTCTTTTCAGTCTATTTTTCTAGTAGGTGTCAAAATCCAAAAAGATTTGCAATTGAATCTTTCATTTAGCCAGATGACTTATAAATCAAAATCATTGCTCATACATCAATGACAATTTTGTTGATACCTTCCACCATATCACTGCTGCTTGAAAATGGCAATCCAGCATCCAGCAACCATGCACTTTCCAATTTTCCACTTATAAGGATGGAATGGGGAGTCTTACTGAGAACTGAGACACTTCAGATCTCCTTGTTATTTTTCAACACCATTAGCTAACAAATGGGAAAATCTACATGACTGGGCTAAAACTCTGGAGACATTTTCTCTCTTCCTTACCATATGCTATATCCTAAATTCTCCCACAGTTTTTCCCCTTCAGTGTATTTTGTGGGACTCATCTGTTTGTGCAGCTTCCTGACAAAGGATGCAACAAGAGCTGACGTAGGTGCTGGAGAAGATTATGTTTAATCTTTATTGTGGGTGGCTCCCTCTTGGCACTCATGCATTTATACTGCATTCCTCAAGACTATAATGTGATGTTGTGGTGCCTGGAGCCATATGTTAACATGGTATCACCTGCCGCCCTTTGTAAACCTTTTTTGGAGGAGAACTATGCGCAGTGTAAGGTCAAAGAAGTCCCCACACCTGTGCCCTTGTGACATTTTGCAGCATTAAAGATTTTAGTTTCATCAATAGGTCTTTCTTCAAAGTCATCCCGTCAGAGAAGTATCTTTCCCAGAGCCCTTGCTATGCCCTACAAATTTCATTGTAGGGAAGCAGATTTCTAAAACAATTCCAACTTCAGCTCAGAATTCTGCTGTATCTTTCAAGACTGACACAAGAAGATGAATGCAATGATTTCTTTCTCTCAGAGATCATGGATAACTTGCACAGCATCATTGCTCATCCACCACATTTATCATGTTTATGTGCTCCGCCAGAACTTGACCTTAATGCCTGATGAGAATTGCACTGAAAGATGATTTATTTCATGAGAAAAAGTGATAGACAAGCTTGAGTCTCCTTACCAATTATAATTAAAAATGCCATCACCTCTGAAAGAGAAATATTTGTAAAGGAACCCAAGACTTATAGTGACAGGTATGTGCCAGGTACACAAATTGGTCACATCCTGATTCTGTCTGGCTAAACTCTGATAACTTAAACCAGGACATAAAAGAAAAACAAACAAACAAATAACCTCCCCCCAAAACAAAACAAAACAAAAAACCTCCAAAACACCAACACTCAAAACAAAACAGGAAGAAGTTGCAGAACGGTGAGGCAGAGAAGACAAGTAAATTTCCTCTATGGAAATGGAGAAGTTCCTTCATGAAATGTTAATACGACGCTGACACATAAATTTGCTGAAAATGAATCAAAGTACTTTAAATTTCAATTGTTTGCTGTTATAGCTCAGATTTTTTTTCCTTTCCTTGTGAACAATGACAGAAATGGATTTACAATTGGGGAATTTTGTGCCTTTCGTTTTGTCTTGGAAATCCATACATGAAAATCATTAATTAATACAATTACCACTGCCAGCAGCCTGAGACTACAGGACATACAAGTTCATACCATGCTTAGAATATTGTAGAAGGGTTTGAAAGGCCCTAGAAATTTAGGGGCAATTTCAATATAAAGACATATAAAGCAAAAGACAAGATATCAGTGTAGAAGTAGATCATCTGTCTTAAAATAAAAACTTATATTCGTTTCCTTTATAACAAGAAAAAATCAGAACACCATGTTACTGTTTGTACTGTGTTGGCATCAACAACTGATGCTTTATGTTTTCTACAGTGTCAACATACAACAGATGCCCAGCCCTCTCCTCAGAGATCTATGATCCTGTTTCAAAAAAAGAGAATTTAAAATATTAATCACTCAGGAAAACAGATGTCTCTGACGTGTTACTCCTTAAGTTTCTGCATATTAAATACCTCTATAGAATAGAACTAGATGTATTAATTTAGCCTTGTGGGGAACAAGGAGACCCTGCAGATCACTGGACATTAATGTGGTGTGGAAATATGGATCTTTGTTACTTGTTAAATTACACGAGTGCATTTGGCACTGGCTGAGTCCTTCTCAAATGAGTTTGGTCACAGGAGAGGGAGCTACAATGAGCAGACCACCAGAGATAGAGTTTCTCCATACTTTGGTAAAAAGTATATTCAAGTGTATTGAGAAGTCCAGCCATGAGCCCGAGGCTTTGTGCCATCTGGACAATTTGTGGTGTAATGATCTTGATGTAATGCAGGGTTAGACCTTTGAAAGTCTCACCATCTTCCCGTCTGTCTTCTTTGGATTGAGCTGAATCCTACTGATTTTTGTCCATCTGCTTATTTCTTCCAGGCCTTGGCAACAGCTGAAAGCCCACCAGCAGAGACAGCAACGAATAGGGAAGTGCTGTCTGCTTTTTGATTGCGTGTTAGTCGACTTTAGTCTCAGTCTCCATGTGTGGTCCCAAAAAGACACAGAAGAGGAAAAATGGGAGTATAAAGACTTTGAGGACAAAGGAGCAGCTGGCTCCTGTGACCTGTGGATGTCACAGCAATTATTCCTGCCAGGTGGTGCAGGGATATTGTCACCATACTAAGGTCAGCAATGTTAAATTTTGGGTGAGAGAGGTAATGGCATAAGTGCAGAGTAGTCTTGCACAAAGTGAACCATGACTTTTTCAGCATCATGGCCTGGGATGAAACATTTAGCTAAGAGAAGCTTTAACACTTGCACTTAATGCAAGTGGGGCTTAACTAAGCGATATTAGCACCAACCAAAGTATAACCCCCCCCAAGGGAGTATCTGTGCATTTAGTCTTTAGATATGTGTTTAGCCTTTCCCTCTAAATTGATTCTTAAGCATCTAATTTTTTCTGCCCTTACAGAGATCATTTCTGCCTAGCGCTCCTAATCACTTCTCAGCTCTCTGCAACACCTGCAGGGTTTTTCTTGGGGCTGGATCTCCCTGTGAGTCTCTGCCTGTGCTGCAGCTGAGGTGCTCTGCCTGGGCATTCTTGGCTCACTCCAAATGGCATCAGTGTGAGCTGTCAGATTTCACTCTCGTCACCCCTCTGCCAAGATGTTTCCCTCAAATTGCGGCAACATGGCCAAAATATGGCTGAGCCTCTGCATATGCGGAGGGCAGAGAGTCCTTTCTTGCTATTGGTTCTGTTGAGGCTCAATCTGGCTGCCAGCACAGCCAGCCCCAGGGTCACACTGGCCTCAGAGAGCAGCAGAGTTGCCACCCTTTCTCTTCTCCGTATGTGGGATGACTTCTTTTGCCAACCAGTCTGCTCTGATGGGACCCAGTCTTGGCCTGAACCCCCGAGCAGCAGCATTCAAACCTGGCTTGTTGCTCTCCGCATCAGTGGTCAGGCACAAGCGAAACAAATAGCAAAGGTGATGGCCAGCAGTGGGCAAAGCTCCTTCTGTGGCTTTTTCTCCTTACCCCAGCTTAGTGATAAATCAAACAAATATCCCAGGTTGGCACTCCCACCACTGTCTGGGGTGAGCTGTGTCTCCCAGTTTGCCACAGCAAAACCAAACACTCAGCAGATTTTCCACATTAGGATGGTTCTTCTCATTTGTCAATCCAGCAATATTTCTCCCTCTGACATATGCACCAGCAAGCACTTCAGAGCACGAGCTGCTGCTTTGCCTGTGGGCTGAGCTCTTGTCTCATCAGCAGTGACCATTCACTGATGAGATTCGATCTGCCCAACTTGCACACTAACATATGACAACATTTTAGCCGCCTTTGACCTCCCCCAGGAGAATCTCCTGCCTATTCTGGTTTAAGAAAGACACCAGGTGTCTCTGCGACCCTCTAAGGCATAAAAAATATTTCTAATGAAAATGTAGGCACTTGCTTTAGGCTGACTGGTTCACCGAGCATCTACAATATGAGGTCAGAGTAGATGCCTGATTACACAGATAGGATTTCATCTACTGGTCACCTGTTTTGTTCTATTCTTGGTAATGACACAAAGCACTACGAAGGTATGAAAATGTGGAAAGAGTGTTCAGGTTTTCAAGGAAAGAATTGTTTAGCAGTGGATTGTAGCTTTTTGCTGCTTAGCTGTTTTTATTATTATTTTAATTTTTTTAACATAAATGGATTAAAAATTTAACAACAGTAGCCTCTCTTGAAATGATCCTTTACTCTCCCCTCCCTCCCATCAGAGCCCAGAATGGTAACTCTTCCATCACATGAATGTTACCTCCAGGCTACAGCATTCAGTGGAGTGTGAAATCACAATTAACAGAGCAAGTGTTTTGTAAGTGAGCAGAGACGGCCACAAATTACATCCTGCTATTAGCTGATTTTAGAACAACATTGTTGAACAGCTTCATGATTACTGGGCTGTGGCATGTATTAAAAAAACATTAATAAGACATAATTGATTGTGAATTGTGCTTACTGCCTTTATAGTTTTAATCACAAAAGTCACAGGAGTTATTGGAAACAAAAGCTTTCCTCAGCTATTTATGTGAACTGGATTGTTCTAAAAATTTTACAGAACTCGGTATGAAGCTGTTGTAAATCAATAAATTATTGAAACCTATGGGGGTTTGCTGCCTGATGGATCCTCTTTGCATTTTTCTTTTCCAGTTGGCAAAGAAAGGTATGAGACTGCCTTACCTCTGCTAGAAAGTACCACTGGAAGTCTGATGGAGACAATATCCTCAGTCTCTCAGACCTGTCATGCACCAGGCATTCTGTTGGATACAGGTGATGTTGCTGATAGGGAATGAGCTGGTGTTTTCTATTTACTGAGGAAAAAAGCAAATACAGAGCTATAGTTCAAAAATACATTTATGTCTCTCTTTTGGGCCCCAAATTATTTTCAAACTTTACATGGTGCACTCTTACAGGAACCCAGAAATGTTCAATTCTGATCCATGACCCTGTATGGGTTCTTGGAGGGACAAGGTATGCAGCAGAAGTTTATGGCTACATTTTTCAAACTTGGATGCCCTACTGTGAGTTTATAGACTTTAAAATGGACATTAACAATCAGTCTACTGTGGGACTTTGATAGAATTCAGGTCCCAGCCAGTGATGTAAACTTTCTGCTCTTCTGCATCAGTTAGTGCTATGGGGATCTAAATTACCCAAACACTTAACTTCAGGCACTGTCTGCATTTGCTGATCAAGGTGACACCTAACTCCACTTATAAGCCAAATTTAGTCAGAGGAAGACCAACCTCTGCCTGAATCCTCAGGGAAATAGGCTCAGGGACGTGGGCAAAATCTTGCCCTGCCATCAGGTATTTAAGGTCATAATATTTTCTCACCCGACAGAGAGGTGGCATAAAGTGAAGGAATAAATCTCAGAAGTTCTGAATCCGTCCTGCTGTGACCACTAGAAATGCTATTGCTAGGAGTGCAGAAAAACCTTAGAAGTGGACATAAAATGAGGTAATACAATGCCTGCATTATTTATTGACTATTTGTCAGCCTGTGGCCTGGCAAATAAACTTGTATAAACAGTGGGGGTGGACTGTTGAAAAGCATTTCCTCTTAAAGAGCAAGGGTTATTTTTAATGCAAATAAACCAGAGAAAGCAAATTTTTCCTGTTTCTGCAAAGATTTATCTCGTGAAGGCAGTAACAAACATGCCTCGTCCTAACCAAGGGAGTGACTTCTACTGCCATGAAATGAAATGAAAATCAGTTACCCCTCAAGCTCATTCCTGTTTAGAACTCAGATCCTTGCAGGTGTATCCTGGAACAAACAACTGCAACCTGCAGCAAGCTTCTCCTTTTTCCATGCCACCTGTCTGTCCCTCAGAATGGTGTAAACTGTTTGCCTGGCTCCTTTCATGCAGCTCCACAGCAGCATATGGACATGCAGACATATATTGTTACGTGAAGAGCCAGAACCTCACACACCCAACACATGCACTGCCTTCTCTCACTCTAAACGGCCATTGCTATGGCAACAACAGCTTAACTCAAAATTTAGAGAGGCACTTAGCACAAATTATGAAAGAAGAGATGCGACATTGCTCTGGGTAAATCCATGCACAGTTTGATGGCCCTTTGTGCCTCCATTCACTGATTGCTTCAGGATACCCTGGGGACCTCACCTCCTGTGGTCTAGCACCTTCTGCCCAGCACAGTGCAGGAAACAGCCTTCTTTAACACTGGCTTGGTCTTTATTCTTTTCTGTGGTGACAATAAATGTCATTTCACCCATCTGATCATGCATAGACCTGAATTTGCAATCCGCCTAGCCTGGTGCTCAGTGCCTCTGCCAGAATACGCCATGGTCTGACAGTGTGAAGGGGGAATTCCTTGCTAAGGAAGGGTAGAAGAGATACAGGTCCTTCCTACTTAGGGTATCTTGCACACTGCTGGTGCTCTGCATCAGCATGCCTGGCAGCAGATGAGGGCCCAGATGAGTTGTAGGGTAAATTGTACTCCATGTCTATGACATTTATGGCAAGGAGTTGCCAAATCCCAGACATAATGACAAAGTAGAGGAAAGACCAACATCTTCTCTTTGAACTCATGAAACTGCTAATACCCATCAAATAATATTCAGGACAATGAAATGGAATTCTGGAGTTTAGGGAGGAAAAGCACCTTTTTCATAGTAAAAAACACATCTCTTTTTTTGATCCTGCTCCATTCCATCTTGTTCTATGTTGCATCATTCTGATACTGGATAGGTATTATGCCTGAATGAATATTAGGAGAGATAGGCAACTTCCAAAGTGGTCAACTAAAGACAAATGTTCATATCTAATTGTAGACATCTACAGTGAAGTTCCTTCTTTGGTTTCCTTTATAAGTCAAGGAAGAGTTAAAAATGTTTTGCAGGGACAGAGGTTTATTATTTCTTGGAAGGTACAGTCCACAGTAGGGATGTACTTCTGCCTCACTCCAGGAGGAGTTAGATTTGATTTACTTTGGGAGGGCCAGGGCTGGATATTCTTTCTGTGTGGCCTGTGTGCCTTGTAATAACAAGCTGTCTTGTTATTACAATTCTCATTGCAATCTAAGATTAATACTTGTATCCTAAATTTCACCGAGGCCAGCATGAATGAACAATAATCCCATTAAAGAATTCAGGAACTGGCCAAGAGTCACTAACTTTATTTGTTAACGAAACTGAATAAGAGGTATGGATTTCATTGTTTGCTTGAAGTTCTGGCTTTGATCAGGGAGAAGCTCCATGTTTGCCAACATTTCTACTGAGCACAGTAAGGCCAGCAGAACCAGTGAGCATGCCATGAATGCTATTATGTGATAATTGCCCCAAATTCTCCTGTCAAGCAGTGATTGAAAAATGTGAGCTGAGAAACCACAAAACCAGGTGCAGTGCATGAGAAAAAAGTAGGTTAGGAATTGTACATGCCAGATTGTGAACCAGGCTGCACTCCCCTCAAGGGCATATTCTTCCAGTCCCACAGCTTGTTCCACAGAGAGGAAGATGATGGAGAAAAACCCTCTCTGCAGATCCTCTGTTCTTTCCCAGGACTGTGATGCTACCCCATGTGTGAACCCCATGACTCTGGGAGGCAAAGGGCCCTACATAACAGGTGATGAACTGCAGAGCTGTCTTTGAGCAAGGAGAAAAAGCAGCAGCCCTGGATGTGGCTCTGCTCCAGCAGTAGCTCAGCAGCAGCTCAAGGCATTGCTGAGCCTGGCGACAAATTCTGTGGATCTCGCTGACTGTGCCTGGGAAGAGGAGAATTATGGAAGGATAACAAGCATGGAGAAGTAAAGGAATTTGAGGGAAAATTTTGAAATTCGCTTTCTAGGGCAGAATGATAGCTTTGACAAAATCCTAGACCTTTAAGCTACATGACAGTTTGCAGGGAAAAAGAACTGCAGTTTCTCTAAGTTTTAAATTAAATGTGACTTTTAGGGCTATCACACTCAGTTCGGCAACAAGCAGTAAAATACCTTCCCTTCATGGCTCAGGCCCAGTTGTTTTTTTCTCAGGAAAGCAAAATCAGCATGGCCAACATCCTCTGCCTTTTCCTATTCCACACAGGAATGAAAAATACACATGGGAAACGGGGCTCCTGTGAAAGCAGGTGAAAACATTTAAAATGGGAAATCCTACGGCATCTTTCCAACATAAAATGAAGACAACACTTGAGTAACAGCCTATGTTTACCACAAACTGCATGTTTTCAGTATGTCCTAGACATCTTCATCTGCAATACAAAGGTGTCAGAGATTGTCAGTAATCCTGACCTAAGGATTTCTCAGTGATTTGGACAAGCTACTGAATATTTTGGCTGAGCCCTGCAACTTTCCTGTCTAAAACAAGGCCACAAGGTGTGAAATCAGGGTTTACTGAATTCAGAACTGAGTTTTCACTGGTGTCAGTCAAACACAGGCTGTCCCCAGGTGACACTTGAGTTCCAGTTTGACTATTTTCTTTCTGACATTGTAAAAGACCAGGACATTTTATTTTTTCCAAGACAGATACAGTACCTGGCAGTTTCCAGCTGATGTAAGATACAACAGCGATACACCCTATCTGAGCAAAGGACCTCATGGAAAGTGTTTGCCTGTGGTTTTCTCCAGGGAGGATTTTCTAGTGTCTGCTATGTTGCTGAGTTCACTCTTCAACCTTCCTTCATCAGGGGTATTTTAATTTTGCTCTTCATTCCTTTATTCAGCCACCTTCTTTTCTTCAAAAGGAAACCTGTTATTTTCTACAATTTTGTTGAAACTGGCTAGTATTCAAGCTTTATTGGAATTGACAGTTAATGAAATTGCATAAGCCTTATTTCCTTAGGAAAACAACCTTCAAAAGACCAGGGCATGCTACAAGAGCTCTTCTATCCCTGCAATGTCCCAAGCTCTAACTTTTAAACCTCCCCTATTGTTATGTAAGCCAATAGCACAGCTTTGCTCCTGGATTAGTCAATTATAGGACGTGATTCACCTAATATATTTTAGACCTTGGAATAGGATGAAATAAATTGCACCCAACTGTATCTATTTCTCTGCATGACAGCAAACAGTGTCTGTCTACTGAACAATGGAGTTTTCTGCATGGAGTGGACTCTTCAGACACTCATTTAGTCAATGAGACCAACATGCCCAAAAGATCTTGGCACACAATTCATTTAACAGAATCACAGATTCAGGGAGTGGCTAATGTTGGAAGGGACCACAGAGGGTCATCTGGTCCAACAGCCCTGCTCAAGCAGTGTCATCCAGTTCTTGAATATCTCCAGTGAGGGAGGCTCCACAACCTCTCTGGGCAATCTGTTCCAGTGCACAGCCACTCACACACTGAAGAAGTTCTTCCTCATATTCAGGTGGAATTTCCTGTGCATCAGTTTCTGCCCATTGCCTCTTGTCCTACTGTAAGACTGAACAGGCCCAGCTCCCTCAGCCTATTTTGTAAGAAAGATGCTCCAGTCCCCTAATCTTCATTGCCCTCTGCTGGAGCTGCTGCAGGAGCTCCATGTCTCTCTTGTGCTGAGAAGCCAGAACTGGACACAGCAACTCCAGATGTGGCTTTGCTAGGGCTGAGTAGAGGGACAGAATCACCTCCCTTTTACCTGCTGGCAATTCTCTTCCCAGGGCACCCCAGGATACCACTGCTTTCTTGGCCCCCAGGGCACACTGCTGGCTCATGGACAGCTTGTCCACCAGAACCCCCAGGTCCTTTCTATTTTAGGCTGATTCACACCCTACACTCTATTGACTGTATTGATGAAATCCACAAAGAGTCACTTAGTTCACATGCAATCATCAACAACAAAGCTAAGATGGATTAGATAAGATAGATGAGATGGTCTAGGTAAGATGAATTCCCCTTCATGTTCTCTTAGATTTTTAACATAGCTAAGGACTGGTCCCTCTGTCACTCACATTATCTGTATGTCACCAGGCCTTGATAGCATCAGACCTTGTGGCTTAGTACTAAAAACCCCTCTTTGAGTAGGAGTAATACCATATGAAATTAAGGAGAACTCACATTTTGCAAGTCCATTTTCTCTGTGGACAGTGTTTCAATTTCATTCTGGGATTACTGATTTGCTGGCTTCGAGCTGTTTTCTTCATCAAGCCCAGAGGATAAGCTTTTTTTTTGCACTGCATCTTTCTCTCTTTCATGGCTAATGCTAGTTTATTCTTCAAATCTTATGTAAAGCTTTTACAGGGGAATACATCTGTGATATGCTCTTTGGCTGTTTTTTTTTTTGAAAAATAAGAATAAACCAGAATAAACTGGAAGATTGTCAGTATATTTTGCAGATTATCTGTGCTCCAACTCTACTCACAGGGAAATGCAAAGTCGATTAAAGCCCACCCAGTGTAATAAATATGTTTTTTGATTCTGTCAGCATGGCTAAAGATGAAAGCTAATGGCAAATCCATAATACAGTCATACAGATCAAATGATCTATCAATCCATAAGCTTGCATTCATGACAGATAAATGGTCTTATTATCTTCACAGAATGCCCCAGTTAGTCCAGCATGAATTTGGTGAGTTAACTTGGTACTCTGCAGTCAGGGTGCTGGCATGTAGGAAGTTTGCTTTGTTACAATAGCATTTCACATGCTAGAAGTTCAATTTCTTTGATCTATGAACTGTTCCTTTTATTGATCACTGCTTAGCTCAGTCCCTCAGCAGCTCTCAGGTGGATCCCACTCATTGTTCCCTGTTGCCATCTCCCTGTGTTTCTCTTCCAAGCCTTCCCCCTCTTCATGCTAGCAGCCTCTTTCTCCCAAGTTATCTGTACACTGCAAGACACTTGAGACACCCTTAACATTTCAGTGGCATGTTTTTTTTTTTCTTTTCTTTCATTCTGCCTGACTGCTGATAACAGATAAGAGACTCTTCTGTGGGTCAGCCCTACTATAGCTGGCTGCTGAAAACAGCAATGGCAGTAAAAACCTGACCTTGCCTCTGGTTTTGTCATTCTTGGCATGGATAAGCTCATCTCAAGCAGACACAGTGAAGCAATGCAACTTCCTGCTCTGTTGTGTGGGATTATTCTGGATGGCACTGGAAGCACTGAGAAGTTCAAGTGTTTTAAGCATGGACAGACTCTTTAAAGGCTTCAGCTACCGACGTCTTAAGGTTTTCCTCAGCATGTGTAAGCGAGGATTTTGTTGAAGGGCTGGTTGCAGCCCAGCTTCAGGACATTCTCAGAGGTTTAGCAAATAATGAAATGACTCACGTGCTCATTCTCAGTGCCCTGACATAAACAACTGCAATTGCTTTTTGAAGAAAATCTTGCTGGAACTTTTTTTAAATGGCAAAGCGGCAGTCCTTCCATCTCTGCTTGTACCTCTTACAGAATTCCTGGCTGAAACTTTCTCGCCCCCATCCCAATCTCAGCTCACCTTAAACTGAGCCTCAAGAAGAAAACACCCTACATTTCCATTCACCTCCGTATTGAGAGAGGCACACGAAGGGAAATGCTTGACAAATTTGGCAACAGGCATCACATTCAGAGAAAACTTGCATGTTTTTCAAGCTGAATTCAACAATTTTTGTCAGCTGCTATACCAACATCCAGTAGAGTCAACATGAGACTTATCTGGTTCACTGGTTTGTTGAGTCAGGGGTATTATAGACTTGAACTTTGAGTTCTCTTGTACCAACAGACTGTTTTGAGATAGGACTGTAATCACAAAGAATAAAACACTGTGCAATGCAATGGCCAAATTAAGCACTAGCGAAAGAGACTCCATTTGTGTCAATCACAGTTATCTTGTTGATGGATCTGTCCCATTGTTAATGCTAAAACCTTTTTGTTCTCTTGTTCCAGCTATGCAGAATTATTCATTCATCCTGAATGAATATTTTGTGCTTAAACTGAATCTTAGGAGCTTATTTAGAACCACTTAAGATCTTAAATTAAATATGAGTGTAATGTGGGGAGGCATAGAAATGAAAGAACCATAATTTTTCAAGTGGAAAATTAAATTCCTTCCTCCTCTCCTCTCTTATTTGATGCATCTAGTACAAAGTATATGGAATTTGAGTAGGTGTACTAAGAAAGTCAGAGAGCTTTGACAGATATCTGCATAGGATAGATATCTGGGTCTCATGGACACACTTGCACTCACTGTCTGGGGCAGCAACTACCTGACACATACGCAAGTGAACAAACCATTTTTGCCAGATGAATGCTAGTGCCCCTATGTTACTGCTGCAAATGAGAGTAGGTCCTTGTGACCATATTGAGTACATGGACCACATTAACATGACTATGGAATATAACAATTGATTGGCTTCATTTCTAATGGAATGTACAAACTTTCTCCATTGATACTTAAAGGACAATAGGACTGACTTATGAATTTTCCCCTGTTTATCTGTTGAATCTCAGGCCTCACAGGGAAGAAATTAAAAACTCATCATCTGACTAGCATGGAGACCTAGAGCTTTGATGCTTCCAGCTGTTAAGCCTGCTGTTTCATAGAACCCATTTTCAACTCCTAGATCTACTGCCCAAATCAATGTGCTGATGTTTGGTTGGGAGCAATACAGTTCCAGACAGGGTTAGCAATTTATAAAATTTCCATCAGCCTAAGCATAGCAGTGAGCATACATGTGTATGCATGCATGTGGGCTTTCTGGCTGCTTTCAGCATTCAGGAAACAATTACAGGAGACCATTAGCTGTGCTTCACTGCATACTGTGAGTCTAAAGTAATGGCATGACCTTCACTTGGGGTCTGATAGTATCCCAGATGGCTCAGCAGGGCAACAGGGAAGTAAACCTGCAGCTCACCTCATTTTCTTTAGGTTACTTCTCTGTGTTGAACACGTAACCCTTACAACCAGAAATGCTTTTTTTCATGGACCTGTGAACAGGTCTGTCTTTTTCAGTAGCTGAAGCAATAAACTTCCCTATTTTATGTTTCTCCACCACTACAGTTCCCTTTATGATGAGATAATGACATCCCTGTATTTTATCAATGAGAAGCTGTGGAGAAAACAAAATATGGCATGAATTAATGGCAGAAGAAGCGAAGATCACTTCTTTCCCAGAGCCAAGATCTGAAGTCAGTGGGGTATTATCTTCAGTACAGCTCAGTACTGAAGTACACAAGAAGAAATGGTTCCTGTTATGACTGATATAACTTCAAAAAGTAGACACCATTTATGTTACTAAAACACTTTTTCAGGCCTTCCTTATCCAAAACTTACTTGTTTCTTCTCAAACACATTAATTGAATTCCCATTTCTCTTTACCAATGTTGCCTCACTTAAACTAGACAACTATAGCCACAGTGCTTTACAAAGCTATTTGTTCATGAAGATAATGAATTGCAGTGGGGAAATGCATAGACAACAGCAGAACCAAGAGAAAATAGCTCTACAATAACAGGTCAGAACTACTTTAAGTGCCCTGAATACTCATTGTTTTGTTGATGTGAAGGAGGAAACACTGACATTTTCTATGAAGGTGTCCTTCAACAATTTTTGACTGTATGACAATCATCTAATTAAATACTGACTTGCCCAAATTTCAGGAAAACTCATGTACATCACATTTTTCCTGCAGTCAACTCATTAGAGCACATGAGCTATTTTTTCAAGAGACTTTGGACTTAGAATATAGTATACAAAATCCCCTTCCGTTTGTTGGAATGGCTCCAGTCTAGTAAGTAAAACAGTGCACTGAATTTTGGTTCTAGTATCATCTCTGGCTCACCTCTTTGTACCTATATATAGAGAATAGAGATAATATTATGTTCTGACCTTGCAGTGGCGTCCTAGGAATTAATGCTTGTAATGCACTACACGCTCCTGCAGTGAATGGTAGTCTGGTCAAGGAGTACACTCTGTGCTTCTTTGCATGGAAGTAAATTAGATGTGACTCTGATGGCAGCAGAAATTTGGCCCCACTGGATAGCAACATGAATCCCATGTTCTCCAGTCTTTAGACAGATTCATCCAGCTGGTGCCATGCCTCACCCCTAACTTCAGTGTTGTGACATAGATGGCCAGGAAAGACTTTTTTCTGGGTTGTGAGACAGTATGTTGACAGGTAAAGCAAGAGCTAGGGGAACACAGTCTGATAAAACAGGCGATCCTCTCTGGGGAATTACATCACCTGTTCCCTCTGAAAGGAATGGTGGAAGAACAATCAGATAAGGCCTATGGGGTCATCTCTGCTGCTACCACATAGAGAAAATTCAGAAGCTAGTCATCTTCCCAGGGCTCCCCCTCCTTTCTGGGCACATGCAAGTTCCTTAGGAAAATCCCATGGGGTTTTCAGAGCATCTGGATTTGGCTGCTGCTCCAAAGTGCTTTCTGGAGAGCCTTTCTAATAGCTGTGGGGAAGTGTAGGGAAGCCAGTTGAAATCAGAGGGTGTCAATAACATCTATTGAGTCTGAATTGCCTTGGGACAGAGCCACTGGTGTAGACAGACAGCCTGTAGGCACTGGTGCTTGGCAGGCTGACACTGCTTTCTGAAGCCACAAGCAGGATGTTGCTGGGAACTCCTCCTCGCTGTACTGAAAATAGCCAGCCTATAGCTTGGGTAAGGGGCCACAGTGTGCTGGGGGATCCAGACATCGAGGAAGCCCTTTCCCCAAAAAACCCTCAGTCTACCATGCCATGACAAAAATCAACTAAAACCTCAGGACACACCAGTCTGGCAAGCACCAGTTATTGTTAGTATTAATTATTCATGTATTTCCATTTTATTTAATAACTGGCTTACAACTACTCAGATCACTGTCTCCTTACTCCAGCACTTACACAGAGTTAAAGGGCAGATGATAAATACATTTAATTCTTCCTCAAATGCAAATGTTTTTGTTTGTTTTTCAATGTTTACTTGCTTGACTGGAGCATTCCACTTGAGCCTCATACCCTAGTTATTTACAACAGATTGCATGGGTAAAGACAGTTTGCTTGCTTTACAACACCAAGACAGAACCTGGTCTGAAGCACTGTCAATGAGGTCAATCAGGTCTGAGATTTTAAATGCCAAAAGATTTACAATTCCATTTTGACAGCACCTCTGCTCCTCCTCATCTTTTCCCCAGCAATAAAACTCACTTAAAGCTTTAAAATATGGGAAGCAGAAAAGAAATCATTAATTTTACTTACACGACAACATTCACACTTGTAAGGTTTTGACAGTTTCCCTAAACCCAAAGGAATTCAGTTAGCTAGAGCAAACAAATGCATACCAATACTTGTACGGAAAGGATGTAGTTTCCAGGGCTGAACACGTTTTTGTTTTTTTTTCTGCAGAAAGCTGACAGTGATGAGAGTATGTAGGATGTTTTACTACCACATTCACGTGATGCTACTTAATTCCCCCCTCATTTTGTTCAGCTTGTTTTCTTTGTGTTTTTTAAATCAATAGAACTGCAGCAAGTCAACAGATTATTTCAATATTTCGTAGGATGCTTTGCCCTTGCCACCATACTTAGTACCTATTGTTTTTGATAAGGCAAATAAAATCCTTAAATGTTAGATTCACTACTTAGAGGGAAGATAGTTGTATGTTTTAGGGGATAAAAAATTCAATTGCAGAAAGCTAAACATATATACATGGCGCTGAATGCTTTTGCAAACAGATTCTGTAGGGTTTTATTGTTTTGTATCACTGTCATGGTTTTGGATGGAAAATGTAAAACTTGTGATGAATTCATAATAGGCCATTGCATTTCCATCTGAGACAGAAGGAACGTGCTTACTTCTTCAGCAGCGAAGACAGATGAAGGAAGGCAAGCTGCAGAATAAAACAAGAATTAAGTGATAGCTGCTCAGTGATCATTGTTCTGCTCTCTGTCCATTATCTGTCTGGGTGTAGGTAGCAAACACCACATGAATTTAAATAAAACCCATTACTCACACTCACTTACAGATGTGATGATAGGAGTTACTTGACAGGTCTTACACAGGTAACTCGGATGTAACGGAGCCCGTTGCTCTCTTGATTCTCCTCCAGCAAAATCCTCTACCTGTGCAGGAATATTTTAAGACCTCACTACATTTGACACAGTGTTAGGGTTTTTGCTTGTTTATTTTGGTTTTTTTTTTTAATCATTATTTGGTCTCTACAATAACAGATGGTGAAATCTCTCCTGAATAAGCCAAATGCCAGTGATTTTCCTTACAGGATGTCATGCAAAAACACTAACAGCTCGGCTCCTATTAGTACTAGAAACTGATGGGCGGGATCCAGCACCTTTTACAGTTCCTGGGTGTCTTTGGATCAGCTCCTTGACACATTTGAATGAGGCAGGCAGTCTGCTTTAAACACTCCCTTATTATTCCAAGAGTTTCTGTTGGACATGCTATTAAATAGGCTAAAAATCTCTCTTTAAAAAGCACTTTCTTTTTATAATGCACAGATTGCCTTATACACAACTGTAAGGTCAGGGCAGTTTGCAGGTAAGTTTAAAAGACCCATTTGCTTTTCCTTCTTGGATGAGGGATTGCTCACTTCTGAGGTGGCCACTGCTGGTGGTTTGTGTTTGCTGGAAGCAATTACTTATAAGATTGCACTTGACAGAGATTAGATAAGTGACAATCAGCTTGCCCAGGCTTGTCTTTCCTTGGTAATTTCCCGTGTCTCTTGCTGTGCCATATTGAAGGAATATGGCTTAATGGCTAGACAGGGATATTTAGATTTATTTCATGCTCCTAAAGCTGTCCTAATTAACTCTTTTCTTTCATCATGATTAACTTAGCTGCTGATCATGAAATCTCAACTAAATTCACAGTTCCATGTCCAGTATGCCTATAGGAACATTTCTCCATCCCTGTAAGTCCCATATTTCCCACGAGCGATATGAAACATGTTGAAGTCCTTTCAACACATTGATGGGGCTGTGAGAATAAGTTTGGATATATTTATAAAGTCCATAAATTTAGATTTTCTTCTATTTGTATCTACCTGCATTTCATGTTGAAATTCTTATTTTCAAACATACATATCTATTTATGATCACTTTTTTCATTAGATTTCCTTTGATTTATGGATCAAAAGATTTTAGAAGAGACATTGCGTAGAACAGAACTGTGAAACGAATGGATTGAGGAGGAGGTAGGTATCTCAAGATTGCAAAAAATTATCAGCATTGGCTACTAATTGTGGGGGGTTTGGGGGAGGAAATGAGTGGATAAACATGTTTGAGAAGCACCTGTAACAAAAGTCCTAAGCCACTGGCTCTTGGTTCACTGTGCTCAATGTGTCATTTACACATGCATGAGGCAAAAATCTGGACCCCTAGAAGAGAAGCCAACTTGCTGAGCGGAGGGTGTCTGAATCTAGTGAGGAGGGAGGAGATACCTGTTGGGTTAGCCCTGAGATGCCTTCCTCAGAGCTGTACAGAAGTGGGTGAAAGTGCTTCTGCATCCCTGTAAATCATGGCATTGATCCCTCTCTTCATGTATTCCCTTCAAAAATCTTGCATGTACTTCACTTGTGTCTTCTCAGACACCATCAGAGGAGGAAGTGTTGGTGGTCCCCAAACAAAGAGTGATTTACTTAGTGGCTCTCTGGTCTGAACATGTCGCAGACAGGGGACTAGGTTTGAATCTTTCTTTTGCACTTAAAGAGAAAGGAAGAGAAGTGCTTCTCCTCCCCTTCCTGGTTCCTCTGATGAGATGCTTGAATTCATGCCAAATATTGTAGTTTAAGCAATGTATAAGTATAACCAGGGGTCCTAAAGAGACAAAACACTCACTACAGTAGGCTTTAAACACATGCCAGGAGTCCTTCTTTCTTTACTTCTGGGACTCTCTGTGTTGGATAACAGTCAATAATGGACACTGAGTGACATAGTATCAACAGGGACAAGATGCCTGCCAACCTCATACGACCCTAGTTATGTACAGATGTTCACGGGTTTGGGTTTTTGTTACTCTATGTGTCTTTGTAAGTTCTGAATCCATCCAATTTGGCATATTCCTTGAGAGAGGAGACAGATAACAGAGACAGAGCAAAAAAGGCGATTCTTATGAAATGTCTTTAAGGAGAGTTAATTTCTTTTGACTGATGTCTGTGGAGTTTTCATATTTATTTTGAAGGAAATCATGCTCAGCAATTGTCATTACCTCCCAGAGAAGTGCTGCATCCATTTGAAGGTATATTTGACACATATTGTGTCAAAGCTCACTATCTCACACGTGACATGTGACAGCTGAAATGATTTGAGATGCTCCAGTTAAAGGAACTGAGAACCAAATTCCCAGGGGCTGTGGACAGTTTCTGTACATAAAGCTCTCTTTGAGTATAAAGTAGATTTTCAGAAGCATTCAAAATTGTTTTTACATGCTCTCATAGAGTTAATTCTGCATTCTCTTGACCACTCAGATAATTCTTTGCTACATCTGATCCACTTTGGCTGAAATATCTTAGTGAATAGGGTAGGTCATGGGCCACTCTCTGGTCTGGATACGGTTTGACAGAGCTGTGCTGTGCCCTTACAATGAAAATCTCTGGAGCTGTAGAATTGGATGGTCCCATCCTGGGGTCTGATGTGAATACTGCTGGGGCTAAGACAGTCTCCAGCCTCCTCACAGAAGTTGTTTTGGGAGACTTATCTTGGTCAAAACTCCATGGCAAGAGAATGTCTCAGCAATTGTGATATGACCATATTCTGATGTCTGTCACTGTTTAAGAGCCGTAGTCAAAATCTTTGAGCTCCCCTGTCATTAGTGCAGATGACTGGAACTGTGCAGTCCTTCAGATGAGGAGCTGTACACTCATGTCAATAGCTACATTTTGTCTCATAAACTACATTTCTGTGGGACTGTTCTGAGGCAATGAGAGCATTAGGCCCCCAGTGGTGGGCACCCCTCCAGCTACCCTCTCTCAACCTCTGAAAAAGGGGGCGCACATTGAGAATGTATATGGTGAATGGTCCCCACTATGTACTAAGTCCCAACACACATCTAGGAATTATTTGGGACAGTGTCACATCCCAAAAGAACTCCAAGACTCAGGTCAGAAGTATTCCAGGGATCATTCCAGCAATTTCTCAGTATAGGCAATCAGAATTATATTGTCAAGGATTTTTCACTGGCACTGTTTAGCTCATTAGTAATATGGGAAAACAATCCTTACCATTTGTGCTAGAGAAATGTTGCCTGATGCATGCTAACACTCAATTTGCTTTTCTAATAGCTGCATCAAGATTGTCCCTGGGCATCCTCTCCTGGATGAGAAAACTCATGTGTCTTTTCCTAAGAGGTCTCAGGTACAAGCTTCCAGGTGCTAACTGAAATTCCTCATACTTTCTTAAAGTTGAAAACTCCTCTGTTGAAAACAAATGAAGAGATTACCCGGGTGTATGTAGTACCCAGACAGTGAATACATCTTTCAGGGTACAGAGAGAAAGGGTATTTTCTGTAGATGCAAGGTGCCATTTCACAGGATACCATTTAAAACTTGTGCATAATTCATGTATATATGTGGAAATAATAATTGGATTAGGAATTGATACAGAGAAGGACCACTACAAAAACCAGGTTTCTGATGAACCTGTCTTAAGGGAGGAGAGCAATGTGCCTTCACTTATATAGCTTAGTGAAAGGAAAGCTAAAGTTTTTGACAGCTATCCATAGACACCTCAGGGGTCTGAGTACTCAGAAGGGAGGAGAAGGGAGGAGCCTAAAAGACACTTCTGGCATGAGAACAAATGACTATAACCTGGTCCTGAATAAACAGACACTGGAAATTATAAAGCAGTTTCTAAACAGCAGAGGAATGAAGTTTTGGAAGAGCTTTCTGACAGCAGGAATAACAGTCAAAAAAAGAGGAAAATTTAAGGGGGAGCTGAAGAAATTCAAAGAAGGGATTATATGACCTGATGGCTCATGACAGCAAGAACTGAACTCAGTGACCAAAGAGGTGCCTTCATGTCCTATCTCTGATGATCTGAAAAGTATCTAAGACCATGTCCCATTGATCTGCAATGACAGAGAAGGTGGAGACTGAGTCTCAGGCTCTTCAGATCTGAATACAGGGTGATGTCCTTGAGCAACAGTCCTGCCATTCCAAATAATAGCAAAAGAGCCCAGAAATAGCTTCTCTGGAGACACATACAGTAACTTGATTTAACATAGTTGTGAAAGAACGGACTCAAAGAGTTATTTTTCCTAAATTGCAGTATCTTTTCTCCTGGGTGTGCTATAATCATGAGAAATAAATTGGCAGATATTTAGATACAAATTTTAAATCTATCAGATCTTAAATTCAAGAGCTTTTGTATCCAAATGGCTGCTTCATGCCCTAAATTCTCTGAGTTGTGCTTAATTCTTGCAGCACATAAGGCATGTAAAAACCACCCACTCACTACTTCAGAGCCATTTTTCTTCATCTAAATGAAATTTCTTTAGTTCCATTCATCTTTACAGCTCATTCAACAGGTCCCTCTGCAGCAGTGAAGGGAAGCATGTTTCAATGCGCTAATCCAGCTCGGAGATGGATTAATTGACTCACAGGCCCCTCTGATCACTAGCCAGATGTCTCTCCCCAGCTGGCAAGCCTTACTAATTTTCTTGTTGTTGTTGTTAATTCTGGGTTTCCAGCCAGCAGGGGCCCTTCTCCACTCAATCAAGGGCAACATGCCCTCTGCCGACATTTTGTATTCTTTGGCCTGCTTTCCCTTGGGCAAAGACATTCAGCTCTGAACCTCCTTTCCTGGCTCCTTGTCATCTGGCCAGTGGCCCCTGGAGAGAGCTCTCCTGGTGCAGTTACACTTGCATGTCCGGCACGTTGGGCCAGGGGCAGTGCTGTGGATATTCTGGGTGGGTGTGAAGAGGCATAGGGGGCATGTAGGGCCAAATTCAAGAATCCAAAATTTCAGGTCTGTGCATTGAATTTTAGGGAAAAACCCATCAACTCATAGCAAGAGTCAGAAATATTTTCTTCATGAGGCTGAGTGCTATGAAATGAAATCTCTGAGAACTCTCAAGAGTGCTTAGAAGGACTGTGCATGACAAGACCAGTTAGGACACTAAATTGGGAAGCAATGCAGTATCAGGGATGGTTTGAAGATGCAATATATGTGTGGTCTGGGCTCTGGTCCTGATTCTGCCATTGTCCTGATGTCTTGAGCAAGACATTTCACTTCTCTGGTACTTCTATTTTCTCCTGCCCAACATAAATTCAATGATAACCTATTTTTTAAAGATACTTGCAAGACACCATATAAATTAAGTACCATTTGCATCATTGAATATACAGCCATGTGTTCAGTGTGAAGACTTCTGCAGTGACTTGCAGTGACTTGCAGTGATTTGGGTAAAACCATGATGTTGCCAAATGAAAAGGTGTCTATTTCGGCCAGACTGTAAAACATTACTTGCCCTTTCCCAGTGTCTTGGGTCATCATCATGATTACATGGAGTAAGAACTTAATGCACAAGAATTCATGTGGATGGTACAGCTTTTATTCACCTCAGCAATGACTTCCTCACACACAGGTTAGGGGCGGTAAGTGGTCACTGAGGGAGGGCAGCAGTAGGAATATTTGAAGATTTGTACTATTTAACACCAAGACTAAAATTAAGCTATGCATATAGGTGAAATATTCTGAATTATAAAGGTGGAACTCTGGTTTTCTAATTTCTCATTAATGGGGGTTATTTATCCCAAGCTATAAAAAAAAGGATTTCTGCTTTATATGAATATTCTCCCTTTCTTTCCCTTTTCCTTTTTTAGCCTTCCACCACTTTTTTCTTTTCCCTTTTTCTTTTTTTTTCCTTTTTGCCTTTTTTCCCTTACACCCCCTTTCCCCTCTTTCCCCCCTTTTTATCCTTTTTTCTCTTTTCCTTTTTCCCTTCCCTTCCCTTCCCTTTTCCCTTTTCCCTTTGATGAGCTGACAGAAATTAGTTCACCAGAACAGAAAAAGAAACACTTCTCCTTGACTGCAGAGTTGTTTTTTTTTCCTCTCCCTTTAGAAAAGAAGTCACAAAATATTGTTTCATGGCAAGATCAAGTAGAGTGCAGCTTGAGAAGTGAGAAGTAAGAAGTTCATCTGAGGTGTGAACATTAAGAGCTCAGCTGCATTTCTATCGACCCAACATTTCTTACTCCAACTAAAATGGGGAGGAGGTCATTCCTCCAGCATCAGAGTAGTTGCTTACAATTCATAGGGATGTAAATAAGAAGAAAATCTCACTCTTCTAATTTAACATCTTTGATTGTTTTTATCTTAGGTATCTGCCTTGTATAAATCTCACCACAAATTTCTTCCCACATCAGGCGTAGCCCTAGGGAAGTTGTTTTACAGGGAAATAAAGGCTTTGACCTTTGATCACTGTAACCTGGCTTCTCACAACCCTGAAAACAACTGTCTAAAAAATTGAAATGTGAGCAACACACCCCATCAATATCAATTATGGCATTGTTAGGTGGTAAATTTTCCCCACAGGGGGTGAGCAATTCACTTGATGTATTTGGCAAAGGGTTTGATTCTCCTTCCCACAAGCAGAAATGTGATGCTGACATCTCTATACCCTTTGGTGGGGTGTAAAGCAGAGTAAGGGAGCAGAGCAGGAGTAAGAGTCATTCCCGAAGCCTCTGTGAATGCAGAGAAAAGTGGTGTCTGTCAAGAGAGGGTTTATGCAGCCTGAAAAGATAGCTGCAATCTTTGAAGAAAAGACTTCAAAGAGAAAAGGAGAAAAGAAACAATGTCTAATCTTCATACAAATGTGCTCAGGGGTCTCTGAAATTCAGAAACTTCCAAGATTTAAGAATTAATTATCACTTGCCAGAGGGAGGCTTTATTTACAGGTAACAGTTACAGCAATCCCTGTCCTTTAGGTGTAAAACTCATGGAATTATATTGAGCTGATTAAAGCTCAGTAAATCATCATTTTTCCCTTTGGTGTACTTACACACTTTCCAAGTGTTTGATGTCATCCTTCACATTGTTTATGAGGGACACATGACAACAGCTCCTAAAATTTCATCTCTGAAAGGATGACTTGTAAATATTTTGGTGCAAGAATTGTGACTTCCTGCTTCACAATAAAACATGCAACAAAGTGATGCAGCTCCTCAGCTCCTGTAGAGCAATGCAGCCCTGTTTGCTTCTGTTTACCACAGCAAAAGAAAAGACTCATCATTTGTCAGCTCCATGGCTGTATAAATAGCAAGTTGCACTGTGGGTCACTGAAAGCAAAGCACTGCTGTTGCGATTCCTCTTAACAGAATGGTGTGTGTAAAATGTCTCTCAGGCCGGGTATTCAGGATATCTCAACACCTCACAGACTTTATTGTATTTGTTCTTATAACACGCTTTTGAGTAAGCACTCCTCTTATATCCGTTTTACACTTGAAGTTTGAAACCTAAGGAGGTGAAATGACCCATGGTTGAAGGGCAAGTTAGTGGTGAAATCAAGAATTAAACATTTAAGTATCTGGAGGACTCAGTTACATGATGGAGTTACTGTGTTCAAGAAAGTGAATGATTTATTGTGGATATCTGACCAGCGACATACTCAGGCCATAGTAATGTGGAGTTTAAATTCTGCATTTACTGAGGCTGAGGGTGTGAACCCAGCGGGCTGGTGTGGCTCAGCTGCTGCTCAGGAACACATTAAACCACAGTAACTTGATTGTGCATCTCAGCTCTCTCTTCTATAAAGCACTATCTGTCTTTCGTCTTTAAGACTTCAGTTTAAAAAGCTACTGAAGAAGCTCATGAGAAAACTGCACAATGGCAGACAACCAGTTCCCTGACATGGGCAAGAGGGTCTTCAGACCCAGAGCAGCTATATCTGATTCATGACAAAAAAATAGACTTTTCTAAAACGTCAGTGAGTCGAGGCACCTGTACAGAAGGGAAAGGGAATGGAAAACAGAGACTATGTCCAATGCAGCTACTTTGAAATAATTAAACTCTCTGGCAGGATTGAAATTGATTCATTTTATGTTTATAGCCATAAGGCTTTTGAGGTTAAATAGAATTTGTCTTGATATTTGCGGTCAGGAGGTATCTGTGACTGTTGTCTCCCTGTACATATGAATACTTTGCATTCCAATAGTAAGCAGACCCACCCATTGTGCACCACCAGCATTGCCAAAGAAGTGGTTAAAAACTGAGTAGGTGTGGCAGTTTGTGACATGATTTAGTGGGCAAGGTGGTATTTGCTAAAAGGTTGGACTTGATGACCTTGGAGGTCTTTTCCAACCTTCATGACTCTATGATTCTGTGATCTGCTGCTGCTTGGGAGTCACTGGCCATCACAAAAAATCTAAGTAACCCAGGAGCATTGCAATATCCCATGTTAGCATTCAGAAGGATTCAAGGGACAGAGTTTGACCCTGGTGTTGCTTTACAAGGCAGGGCTGTGGGTGTTTGTTTTCAAAGGAAATTTTCTTCTGTGAACATTTAGAAAAATCCCAGGCAGTCTCCTCTCACTGACTGGGGCAGCTCCCAAGACAACAAATCCAAAGGTAACTGGTGCTGCCAATGGGAAATGTTGATATTTTAAGTATTTGTTTAACTGCAGATAGTTGACACAGCTTGTGAGAAATTATTCTGGGAGGAAAGGAAACCTCCCAAACTCCTCCACTTCCTTTGTCCCCAGCCCCTCTTGGCTCCTGCTGGGTGCTCTGAATCACCCCACCAGGAATGTCTCTGCCCCAGAGCAAGGTCCTCCACCCCTTCCTCGAGGTTAGTGTTCTCTTGCAGCCGTCACTCCTGCCAGAGCTGGGGATCCAGGGGCGCACAGGTTGCAGACCCTCGGCAGCCATAAAGGGGTTCAGCTCCCCTGACATCAGTGAGGCCAAGCTGTGATGCCCCAGCCCAGATGGGGTAAATCAGGTGAGCTCTGGCCCTGAGTGACTTTGAACCAAAATAGGGGATCTGGTACTGAGCTATTTTTGCCCAGTGGGGGATATTTGCTATGTTTGTTGTAAGATTTTTGGTGTCACTTATCACATGCTTGTTATAATGCATTGCCTGAGGCATAATTAAATTCAAAGGGCATGTCTGTGTTGAAAAGGAGGGTTGCAATTTGTTGCTCTTAGGATTTTTCATTAAAAACCAAGCAGTTTTTCTGACTGGCAGGAACACTAGTTACAGAATCAAAATGCTGTTAAATAAGGAGAAGGCAAAGGCTTTTCTTTTCTTTTTTTTCTTTTTTTTTTTTTTTAACAACTACCTGCCTGACATTCCCACACTGACTTGTGATAAAGCACAGCATTTAAAAATAGTGGGATTGTAACAGCAAGACAAGGCAAAGAAAAGAAGAGCCTTGACATTAAGAAACGTCTGGCAGGTGATAGGTATATTATATATACGGACTATATATGTTTATACACACAAATATGTACATCTATACATGTGTGTATGTGTTTCACCTCTGGATGAGAAATTTGCCTTCACTGCTGAAGTTTCCCTGAAAGCTCAGTTAATTAGTTCTCATAATACCCATGGAGGCAGACATTAGTATCATCCTTATCCACAGATGAGGAGATAGAAGAGAGCACAGAGAGAAGGATGCACAGAGAGATTAAGGGATTTCTACTACAGTGAATTCAGTGTAGAGCTGAGAATTCAGTCCAGCAGGCAAAATCCTAACCCTATTAAAAGCAATGGGAGACTAACTTACGAGAAACCTGGATTTGGCAACTTTTGCTTGCTTTGTTCAAACCTCTCTGATCTATTGACAGTTACGTGTGTCCGGATGATGCTTTCAGAAGAAAATTGCACCTCTAACTGTGTGCGCCTCCTGGTCAAATCTCAACTGAGTCCTTCACTCCCAGAGCTCCAAAACAGGGTCTGAATCTTTCTCTGAGGGACTCTGTACCATACATTTACATATATCTCAAAAATAGTCTGGAGTGATAAGTAAAGTAATTTAAGATCTTCCTAAATAGTTTTCTATATTCTCCCAAGCCACTAGGGTCACAGAACTGAATTTTTACATCCCTAGTTTCTATATTCCACAGCATAGTGCTATCAAGAAATGACTGGAGGGTTTCAGCTAAACAGATGAGCTACTTTTAAAATAGATTGGGCAAAGCAGGCTCATTAAAGAAAAAATAATAATGTCCTCATTTTATAATGGCTTTGTTGCCTTCTTGCTTATATACTTTTTCCAGGGCAGTATTTTCATGTTATTAGGGTGTTTTCAGCTCTTATTTTTAAGCTTACTTCATTAATGTTGGTAGAACACTTTGAAGTAGAAAATGTGAGTGCTAAGTGGTATCACTGACACACTCTCAAGGCAATGCTTTTGCCTTCACAGAGCTCATGTGAAACAAATTTGTCACATCTGCAAATGTGCACAAATTGTTGCTGGCAGCAGAGGGACAAATTGCCCTCAAAACTGCTGCAGCAGCTGTGAGCTGGCTGCAAGTACCTGGAAGAGGATCCCTCTTTCCAGCAGAGAGCTGGGGTCTGCCAGCTAGAGAGCAAGTCCCCAGTCTTGCTGTGAGGAGTCTGGCAGTGAAGCAGCTGTGATGCAGATCTCTAGTGTCTGATACTTATGTGCTGGATAAAAATCCCCTAAACTCATCTCAAAGTCCCCCAATGACTCTTCCACTGTTGGGCACCAAATCTCCAAATTTTCTTGTTTCTTATTGTAGTGTATTGAAGAGTGTTGGGAGTAGCACAACTTGTACTGGGTTATGTGGGAGAGGAAAGGCTGCTGGAGTGGGCAGCAGATGCACTTACTATAGCATCTTTGAATATGGGGGCAGTTTCATAGAATCACAGAATCACAGAAAGACTTGGGTTGAAGAGACCTTAAAGATCATCTAGCTCCAAACCCCTGCAATTGGCAGGGATAACTTCCACTAGGCCAGATTGCTCAAAGCCCCGTCCATCCTGCCCTTGAACACGTCCAGGAATGGGATGTCCACAGCTTCTTCAGGCAACCTGCTTCAGTGCCTCATCACCCTCCTATAACATCTGTATCTTGGGGCTTGTCCACTGAACAGGGGTTTAACAGCAGTGCAGTGCTTTGAACACCAGGCTTTACTGCTCACTTGTCTCCAGCCTGGAACATCCCGGAGCAGAAGACAGGTTTCTCCCACCTGAGACAAGGGGCTATATCTGAAGAGTGTTATCTATAGAGTCCTATGGCCAGTATGAGAAGTCTGTGGCACCAACGTTAATTTTGAAAATCTCTTACTGAAGCCATGTCCTGGCTGCTTGTATCCATTCTCCATCACCCTCTAGGGTGTGGGATCCTTTCTATTGAGTTCTGGGTCTGGTTTGGTCATACACACTGCTGCTTGCAGAGAGTGGAATGGGAAGCTGCTGTATGGCAGCCTTCCTGCTAAACTGCAATAGCACAGCTGCCCTGCTCACCCATGCCTCTGATTTATTACCTTGTCATATTTCAAAACCTAAAGCAGGTTGAGCTTCGTCAATGCTTAGATGGAAAGGCCTCCAAAGAAAACACAAGAACTAGAGGAAATGTTCCCCTAGTCAGAGTCAGGGCAATAATCCAGCCTGGTGTTAAGGATGTTGCTTTTGGTCTGATTGCAAAATCAATGTATTGGCCACTTGTGGCCTGTGGGGAGGGACTGTAATACCTGCCATGACTGGGCAATAATTGCCAGGTATTTCTTTTCCTACAAGGGTCAGCTCTATAGCAGGTGTAAATTGGATGAAATGAAGATGATGAATCTGCCTGATTGCTTTCTCTGTTGTGTCTTGTTATATGGATTTAGAGGTCTGGTTGTTTTTCTTTGTCATCTTCCTTTGTATGTTGCATAATTCCTTTAATATCATGGAAGTACAAAAAATAACAAGAAAATTCACAATTTAAGTGTCCCCTTCAAGTTTTTTTCTGCTTAAAACTATTGTTACGTGGATTTTAATTTTCCTTATCCTTCCCACAGAATTATGTCAAAGCTCAGGCTGCTCACCACTGTCTGCAGGGTTGGATCCATTATTTACCAGTTTCTTTTATTGAGCATCATCTCTGTGCCTGGCCCTTAAGGTCAACTGGACACATCTCTTTCTGTTAGCTCTTTAGATGTTGTGATTCGAATACTGGATTCTGTCTGCCAGTGTCCTGGGACAGTGCGTTTTTCTGCAATGAAATGTGCTGATTATTCATCACATAGTTTTTTTGAAATGGTGCCAGTCAAGGAACATCAACATTTCTTCTCTGTCAAGCAAGCTGCATGAATGTAATAAACATCACAATCTTTTTTGTATTTGCAAAAACTGTATTAAAAGAACAATGATCTGAACTTAAGAAGATAATGAAAATGAACAGTTTCATCCATGCACCAATTTGGTCTCTCTGATTTCTGAACAAGTAGTTGTTCTTCATCTATCCTCCACTTGTAGCACAAAAAGAAATATTTTTCCATGGAGTGATGGAATTCAGGTTCAAAAGCTGTATTTTCATCTCCTGATTCTTTGTTTCTGGTTTAACAAACTGCAAATTTGAAGTAGGAAAGGTGCTAAATGTTCACATACTAAAATCTGCAAAGCAAAGGGAACATCTCTACCCACTCTGTTACTTTAGATGGTCATTTCAAGAATGAACCGACCAAACAGCTTTGAGGATGGCAAGGTGTTTTAGAACCACTGCTGCAAACACTCTGTGACTGTAGTAATTAACTGTGGGTGTCCACTGGGACAGTAGAGCCTTGATAAGCACGTTACAAAACCACTGTCAGGAGTACAAGTGCTTTGAAGAGAGCATTGAAAGGAATTTTGCTTCAGAGTATAAGAAAGTATGTAATGTGAGATTTCTCAAAGGAGAAGAATATGCTTTATTTGGGCTTTTCTATACAGATTGAGAAGCAGAATGTGAGAATACTTCACAGCTTATTTAAGAACACAGATATTTGCAGACTGAACTGCACCCAAGTCTAATCTAGCCCAGCATCTTGTGTCAGAGAGTGGTCAGCACCAGATGCTGCAGAGAAGGTACAAGAGAATCTGTAGAGGCTATGTTTTCACAAGTGGGGAAAATATCTTCCTAATTCCAGTTCTTCTTGTTGCTGCTGTTATATGTAGCTTTATTTTCTTTCTGCAGGGCAAAAATTAAGCAGAAGTGTCTATTTCTTACTCTAGATATCATTGCCCAAAGCATTAAATGCACTGACTATAATGAAGCCAAAAAACTGGACTTTCTCCCATGCATTCAGCAATTCCAGTGCATGTTTCCAGTACAGATACCCATAATCTGTTTCAGCATGGAAATGTTTACTTTCCTTTGGCCACACAGCAGTCAAGGCAAATGGGAATCTACTGTGTGTTTTTGAACGTGGTGCAGGACTTTTCCTGACTGTCACACAAGCAGGTCAACACTAACACCCCCAAGTCCTTGCAGAGGGGACACAGAGGAGACATGAAACAGGGTGGGACCCTCTTGGTGGGGGTCCTTACTGACACTGGCTGCCTTACAGATACTGTACTTACTGCTAGTGAGCAAGTTGTTTCTCATCTCTGTGTTGCCTCTACAGAGCAGAGATACTGACATTTGCCTTCTTTGAAAAGCAATGTGATTGACAGCTGTGGCTAAAAAATAACTGTAGAACATAACAGAAGAGATATATTTTTTTAAAATTATCAGCTCCACCACTGAAACTGCTTAAAACCACCCACAAAATTCTTCTGTAGATGGAGAAAAACACATTCCCCTCCATGCAAAGCTTCTCCTTCTGTTCTTCCTGCAGAATTAAGCTTAGCCGTTTAATTCTGGGTATTGGTTTTTTTGTTGTTATTATTTTAAAAAATATACAACGTAAACTTAACTGTAGTCAGATCCTTCATTGGGCTGTGGTGGAGGAAAGGCATTTGCACTGGAAATTAATATGGCTGGCATGTCTGCATTGGTTTTGAGGATAGTGTTTTCATGTTCTTTCCTTTCTTCCTCAGCTTTCTTGTCTTTTGTGTCTGCCTGCCTCTTTCCCATTTCTTTCACAGTCACTATTTTTGCTCCAAGCAAAGAACTCAGTCATGCTCTCACCCTCTCATGGGCTCTGTGTACACTTGAGGTCAGGCCAGCAAACCTTACTGGAGCCAAACTTTGCATCCTTCCCTTGCCCTTTTCATACCCTCTGCCTCGTCACAGTTTCCTGTCCCCTGGGTTTTCCCCTGTCTTGCCATGTTCCCTGAAGGCAGCAGTCCCTCACTACTGGCACATCTGGCTGGGACCAGCTTGGGTATTGTCAGTGACTCTGATGCAGAGCTTCTGTTGGACGCTGGGCTAGTCACTCATCTCTCCTCTGACGTATTTTATCCATTTCAACCACATGATTTTCAGGGAAAGGCATAGTCTGTTACTCTTTGCCATTGCCCACTGTAGCACAACACAGCTCCCCTGAGGTTCAAGGTACCATATGCTTCTTTAAAATACACAATCACTTTGATGTGCCCTCACAGTATTCTGAACTCGTGTCAATCTTCTACGCCTCCTTCCTCTTCTCTCTACTCTTCTTTTAACACCATCTTCCTTTTCAGCACTATGGTCCTTCTTCCTTTTCCCCATGCTCCCCATGCCCTCCTCCGGGGCTGTGCTGCCAAGCCTCTGGCAGCTGTCCTGGGGTTGAGATGGGGCTGGGACCAGGGGACAGGAAGGATTTACCAGGAAGCACTGAACCACTCTGACTCCTCTCCCTCGTGAGGAGGCAGGGATTTCTATGCCTGATCCTGAGAGGGCAGGGAACTAGACAGAAAGAAGAGGTGGAGCTGTCTAATGAGCTCAGCAGAGGGAACATGGCTTGTGGAAAAGGCTGTATGTGCAATGGGGAGCAAAGCTTGCTGGAAGGATTGTTTAACATCTGGCTTGCAAAGCCTCATTCCTTGGAGGTCTGCAGACACTTCTTTCACTTTTCCTGCCTTTCATTTTCATATCTGTATGTTTCCTTGTATGTGGTTTTCTCTAGTTCAGTTCAACCTTCTTCCTACCATTCCCATCAGTGTGGCCCTGTGTGCTGCTTCACTCCAACCAATATTCCTAAAGTTCTTTGATTGGGGTGCAACAATTAATTTCTGTGTCTGTAATTTGTTTATCTTCTTCTAGAGAGTCTTACAACAAGCCTCAGGAGAGGGATAGAAATGATGAATGCAGGTTAATAACATGGGAGTCTGCGGAAAATTGCATTAAGATGGCACAGCAATAAGGGATATAAAAACAACTGAAGCATGTGGTGAAGCCCCTACTATATCAAAATATTTCCACTGGTAATATATATTATAGTTTGTGCTAAAAAACCTGGAACTTAAAAGTGATAAAAAATTAATACTTCCAAACTGCTACTAAGAAAAAAGAAGGCTAGGCAAATTATTCCCAGTTGTCACAATAGGCGAAAAAAATAAGCAAAATGGGTGAATTTGATCCTATTTAATTTTAATTGTTCAAAAGCCTGGAGCCTAGCTGTGTGTATAAACATCTTTCATCAGTGAAGAGTGGCAGAGACCTCAAGGGAGACGGATTCATCCCAACCCAGGAAAAATGCTTAAAAAGCAGGGACACGGGCTCTCCCTGAACTGGAGAAGACTAATTCATCTAGTCGTATGTAGACAGAATGTCTGACCCTTCCAACAGCTACACTATGGAGCTTCCTTCTCATCAAAGGCAGTTGAAAAAACTGACCTAAGGTCACTATAGCCAGACTAAGATTAGCAGAACTATTTGTGGTTTCTGAAAAGGAGGCAAGGCCATTTCTATTTGTATAGTAACACAGAGGCAGCTCATGGATTTATCGGGATGCACTGGAAAGTCTGCGAGATGTGAGGTGTTAGAAACTGAGCAACACACTCATGTCTGACTCTCAGGACGCTCAACAGCCTGTATATCATCTTTGTAAACATTTTGTGTGCCTTCATGAGCCTGAGGGGAAGATACCTGTGTGAGCTAATGTCACAGAGGGGTTTCAGAATAGCTGCCACAAATCTTCAATTAGGGAAACAAAGCCCTCTCGTAACAGTTTATCATTCTGCTATGACAGGCTGAAAAAAGCTGTCAAGAAGTGATGTGGGAAGCCATCACATTGATATGGAAAACGAAATCTGCTTCATTTTTTTCTCACAAACAAACAAAGAAACAAACAAACAGAATGAGAGCTGGACGCCATCTGTGGAGGTTCAACTGGACAAATGTGTATCGTACCCAGCAAACCCAAAGCAAAATACCTTCTGTGTCAGAACACAGGCATTGTGGGTGTGTCATCATAGTGAGATATTTCAGCATAAATAGTACTAATAATGGTTTTTGGATTATAAAGATGAGCTGGGTAAATCCTTGGACTAGAGGTGCATTCCTAGGGAGCCAAGAGAGCAAAATCCAACCTCAATGGGATAATGTAGAAGAAAGTACAGAGGAAAAGCACTTAGAGGAAGAAAACTTAATCTGTATAATTGTCTGTTCTTCCTAAGCATTCCAGAAATCTGTTTGAAACACTGTTTTTCCATATGTGGTCTGGTAGCTCAGAGACTGCTTCTATGGTAAGGATTTTGGCTTTTTTTTTTTTTAATTTTTATTTTATTTTAAATGCTATTTCCCAATAGCAGTAAAATTTCATCTTTCAACCTCCAGTCTGTGAATCTGCATGGGTCCAAGATTAACTTCCTGATATCCATGCTTTTCTGCTTTTCTGAGAAACACGACCCTAATGACGATACATTTTCAGCAGAATCTGCATCCACAGGAAAAAATAGGAGGGGTTTAGGAACAAGGAGTGAAAACCACTGGTAAAAAAGGGACATTTTTAACTCAATAGGAGAAAACTGAACAAGATTCTCAGGGCCACTTTTTATTTTTTAATGGAAACACCTTGATTAATGGAGCACTACCTGCACCTGTAAGAGGAAAGATTGAATTGCAGAGAAGATAGATGGCAACAGTCACTGACAATATCAACAATGACACTGTCATTGTCCAGAGAAAGTAGCATAGAAAGTGCTGAACTAGAGTCAGATTCGCTAAACTGATCCCTGGGCATTGGCTAGATAGGCTGTGGCCTTAATATTCAGCCTGGTGTGTGAGTCATGCCCCTTTGCCCTGAGAAGTGGGAGATCTGAAGTCCCACCATCACCCTTGATGACAGGGGACTCAAGCCAGGAGGCAAGAGGAAATTAGGAAACGGAAAGTGCTGACTGCCATTTTTATTGCAACAATATAAAGGTAGCACGGGAGTCTGCAAGTTCCTAGCCAGCTGTTCTTAGATAATCATGGCATCTATTCTAGCACAATGCAGATTTTTGGGGTATTGTATTGTGCAGCAGGATGACTGGTCTATAGAAAAAGTGATTCTGGATTTGCCACAGCAATCTGCCAGACATGACATCACCAGCCAAGTGGCAAAAATATGAGCACATTAAAGGTACTGAGGATTCTGACTGATCCAGTGTTCTATGCAGATGAGACTGCAAAGTGTGTTTTCTTTTACCTGTCTTGGGTTTGCTCAGTGGAATAGCAGTCTGTGAAGTAAAAATAGCTCACAGAAAAAGTGCTTTCTCCTTGGTGTTGTCTATGTTCCTCACTTGCAACATGGTGAGATGTAGTTTGCTTTTGTGGCAGGTTTGTGTCCAATATCCAGTGGAGAATTAGCAGGTAGATTAGAGATCAAAGGCCTACCCTGCTGAATATCTGCAGAATTTCTCAAGTCTCAAAACCAAACCACATGAAAAAAACATTCAGGAAATAGACTTTCAATTGACCAGCTAAAACCCATGATCAGCAGGAACAACTAGGCAAAGTCCATGTCTTTGAGGAAGTCATGGAGGAGGTCATTGAAATGACAGAGCTCAGATGTATGATAAAAGCTACAGACATAACTTTATGAAATTACAGTCTTTGTTGTCATCTTAAAAATCTTTAGCTGCTTCTTCATCTGTATTTGTGGAAAACATGGCCTTAACTCTTTCAAATCATTATGCTCATCTCTTTTTAAAAAAATAGTAGCATCTTTAATATTCTCCTAAGACTTTTGCTTGACTATTTGTCAAAGGCAGATGTCCAGTATTTTGAAATGTCTAGCCTAATATTCCATTTTTTTTTAACACAATGTGACATTAGAACTGAATAATTTTTAGATGTGAGCTCTGTACCTCTAGTCATCCGTTGAGAGTTGGGATTTATTTTAAAAAAATATGTTAACTCTGGACTGGAGCAGTTTAAAAACAGTTTGGATCTAGTAATGGATGAGTCATAAGGAGAGTTGTTTCCTGGTTATGTGAGTATTTTTTGACTCACTTGAGCAGTAAATATATAGCCTGGTGAGACACAAACAAAGGTTTATCTATTAAAAAAAACCCCTTAGTGTATTTAGCTACAGCTAAGATCACAAGAGAGTTAGTACTAGTGGACTTTTTAATTCAAATGGTACAAAACAATCACTTGGTCTGCTTCCCTGGTGTTTATGGTGCTGTAACTCCAAAGTTATTTAGTAAAAATCAGTGGAGGTCCTGCAGTTTCATGCGGGAGAGACATTTTCCACCCTACAGACATTATCAAAAAGGACATTTCTGGACAAGTGGGAACATGTTAATATTAAATTTCAATTTTTGTAATTCAGTCATAGAGTAGGAAAAACCAAATCATCAAAATCACTAGTGCAACAGCAACATCCTGACAGGTCAGTCCTGGCTACCACTGGTAGCAGGGTCAGGGCTACGAGCAGTCCCTGTGTAGGGCCAGTGTCTGTCTGTATTGTAATCAGTCCTCTGCCACATTAACATATACTGATATAAGAGTGTGTGTGTGAGGGATCACACACCCTTGATACAATGGTGGAACACAAAGTGGTGAAAAATTTCCCCCAAACCCTGAACCTCAAAGTGAAATACAAAGTTAGATGGAGGCTGTAAGGACTGAGGAATGCAGATGAAGCATTCTCTTGAGGTTCAGCAGAGGAATGTCTTTGTAATTCTTGCTTTTACCTTGTTATGACACTCAAAGCCAGAGGACAATCTTGAACTAATAAATAGGACAATTTGAATATGTAAAGGAATGAACCATATTAACTGAAATCACTCCCATTGAATAGATTATGGATGTCATGACCTCCTCCTGATCCTGTTCATAGTCCTGGTTTTTGGGGGTGAAAGTTAGATGACTTTGTTAGTGAGGAGAAAATCAAGGCAAGTGGGGAAATTTTTGAAAGATTATGGTACAAGGGAATCTCCAGGAAGCTTTGACAGCCCCAGGAAAGAGTTCCCTTAGCTCTAATTGAGCCAGCCTCAGAATGAGAAACACTGCAAAGTGCAGCAGGGGAGGAGGAATAAAAGGTAGCTTTGAGGAGGAGAAAAGAGCACACGAGGGAAATCATGAGAGTCCACTCCTGGGGGCCATAAGACTCAGATTCATGCTGTTTTATGCAGAAGGGGTAAAGTCTACTCTTTAACTGGAGTGCTTCAAATGCATGACAGCCTTTAAGAGAAGACAGCAAAGGCTAAAGAAAGAAAAGAAAGAACTCAACCCACCAGGCAACAAATTTAAACTAAACTAAACTCTGGTGAACCCTGTCATGGAATTTGTGCTCAAAAAGGAAATTAGGGGACCCGAGGTCTCGGGAGCTCTTGACATGAGGAGGAAGAGCAGGTATTTGTGATACTGCAAACGCCTCTACATGAAAACCTGGAGTCTAGCAGAAGTCGCTTTCTGACAGCATCACTTGGAAGGAAATGTATTTGCTTTAATCTGTGCAGTGCAACCTCCTCCACACTTAAACCACAGAAGCTCTGAGCCCAATTCAGCTTTATGAACAAGAAGCAGTGTTTTATTTTAAAAATGTTAAATTTTTGGCTTATGAAATTGTTGGTTTAGTCCTGATTATAACCAAGATGAAAGTTATCACATATGCATGGTATGTAAACTGAGAAGAGTTTGCATATTTGAATACTTTAATATTGGACCAGGGTGTTGACACTGAGATGATTGAAAGAATAACTTAATATTTTCTGAAAGGTCTGAAATGCAAATTTTTCAAATCAACACGATCAAGATGAACAGTGAGCTTAGACTTGAATGCTTGCCAGGTTTTCTAATAATATATGTTTTCCTCAATTTAGCACAGTTTTAATTTGGCATCCCTGAAGATTATGGATGGCTAATTTACAGATCTACTGACTTTAAAGGCATAGGGGCCATAACTGACCTTCCAGCTTGACCTCTTCTATAATACAAGGAAAGGGACTTCCCTGTATTAATTGCCACTTCAAGTC
Source organism: Sclerurus mexicanus (assembly GCA_013396755.1). Lineage (NCBI taxonomy): Eukaryota > Metazoa > Chordata > Aves > Passeriformes > Furnariidae > Sclerurus > Sclerurus mexicanus. The sequence goes on along the minus strand of VWZF01006451.1, from coordinate 18,805 downwards.
TAACAGTTTAGGACTAAGAAATTATGAAGCTTTGGACTGAGTTAAAGCAAAGACCTCTGTAGCCCATGTCTGTCACTATTTTGGTCTCTGACAGAGATCACCAGTGTACATTTCAAGGAAGCATAGGTAGAACAATGCCAGAGATCACCATCAGCACAAGTAAGCTGTCACTTTCACATGTGGTAAAAAAAATTAAAACTCGATGGAAAGGAAAATCCTGAATTCTGGGAGAGAAAATTCCTTTTGCAAGATAAACCTATCTCCAAATAATAAAGATGCTATCTTAGAATGCCAGACACATTTTGATTTCATCCAATAGCATGTCTTGTGCTGCAGAAAGATTTCCATTTTGGAAGAGACACAGAGCAGACTCTTATGGAAATAAATGAGGGAGAACAACCTGGCAAGGATCAGAGAAAAAACAGCAGCACCAGGTTTTCCTCTCTCGCTGACATGGTATTTTGTTTGAGGTCACAGAGCAGGCTCTGAATAAAATTATGACTAAAATTTCAATCATGTGAGAAACATGGGCAAAACTGAGCCTGAACTCCTAGAGTCCCATCCTAGACATTTAGATGATATTCCTTTAATGAAACAGTCAGATTATATGGTCCTAATGTGATCTAGTTATTCAAAGACCTCTTTATGAACACTTTATAGCAAAAAAAAAGTCATTATTTTGGACATGATTCCTTTCATCCTATAGTAGAGGTCTAAAATGGGTCAGTTGAATCACTTCTTAAAAGTGTAATTCTTTCAATCATGAAATATGATTTTCCAAAGGTGTAGACCTCCACACTGTGGCTGTCTCTGTCTTTACCTTATGTCTGCTGCTTCTTTTCTTTGATTTGTACAAACAAACAAACAAACAAACAAACAAAAGTTGTGGAATGAAATGACCAAAAGAAACACTAATTCCTTGGTAGTCACAAAAGTGGTGCAAAGTGCAACAGATACTTCTTTCCTCCCTCCCCCTCTGCAAAGTCCACAAACAACTTCTGAACTGGGGAAAGCAAGATTATCTCATAGAAAGGGCAATGGAGAGAGACTGCTTGTTCCAGGCATCTGAGTGGGAGTCAAGATAATTTTTGGTCTTTTAGAGGGACATGAGGCAAATTAAATATTACTTTCACTGTTGGTATTAATCACAAGCAAAAGACTTCACTATAAATACCTTCATTTGGTTTGAAGTGGGAAGGACTACTTGTTTGCTGAGAAAAGGTTTTTATGTGATGCAAGTCTGAAGTGCCTGAGATGAACAGCAACTACTTGGTTAACTGCAAAGACTTCACAGGAAGACTAAGTGATACTAGAGACCTAGAGGCAAAACAATTAACGTAGTTGTGCAACCAAGTGAACCTTTACAGTTGCCCTCTGCACACTTAGTTGGGCTGGAGTAACTCATGACCCTGAGGACTCGGGGCACAAGGTTCTCAGTGCTACAGACAGCCGGAGGCTTGTGGCAAGAGTGAGGAGACCACTGCCTACGTGCCAGGCACAGATCCAGGTCATGTTGTACTCTGCAGGCCCAAAGATCCTCCAAGGCATTGTAGTTTTACTACAGAGGAATGTGCTTGATCTGAGAAACTAACCCTGTTTTGTAATTTCAGGTATTCTTGTCTGCTGTCACTCTGAAAAAAAAAATTATCATGGGTGTTAGGAGTTAAAGAGCACCAGCTCCCAAAGGTGCAGGAGGCAAAGAGGAGCTTGCTCGGCAGCCTGTCTGTAGTCTGATGGCTCTTAGAAAATTTCAGGGAGGAAAGTGGCTTAGAGGCATATGAACAATATCACTAAGCTGTATTCCTGGGTTCTTCAGTGAACAGGAGGATTAAACAAACAGGGGAATGCTTCAGGCCCTAGAGCATGGCTGACAGTCAGTAATGAGGGCAACAGCCATGGAAAAGTCTGCATACATCTCTGATCACCAGACAACACCAAGCTCCTTCCCTCCATCTCAGCAGAGGGGAAGTGAATTTACCCCCACTGGTACCAAGTGCAGGTTGAGCAGGGGCCAGGAAAACACTGTAGTGAATCTCCTCAGCAAGGAAACACCGCCCAGCCTGAATTTAGCCAAGGCTGCTGCCGCCAGTTGCTTTGCTAGAGAAGAATAAGCCCTAGGCAATGATCACAGAGGGTGAAGCGATACCAGTAATTGTTCACGCAGGAAAGGTTTTGAACCAATTTTTTTTTTTTTTTTGGCAATAATCAATTTAGGAAGCACTGTGACCCTTAAAGGAGATTTATTGATTATAGCAGAATAGGCCACTAATAGAGATGAAATTATCAGAGAAAAAGACATCTCTACCATTCTCAATACCTTTTTCTTCAAAGCCTTTTCCCCAGCAATAGCTCTTTCTTTTACTTACACCATAGTTTCAAGTCAATGCTGTTTTCTTCAACAAACACTCTAATAGAATCTAAATATATTCCTTAATGAGCATAATAATGAATCATGTTAAGCATTAGTTGGAACAATCATGAACAAAAACTCAATGCCATTTGAAAAACACTTAATGCACAGGCTGAAGTTTGTCATCTCACTAAAGAGCGGAAGATTAGTGGTGCTACAATTTAGAAAGGAAGCATAATCCCACTGATGAGATTGTGCTTTCCTTTGAAAGGCACACCACCAATCACACAAACAGTGTAAAACATGACTTGGTATCTATTTCTTATGTTGGAAACCCTGACAGGGTGTTCCTATAATAGGTGACAAAATAAAAAAAAAAAAATCCCAATTTTAGGGCTCTCTTTTTTTTTCATGAGCATTACTTTGCATCTTTCCAGTGCCAATGAATGTTCCACGGTCTCAGACTGAGAAGTGGGCCAGATAGACTGGCCTGAGACTCACAGTTTTCCAAATCCAATCAGCAGTCTCTGCTTCATCACAGATATGACCAGACCAGATTGTCAGAAAAGCTGAATCAAGTTTAGGGGGGTGAGAAATTAATTGGGCTGAAAGGAGAACTTTAGCTTCAGTCATTAGCTAAAGCAGAAATTAATTTAAACTGTAAAAATAAATGTTAAATAAATTGGCTTTAAATAAGGCTGCACACTAGGGAAAAATGCCTCATGATAAAGGTACTGAGGCACAGGGACATGCTGCCTGGGACAGTTATGGAGTCTCTACCACCAGAAGTTTTCAAGAAAAAAGTAATATTTCTGCAGAAGTGACACGATAACAACTGACTCTGCTTTGGGGCAGGAGATAGATTGAATTGTCTCTCCTGGCTTTATTTATGTTACACAACCCCCATATTTTCTGTATTTACAAGCTATGTCTGTCCTTGGAAATTGTAACAGTGCAGTTACACTGATTTACACTAGTTGGGGGATTGGGATGTGTTCATGACTCATGTTCTCATGCCACCAGCTTCTCTGCAGCTTCCCATCAGTGATGGCCAAGCTCAGAGTCAGAGGGCAGCATCCGGGTTCAATTAGATGGGCAAGTGAGCATGCCTGAAGGTAAAGCTTTATTGCAATGCAAGGATTTTGCTGCAAAGTCCTCTCTACAACTTGAGTAAGAGCAAGGGAAGGAAACCAGCTGACTTTGAAAACCCAAAACTGCAGATCTTATTGATCTCTTGAAGCTATTAAATGATGTACGCGCAGCACACCTGACAAATTGAACAGCATCGCCAGTTGCTGTAACACAGAACAGCTCCATTGACTTTGTTGCTAATTTATCACAGTCTAGTCTTTGACCCACTGAATCCTGAATTAAATTTTTATACATTCTCGAACTATTTATTCTGTATGAAAAATCAATATCTTTTTATTTTTCACCTGATTTAGGACAGATAAAAGGAATATTTCAGTATTCTCCAGGGCCAACACAGAGAGGCCTTGAATGATGAAAGATACAGTATATTTTGAATAGAACAAAAATTTCTGGGTAGAAAGGAAAGTGTAATTTAGGCTAAATATATTTTCTATCAGTGATATGAATAATACATTTTTTCACTACCTCACAACAAAACATAATGTCTTTTTAAAAGACAACATCTAATTCTAAATCTCGCTATAAGAAATAATTATTACTTTTGAAAAAAATTTCTGTCTGAATTTCTTCTCATTTTGTATGAGCCATAAAACCTCCAAGGAGTTCTTTGAATTTCAATACTAACACTTTTATTAAAATATACTATAACCCTGCTTCAGTAATTAACAGGAAGATATGACTCTTAGTCTAAAAACTGAAATATTTCAGTTATTTTGGATTTTCCTTAAGTATGCTTTTGATTAAATAATTACTGGACCACAGTATTAAAATTTATCTATGGTAGGGAGCATGTCACAGATTTCCTACTCATGCTCCTGCAGTCTATGCTTTTGCCAATGTGTTTTATGAGTATTTATCAAAGATGACGGCTTGAGTTAATAACATAAACTACCTACTAGTTTCATAATCATCACTGCAGTGCAGAAAGCTTTAGAGTTACGGTAGTTCTGCATTGACGACGTCAACGGATTTACTGCATTCATTTTCTTATGCAAATATTCCAAAACCATACATAACTTTATAACCTTATATAGTGCACTGCCTACACACGAGAGTATCAAAGCCTATAACACGCAGAGCAGACTTTAAAGTTGACAGCACAAGTCGTGCTGCTCCTTCTTTTCTTGTTTATCTGCTGTCCTAATATTAGAACTCATTTCTTGTTGGGTTTTGTAGGCACATACACTTCTACACTGTCCCTACAGTAAGAGGTGGGACTGCTCGTGCTCTTTAAATAACAGACTACATCTGTCTATATTGAAGACACTCCTAATGAGTCTGCATGTGAGTTATGCAGAGACTTGTGATGCATTCTTGCTCTCTATACATACATGATTTGCCCTTCCATGGCAGAGCTTGCCTCTCTCTTGCAGGACAACCTTGTTTGGTCCCAAAATTTGTCCATTTTTTCCCCCTCTTCCACAAGAGAAGCTTGATGCTCTCTGCTCTGACTGCCTCTGCTGCACCTCACCAAGTTAACAGTGGAGACTCTGCTTAGCTGGCAGGTGTGTAGGCTGCCTCCAGCAGAGGGAGAGGTCTGCAATACAGAGACCCTAGGATAGGAACCCTGAATAATACTCAGGTGATTTAGAGAAGAAGAGGGTTAGAAGGGACCCTGAAATATCTTTGTCTTCCTTTACTATTACCCAAATCAAGACAATTTTACTTCTAACTCATAACTTGGTTAGCTTGTTTTTAAATACTTTGGTGAAAGAATATCATAGATTTCCCAGGAGTTTATTCTGTTTTTCCCACTCTTTAAAAATTTTTCATGAGGTCTAGTCTTCTGTGTGACAATTTAAGTCTTTTACTTACCTGTGATAAATCTATCTTTTTTTCCACACAATTCTCCATGCTGATATTCTCTGCACTCTGGAAGATTTATATTCCTTCTTAAAACATAATTCTCAAAACTGGGCACCATAACTCCAAAACTGTCCCTACTAGTGTTGAGTAGAGTTTAATATTTACATGCCATATCTTGAAGACAGTATTCTTATTTATTAATCCCAGTAGGAAATTTCCCTTTTCCACAGCAATAGGATACCTTGGTGTTGAGTCATGCCTACTTCTGAGCTTTTGTAGCCTTAGCTCCATTCCTGTTGCACTGTTACCTGGCCTGTTGCTCAGTTTCCGTATTTGTGTTAATACTCATGCGAATAATCTTCTGGTAAGTCTATTTCCCTCCAAATGTTATTTTGGGAGCCAGTATCTGACAATATTAAAGTGTAGCTGGTCTGGAACAAAAATTGCTTTTTGGAACTTGGCAGACATGATAATCAAGTTAGTTATCAATAACTCTCTTTTCTCCACTTATGTGGCAAACATTACACATCAAAATAATGTACAAACCGATACATAATAGTAGTCAGCAATCAGCAATGAATTTTAGAACAATTCTTTTTGATCAGGTACAGTCAGGATCACTTTCATAGAATAGTGCATAGAACTACGCATAATTTTGCAGAATAATATGTCTTAATTAAACATGAAGAGTATCTGGAATCGATACAGATGGAGAATGCGTTTGCATTAATCTTATTGAAGGAATTTAAGTTTTATTTTAGGAAAAGAGCAGTACAGAGGGTTCCAGACACATCTTGAAGTCCTTCTGCTACTGCTGTCATGGAAGTTTGCTTGAGAAAGGACTATAGGATGCAAGACCTGCACTTCAAGTGAATTTTTTTTTTTAATAAATAAACATAGGTGAATTAATACATACAAAATAATTTTTGGCAGGGATAATAATGAAAACAGATAGAAAGAATATTGAATGGATTAGCACATTTAATTGGTCTTAGGTTGCCTAATGAACATTTAGCCTAGTGTTTAATCCCCCTCAATCCATTTGTATTCGCAGCTTTTACTCTCTAAAGATAAACATGGATCATTCAAAACAGGTTTTTGTTTTTGAAACTACTTATATTAGTATTTCATTGTAATCATTGGCATGGAAACCATGTGATAAATAAAAATGGACAAAAATGGGACGTGCAAAAGCACCTATTACTTACTGCTTTAAAAAAAGTGTTGCTAAAAACTTGCAGCACTTTAAAATATGACTGAGATGAGTCCTGCTCTTTAAATATAGATGACTCTTTACATGGAAGCGGTTTTTTATGGCCTTGAGAACACACTGTTGACCATTCAATAAGTGGCATTACAATGCCGGGCCCAGCTGACCATGATCAGGCAGCGTATCTTAGGTACTTCATTTATTTAGTATGATCGAGGTTCCAGAGACAACATATCAGATGAATATTCAGGATTGCTGAAGTGCCAAATGCGTGTATTACCAGTGGAGGCAAAAAGCATCAAGCTGCATACCACGGGTTGCCTGAATGTGCCCCTCTGTCTATCTCTATCCCAGACTGTAAAAAAGTTCTCTCATATGGAGACCAATCTTCCCTTTCACCCAGTGCACCCAAGGAGATTTATTTAGCATTCACAGTGTGACCAAGTCAGACAGAGGAAAGGGGTTGTTCTCATATATAATGGTGGCTTGTGTTCTGGAAGAGTCACGCCAGTTAAATCTTCAAAGCAGCTGCTTACCTGTTCAGTGGGAATTCAAGGCTTGGAAGTTAATGGTCAGGAACTAATGAGTTGGACTGAATGTGTTTTAATTTACTGAGATATATTAAAACAGCATGTTGATTAGCTTGAAGGCTAGAGGGGACATTTCTGTTGCACTCTTAAGGTGCTCCATGAATTTCTACAGATGCTTGAGTAAATTTTTTTTTCCTTTTTTCTGATGGTGGGTTTTGTTGTTGTGGTGCTTTTTTTTTTTTTTACTTTCTTATGCATTAACCTAAAACCTAACAGATACAAAGGATTCTCTAAGGAGTCTTCGGGGCAAGTACCTGTGGCAGCTTCATTAGGACCTCTCTGACATTATCCATGTCCTGGACAGTTTGGGAAATGTTCTAGCCTGGCCAGGGAAAATTTTGAGTCTTAATAAAAGTGGAGAAATTAAACAAGTGAGGCACAAAGTGTGTCTAGGGGGCATGAAGTTCTGGATTCTTGCCTAATGCCACATTCATCAGGCTTAATGTAGATGAACTCTGTGTGGGTTTGCCAGCAGCAAAGTCAAACATCTCATTTGAGATCTCCTGATGCATTACTCTGTGGTTTTGATCCTGAAAGCACATGCAGCTTTTGCCTTTTCACAGGCCTATGGCTGGAATATCCAAATGAATACCAATCTCATATTTGTATCCATCACTCGGCTCTGCAACATTTTTTGGTATGTTTTATGCTTGGAGTTGGTCTGGAGGCTTCCCTTCTACAAAAGCTCCTGGGACCTTTTTTCTGAATTGTGCACAGCCAGGCTGCTGGCTGAGCTTAGTGACCATGATGGTCATTTCATGCTAAGCCTGCTAAACTTGTGTCATGCTGAACATGTGTGCTAGACAACGCAGAAGTTAAGCGTCCCCTTTCTTTACGAATGACTGAACCAAGAGAAGTCATCGACCATACAGATCCTTCTGGGAAAGAAAACAGAAGCACATTGTTGTTCAAACTGCCTAAAAATTTTTCTTCTGAAATATTAATGAGGATGCGAGGGCTGACAATTGTTTAGTTGGAGTTTTATGTGATTGCAAAGTAGAAATGACCACAAGCAGTCACGAAAAAATGCAGCAAATTGAAAGGTGACAGGACAAGGACATCACTATGGCTCTGTGCAGCTCCTGAGGGCTTTTTGGGCAAAATGCTGAGTGGAGTGAGGCTTGGAGCAGAGAACAAAGAAATAGTACAAAGGATTTCTTTGAGGAATGTTGTATTCAAGACAAGTGAAGTCAAGCCATTCATGGACTGTACTCAAATTTTGGGTACGGGTCCAAACGGGCTACTGGAGAAGGTCGAAAGGAAAACAGCAAGAATAGCAAGATACTAAAAAAAGCAAATGGCAAAAAGCAAAGCAGATATTTCACTGAGTCAAGAGGAGATGACTGAGGGGAACATTACATAAATGAACCTTAAACAGCCGATATCTAATCCCTTTGCAATATAAAAGTCTGGAATGGAAAGGAAAGCACTAAATTGGTTTGAATTTCCATAGCAGAGAGGATAAGAGTGATAGGCTCGGTTGCAAAAGGTGGGATTTAGTTAAACTTTTGGAGACCTTCTGTCTATAGTGAAGCACAGACATTTTTGTCATTGTAGATTTTAAGGAAATCATTCAACAAGTATTAGTTAACAAAAATTTACAGACAGTTTTTTTTGTCTTTGGAGAAGGAGATGGATCAGATGAAGTCCTTACTCGTGTCATTATCTGTGCTGCCTTCAGGCAAAGGGAACGTTGTGTGCAATCTTTGAAAATGAGGAATCTTACATAAAAAAGGCCTCTTTCTATCCATTTCTACCCTAATGGATACTGCACTCTTTCAGGATAAGTTCTAATTGGAACCCTGTGCCCTCGCCAGGAAATCACAGGGACTAAGAAGCCCTATTACTCTCTGCATCCACTCTCTGGACATTGATTTAAGGTATTTAGGTCTAAATGGAACTATTTATCTGCTTTCTTCCTTAAAACTGGAGAATGTGGAATAGACAGGCAGATTGAAAGGAAACTTGACTTCCCCTTACCTACTGGCCAAAATACCCACATTTTAAGCAGCAGGAGCATCTCAGAGATAAGCAGCCAACAGGGCACTGCTGGGTCACACAACTCCCTGCTACTACAATTGCTGCAAGCTTCAATTTCCATTTCACCCTTTGGCCAAAAACCTGGCATACAAGTTATATTCCAGCTCCCAGGACCTGGTGTTGCTTCCAGACTAGATTCTTATTCCTTTCTTCATACTGAATAATGCCACTAGGAATATGTTTATCTGAGCTTGACACTTAAGGTATTAGCATTAATCTCTAAGCTTTGTCCTGGATATCTGCTTCTGGGAAAAAATCTTGGTTAGATCACTGATATCATGAAATTCATAGTCCTTAGAAATCTCAAAAAGGTCAATGAAACAATAAAAATAAATTGATTTTCCCCTATTCATCAGAAGTCTCTAATGCTGTTGAAGTGCCTGATATTTCAAATAGTGTTTTAGTCTCTGAAACTGTGAAAATAAAGACACCTGTCTCACATTTTCCTTTTCTGCCTTTCACAAATGATGGTGCTTTTAATGTCCTTCTCCCCTCTTTGTTTGCTTAGAGGATCAAAGCTTTTTTATTTATTTCTTTTTCCTCCCAGTTAGTTTCTGGGGTGTTGAAAAACACCACCAGTATACGGAGTTTACATTACAAACAAGTTAAAATTCCCAGTCTTTCAGAGCTTTTCTCCTAGGATACCAAGGAAAGCAAAACTCAGCTAAACTGCACAATTGATTGTGGATCACTTCTGAGTGAAGAAGAAAAGGTTGCTTTAAGCAGAGCTGTTCTCTTCTTGGAGATTCAAAGTCCATTTCAGAAAGCAAAGTTATTATTCTCTGAAAAGTTATCTGATTTTATTTGTATTCTTGGAGCTACTCCATTAGGTCATCTTAGACTTTTGACTCACAAAATCATCTTGATGAATCAACTGTGGGATTTGCCACATGTAAATGTGGCCTTATTGACTGCCACATTGACAAGGGAATGGGTGAAAAAGGCATGGGTTGCATGTGGCTTTTGCTGGAACAGCAGTCAGGTTTGTTCTGCTTTCAAGACCCCAAAGCATGTAATTTATTTCTTGGTTATGAAGAAAATATTCTTTTTTTTTTTTTTTCCCCCTGAGGTAAATGTATTTTGTAATATTTTTGTAATAATGGCAAGATAAAGAAATGTACTGTATAGTTTAAGAGAATTTGGCTAAAACAGACTTCAGTGTTGGTCTACCATCCCCACACAATTGCTCTCTTTTTTCTCAACTTCTGACAGCAAAGACTGGTCTGATAACCAAACCTGGTGCATCAGTTGATATAGGATGGGCTTGCACCTGTCTAAGAAAATGCACTGTCTCTTAATCTCACTGTCTGTTATTGTCAGGGCTCATTTAAAGCTGTAATGGCTGCAAGGAAAAAAGTGAGCAAGCACGATTAAGAGATCCCGAGGGAATAAACTGAAACAGTTGCATGGGACGTTTTACTAGTGTACTGTAGTGTGTTCTTACAGTCTTTGGAAAAAAATCTAAGAAGATTCCTAGAAACTCTGTGAATTTTCTAGCAAAATGTCATTTTGTGCACAGGTATTTCATAATGAGGAAAATAAGATCATTATTACTGTCTATGCAAATAACATATTTTAATGTCTAGTGAGCATCGTAAGGTATCCTTTTCACACAATTTAGTCCAATATTACTATGCTGATGTCCCATTTGGGTGTCTTCTTTCCCCTGCTTTTTGCAAGGCAGAGTTAGAGACTGGTAAAACACATTTGTTATAAGGTGAAATTAAGATATTTAATTTGCTGTATACAGAAACACCCAGAAATTTTGTAATTGAACTAAATAAGTTGTCAGTTGACACCTCATGAAGTTGTCCTTCTGACTGCTGAAGGTTAGTAAAAATGTCACTAAAAATCTATGATAAAAAGTGAAGTTCACAATCATATTCTCAAGTAGTGACACAACAATCAAATACATACATAATCTCACAAAAAATTATAACAAGGCTTTTTGAAAATCCACTTGTTATGGCAAAACCTATTGTATTTTTGCATACAAATATCAATTTTTAAGTTATCATACAGATAAAGATACTTTTTGACATTTCTTAACAATGTGAACTTATCAAAACAAACTCTTTTAACCCTTTAGAACCAAACCCTACATGTCTTACTACACAATCTTTTTTTTTTTTTTGCCTCCATCCTTGAGATTATTTATCTGTTTTCTCTTGTCATGAAAATACACAGAAATAAGAGAGGAAAAAATAATCACTCTATGATTTCTGAAACCATCTCCAAAACTTGCACCTTGATTTTTATCAGATCTCTAGCTATGTGCTTCTAACAGCAGGTCAACCAATTTCTGCTAAGTATCACAAATGTACTATTTTCAAGCACTGACAGAACAATGTCTTCCTGTCCTTTCCTGATACTTTCTTCACTGGATGATACAATTACTATGAATGAAATTAACAATATAATATATAATGACTATAAAGCAATACAGAAATTGCTAGGCAGTAAGTGCTTGATCAAAAACTACCTCAGCCAAAAATTTCCTATAAAACATACATGAAGAAATGTTCACTCATATATAGCTGCAAGTGTCCCATCATGGAGGCACAGCACATACAAGGTGGAGACAGTGTGGGATCTAAGGAGACAATCACAGTTACATTATGGAAAACAGAGAGCCATCCTGATGCAGTGAGCTGTACATTAAACTGGCCAAGGTGGACAAGGTCAGGAACGGTCTATGAGCCACTCAGAGAACACATTAACTTCCTATAGTACTCCATTCCTCACCAGGGAGGAGGAGTGTATTTAGTCTGAATTCCCATAGCAGAGAACAGGGTTGTCTGACAATTTCTGCACAGTTCCAGCCCTGCTGTTACATGTCTGTGGAGAAGGGAGCTACACCACTGACAGAGCAATATTTAGGAATTTTTAGGGATGAAAAGATTTAGGGATAAATTTTAGGCATTTAGGTATGAAACAATATTTTTTAAGATTTTCAAACCCTTTTCAAATGGTGTCCCATCCTGTACTTCATAGGTTCATGTAATGGTCATTGGTTTGATCATACAGTATTTAATGACTGTTGCAAATCACTAATGTCCCTCAGCGTCACATTTGGCGTGTAACCCTAGTTTCGCTGGAAGAGGTTTAGAGTCTCTTGACACAGTCAGACAGCTCCTTGTTGCCCACTTATCTCAGTCAGCCTCTCCGCAGGGCTAATTCCAGAGAGGAAGAGAGGAATCCCACTACTGCCAACTCTCAGACTCAGTGAATTGCCTGCAGCATCCTCCTTTGCAGACTGCAAGGCAGTACCTCAACCTAACAGCATGTGCAATTGAGGACCAGCCACCACAAACCAGAGAGGCTGAGGCTTTGCAGAATCCCAGAGTATACGGTTATGTACTTGTGTAAACTTCTCCAGATGCAGCAGTTAGGTGACATAAAAATTGTCCCTGGTTTCAGAGTGGACTAGTTAGTGGAGTTTTTGAGGGGAAGGGAAGTTAATATGTAAGTTTTACTATATTTCTCAGCTGAGCGTGTTCTCAGTCACTACATCCTGCACATTTTCTTTTCTCTCTGTTTTTCACCAGCATGTCATCCTCTAGACAAAGATTTTTCACAGTTTTCAGGTTCCCTTCAGTTCTTTCCTCCTGGCAAGCTCAGGCCCTGCCTCCTCCACTGTACCAGTGGGAGGTGACTTCCTCATATCACCCACCCTTTCTGCTCCTCTTTTCTTTTCTTCTTCTTCTTTTTGTCAATCTTTGCTTCCAGCCTTTGTCAGTGCTTTTTCTCTGAAGTCGTGTCAGTCCCAATCCTTTCATTTCCCCCCCCACCCCCCGTATTTTATTCTTCCCTTTGTCCTCCTCTCAAGCACACCTCATTTTCTCAAGAGGAGTTCTGTTTCTTCTCACCTACATACTCTACTTCCCGTTCTCAGCACCCCTCCTGTCAGGTACCCTGTTCCTTAAGTGGTACTTGAAATTAACATGTTTATCCTTTTTCCCATGAGGAACTAATTCTCTTAATGTACTTCTGCCCTATGAATTTGCTGACTTTGTGGTCACCCACTTAGCTTCTGACTTAATTCTCCTATGTGTACACTTGCTTGATTTTCCTTGATTTTTGGAATCTGACAACATCTCCATTGACTTCACCACCTTCATCTGCCTTACAATTTCTTCTTCTCACAACTTAGTTTTAATTTAATTTATTTTTCTTCCAGGTTGAATACTCATTTGAATATCTTGACTGATCTTTTTTCCTTTTCTATCAAGCTCTTTTGTTCTCCTTATTTTTCCCATTTTGTCACATACAGAGGTATTTTCCTCAACTTTTTTTTTTCACAATTTTTTCCTTCTCTATTTACTCTTCTAAAGGAGAATTTCAAAGTCTCAGACCATCCACCAAGACTCTTCTCCAAGTTCCCATTTCATCCATGAGAAGTTTATTAACCGTTCCCTCTGTACACACCTTGCTTGATGCATATTTGATATAGTTTGTATACTTGGTGATACTGTATCCCTTTGGATGTACTGGAAAAGTGACTGTCAAAGTCAGGGTCATCAGTACTATGAAGTTCAAGCCACTTGCCAGACTTTAAAGCACTATGAAGGAAGGCTGCCTCTGTAATTGGGGTTAACACCATGCTTTTGCATGTTGCTAAGTTGGGTCTTAGAAGGTTTGAAAAAGCTGTTTTCTGCTCCTTAGGTTTTTGGGAAAACCTGTTGATTTACATGAGGAGCCCGAATGCTCCTATATAAGCACTACAATTGCTGACTGCATAAATGATCCCATAATCTCAGCATAGCTATAAAAAAAAGCATGATAATAGTTCCAACAGCATCTTTTTATATTTGAGAGGACAAATATGAGATGAAAGCAATATAGTTCTATAGCCTATTTTTTGGGGGTGTAATTTGCTGTTGTAGTAGTAAATTCTCTTTTTTTTTTTTTTCACTTTAATAGGTTCACAGCAATTTAAGCCCCATGACAATTTGCCGCATTATTTTGAAAAGGCAGCTGGAAACAAGACTGTGTATTTCTTGCAGTATTTTTGAAAATTTGCACATCCCTGAAACAAAATGTCTGAAAACCTCATAAGACAATAGATAAGCCAGCCAATACATTTAGGTCACACGAAGGATTCTGAGCTTACCTGAAGAAAGAGAAAATTGCACTAATATGCAATAGGTAAAACACTTCTAACAATGAACTGTGGTTTTGTCTCAGTGGAAATACCTGACAATTGCACTGAGGCTGTTCCCAGGCATCATTGTATCTAGGAGGAATTCTTATTTTTTGTCATTTTATTCCTATTACTAAATTAAGCTCAGGAATTTCAATCAATCTGTATTTTCATAAAATGAAAGATGTCCCAGATTTTTCTGCCAGTTTAGGGCTGGATTATCACAGTGAAAGTTGCCTTGCTAAGTTCATAGTGAGAAAGACTCACAGGCAGATTTGGGAAGATGGTACCAGCTGAAGGACACTACACTGCTTTCCTGGCACCTTTGGATCCCAGATCCATCGTGGTTGTGCTCTGGACATCCAGCACTGGCTTCAGGGGCAGAGTGGCTGATTAACCCTTTGGTCATCCCATTTTTTTTTTTTTTTTGGCTGGGGAAACTCCTCCCTTGCAAATGCAAACCACTCAGGGTTTAAAGCACAGCCTTATTCTCCTCACTAGAAGAGAGCAAGAGGACAATCTTCTCTTTAACTCTCTGACCTGGACTAGGTTATTGAGTGAACTTTAAACCAGCTCTCAGATTTGCATCAATAGGCAGAAAACCCCCCCAACAGTCAATATTATATGATCTTCTTCACAAAAGGTTATGTAGCTCACTGTAGTTATACACATTCCCACACAAACAGTAATGCTGTCTGATCCTGGAGTGTGTCAAACACCTTGGTATTGTCTGTGGCATTCTGAGAGTGATTTTATCAATGACCAAAGTTTATACTAGCTGATCAATGACTATGCTACAACAAGTTGAAGCAAACAGTGCAGAAATCCCAATAAACATTTTATAGGGCTTTGGAAATAGCTTTCAAACACTGATGATAATGAAGCCCCTTCAGAGGGATGCTGTTGGCAAGTTTAACAGACTCATAGACAGGATCCCACACCCTGTGAAATCTTTAGGTTGAATTCTCAAATTGCACAGCTGAACCTGACTCTTGGTGGGTGCATGCTTCATGTGACCCTACTGAATTCTTGTAGACAAATAGAGAATGTAGCCCAGCAGATTTAAAGGTAAAATTGCAGTTTGACCCCAACATAAGCAACATCAGAACCATGTCATTCATGTTGGATAGGATTCTATATTGGGTTCTGTGAGCTACAGCATGATTTATGTTCTGTAGGACACTCCCATGGGCAAGTTGTATTCACACAAAACATCCAAATACATCTTTCTATGAATGCCAGTACATCTCCCTACACTGTCTTAATTTCCAAATTCAGCTCCACTTATGTAACACAGACCACTGAACTGAAAGATAGCATTGTTTGATATGTATTTCTTTTTTTTTTTTTTTTGCTTTCCAGTCTGATTTAGTACTTTGCTTTGTCACATTTATTTAACTATAAAAACATCATGTGAATCCAGAAAGATACTTTACCCTTGCATCTTGCTTTAGATCCACTCTTTCAGTGATAAAATTAGAATCTTGCTCTTAGACAAGGTGTCAACATTTGCCTAAAAAAAACTTTATTCCCTTATTTGTAGAAGCTTATAAGTAGGTCATCAGCACAAGTAACCCAGGCAAACATCAACAGTGATTAGAAAAGCATGTGGGCTTCAGGATGAAAGTCTAGTTTTAGTGCACTGGATACCAAGGCCATTTTTCTTGTTTTTAAGTTACAGAGCAGTAAAGCAATTTGTGGATGTTCTATTTTGAAGAGTATTTTATGTTTTCTATATAATACAGTGCTCTAGAAATATTGAGAGTAGAGTGGAAAGCATCATTCCTACAAAAAACAAAGCCACCCAAAACACAACCAAATCAACCAAAAAAACCCAAGAAAAAAGCCACAGAAATTAAAGGATGAAATATTCTAGTAGAGCACAAACTAATTTGCATTGCTCTTCAAATAATCAGTTCATTAAGAAGGATTTGCATGAATTGTTACTGATTTCACTCAAAGGATGAACATCACAAAAGTACAATTTTTCTATTACCTTAATTGTGAATAGAAGTAGCTTGATACCCAATTTTCCCCAATATAACTGGAGAGTTGCATTTTTTTGTAATACATTTATCAACATAAGTAGCAGCAGAAGAACTCATGATTTAGGTGCATTTGAAGAAAATGAAAAAAGTAATTTTCCTAAAATATGTATTGGATCAGGTGGGTTGTGTGCTTTTCAAATTGTTTTCATGCATATTTAATCAATGTGAGACATATACTTATGCAAGCTGAAATAGGTAGCAGTCTGTGTCCCAGGCTGTTCTGTTTCACAGTCTTTCATATGAGATTTTTTTAAAACTTGATTTAATTAATTTAAAAAGAAATGAACTAAAATAATCTTCAGCAGGTGGCATAAACTGAGAAAAAGCCAAGGAACTCAACAAACTGCCAGCAAATCCTTAGTTCAGTTCGGTGCAGTATTGGTGTGATGCCTAGTTTTTCGAGAATTGCTTGGGTTTTAACAAGATTGCTGAAATATATGGTTGTATAGATAAAATGATCCATTGAAACATTGAAACACTATGATAGCCTGAGGAATAAAGCCCCCCAAATTCAACACCCCCCCCAAATCCTACCTATATGCTGTGACAGAGATACATTTTCTCACATCCACATGTGTATCTCGGCAGATATGTGTGCCTGGCACACACAGGGATGGAAGGTACATACCCACACACCTCTAGGTCTACAGAGGGTTAGATAAACACTGTCTAGGAACAGAAACATGTTTCTATGGATCTGTACATATAATACATCCATATGCATCCAAACAAACACATAAGCACGATATACACACCTACACACCAAAAAGACACAGGGACATAGGCAAGGCATATCCATAGCCACAGACATATACTTACACAGCTGGCTGTATACTCACATGGACAGACAGATATACGGGCATGTATATGAAGGAGAGTTTACACTGGCTCTATCATCCCTGCTAATTTCTCCTTCCGTTTTGAAGCATTCTGATTTTAGGATCCTGGAGTGAGCCAGGTCCCTGCAGGGGAGATATTCCCGGAGGAGCAAAGCACTTCCAATTTCTTTAACGTTCCCCACTTCTCTCCCCCTTTCTCCCAGCAGCAGATCCAGAGAGATGAGCTGGGCACTCAGCACGGCTCTCCCAACTGCTGGCTTGGCACTTTCCACCCCAGCTTAAGGAAGGGTATAGGATGGCAAGCTTAAGATCTCATCACTTCAGCCCCAAAGCCTGCAGGAGCAGGAACGTCTGGGAAACATCTGGACACAGCTCCGCTCTGCAGGCTCCCCTCTTGCCCCGCGCCCCCCCAGCTGCGGACTACAGGGATCCCCCTGCACCCTACCCGTCCTCTGCAGGTGTGAAAGTCCTTGCCCCGCTCTCCCCTTCACGGTTTCTCCTGGTCCCCGAATCCCGTCAGTAAACCTCTTCACAATCCGCCACTCTAAACTTTTTCCCGGCTGCACAACCCGCAACCCCCGGGCAGCGGCTGCGTTTAGCCCGGAGAGCAGGATGGGGCGGGGGTGGGTTTCAGGGATCCGGCATGCAGGAACCAAGGCTGCAGGGTGTGGGATGGAAGGACTGGGATGAAAGGACTTGGATGCGGGATACGCGGATGTGAGGACCGGGATGCGCGAATCTAAGACGCAGGATGCAGAGACAGGGATGCGGGATGCAGGAATCAGGACGCGGGACACCGGTGCCCAGCTCCTTACCGTGCAGTGAGACTAGGTCCTGGCGAGGGTCTCCAGCTGCTTCCTGGCATCGCGGGCCTCCCAAGGTGCTCGTTAAACATCCATCGGGGAGTCTCGCCCCCCAAACTTGTGTGAGCTGCTTCCTCTGGGAACAATCACCCTTTCTCCCCCCCACCTTGGATCGGATCCCGACGGAAACTCATCAAGGCCTCCTAAGCGGTCAGAGGCAAGTCTGTGAGGGAAGGAGGACAAGAGGGGAGCAATGGGACAGAGAGGTTGCGATCACCAAGCGATGATTCCCTTCCTCTCCCCTCTCCTCTGGAGTACCCGCTTCCCGTTCCTCTGACCAACTTTGGCTCTGCTTGGCCAGGCAGCGCCTGGGACCGGCGCTGTGAATTGGGGTCCCTTTTCGCAGCCTGGCATCTTTCTAGATTTCCTCTCCTTTCCGGGCAAAGGGAATTGGTGCAAAGCTTTAAATTAGGAGGTGACCTAGAGTTGCAAAGACAAGGGAGTGGGAGCTGGCTGACGTTCGCAGACCGCCTCCCCCGGCACTAGGCTGCGCGGAGGGGCCGGCTGCTCCTTATCCCTACCATTTATTCATTGACTGCGTTCCTAGTTCTCACTCTGGATCTGGCTATCGCTCCTGGCACGGCCGGGAGCGGGGCTGTGTCAGGAGCCCTCGGAGGGAGGAGAGCCCCATGCTGCGGGGCTCCCCGCGGCTGTTTAACTGCGCCGGCAGCGCGGGCAGGAGCGTAGCCCGGTCCCGGGGGGAGGACACGGGTGTGGGGGGGGACGGGACACGGGGACGCTGCTGTCGCCTGGCAACCCTGCAT
>VWZF01006450.1:26677-45327 GCA_013396755.1 Sclerurus mexicanus | reverse complement strand
GGCCCGGCCCACGGGGCGGCGGCGATCCCGGGGCGGGCCGGGACCGGGGCTGTGCCCAGCGGGGCGGGGGGGCCGGAGATCTTCCGATGTCCAGCCAGACCTGAAAAAAACTTCGGCTTCGGTGGAGGCTCCTGGGCAGGGCCCCGCTGAGCGCCGGTACCGGGAGCCTGACTCGTTAATTTGGCTGTGCCGGGGGTGTTCCACCGCTCCTGTCCCCGCCTGTGACATGCCGGGCTGGCCGGGGCTGTGTGAGGGCTCGGTGCTGCTCCTGCGCTGGCTCCGGGGATCCCTCCGGGGTGGCTCCGGGCTGTCTGTCCCGGGGCTGTCTCTCTATTCCCAGGCCGGGTTTCTGCCTGCCCAGAGCCTCGGGCTGACCTTTTTCCGGGAGCATCCCCGAGCTCAGCCTGAGAGGCCCGAGCAGCAGTGCAGGTGGGTGTAACACTTCACCGTCGGTTTTCCGGCCGGTTTTGCACCAGATCTCCTGGGGCAGAGTGGCTGAAACCTGATTTTCACCCCTAGAGTTCATCCTTGGTAAGGGCAGCACTGGCGGGGCCGTCGGTGGGTGCCCGGGGGGCTGTGGGGGTCACTTGCTGCCGTGGCAGTTTCCCAGGAGTCTGGTGTCGGAACACGCTGTTCACACCTGGACCCTCACAAGGGCAGCAGTCATTCAACTGTTGTTGTGGACCAAAGGAAGGACCAAATCTGTGGGAAATATTTTATGAATGTATTTGCCCATTTGCTGTGTTTGTTTTATAGTCTTGAAGACAATAAGGGAAAAACCCCCTCATTTTTCCTTTGCCTATAAAAAAGGAGACCAACTTCCAAAAATATGCTAGACTGTCTGGGTCTAAAGTAGTTTCCTTCTGAAGTCATTCCACTGTCTGTTTCCCAGGTGGCTTAATAGCCAGAAACTTGAAAGCCTAAAAATTTTGCTTCTTATTTTCTTTCTGTGAATAGTCAATTAGGTAGGGAAAACTGCATTTGTCTTTTAAAAATACTTGTGCTGCTTTGAAATGCGGTTTTAATGTTATCTGGAGTGAGACAACCTGAAGCCGTTTGGTCAGGATCTGTGTTACGCTGGTGCTGGCACACTTTGTAGCACTTAATGAAAACTGGGGGATAGAATAGTCCTTTTCTGTGCATCTTTTGGAAGGGGTCATTGTGTGGATGGTTTTTTAAAAAAGAAATAATTAAGCTCACAAAGAAACCCTTTCCTATCTACTCATCTTTTCCTTCCTTCCTCTGAGGCTTTTTGGGACTAGGCAAGAAATAATATAAATGGGACCAAGTTTCTGCTACAGGACCAACTCCCTTTCCTTTCCCTTTTGCCTCCTCCAATAGTGGAATTAAATATCAAGAGTAATTGACATAATGATGTCCAGGGGTTTGGTTAGCTTGTGGTTTAGCCTCTTCTTAGCTACACAAATGGATTTTGAACTCCGTTCTGTCAGTCACATGTAGTGGTCAGAGGTAGAAATAATGGTGTAGGAGGGTTTCAGTCAGGGAAAGTTTATCTTTATTCAGTTTAAGGCTTGACCATTTTCCCTACCACCTATTTCCAAAAGAAATTTGGCTGGACTCTGGTTTTAGATTTTCATTTGCACTTGTTTGAGAAGTTTGTATCTTTGCATTGTAATTTTATTTAGGATGACTGCAGTGGTACTTTGAAGTCACAATTCTTACACTTTTATATAGTGGAAGATCTGGAGCTGCTTATACAGGAACTTCTGTTCATTTAGAATAGATTATATTAATCAGCTTTATGAAAAGTTTGAAACGCAAAGAGCCCCATTTATTGTTAGTCTCTTTCATGGGAAATGCTGCCTATACAACAGTTTCTTGGGATGAAAATGGCCAAGGAGCCAGCACAGCAGTTCCGGTGTGCAGCTGGTCCCACTGTTCCCTGCTTCTCACTGCCCATCACTGTGAGCTCCAGGACTGGCTGTTCCTGCAGGGCTGGACAGGCGTTATTGGCTTGTCAGGACCACTCTGGGGATGTGAGTGTGGTTACAGTCAAAGCTGCTCTGCTGAACTAGTGCCTCTTTATCTTAATTTCAAATTTCCCTTTCTTTGGTGTGTGTCCCAACAGTCAGAACTGCTGCTTTTATTGATCACAACAAAATGTTTTTTGTTACCAAATTGCCTGAGCCAGCCTTTGGGAGAAGGAGCTGAATTGTGTGTGCAGGGCTGGGCAGGGCAGTGAGGCTGTGCAGGGGATGTGACCCAAGCAAAGCCAGTGGTTCAGGACTTTGCTCCCAGATAATTTTGTAGCTGGGATAGTGGAAAAGCAGGAACTTTTCAAGATGAGTTTTGAATGGATTGGTCTGGAATTTGAATTCATGACCTATGAATAACTGTTAAAAATATTAGAAGGCTTGTACCTATTAAAATGTGATCTGTACATTAATTTTGCTCTCAAAGATTAGTTATTATTAGTGTTTATTTTAAAAATTAAATCTGAGGTTGTGCAGATGTGTGCTGGCTCATCAAAAAGGCAGGGAAAAGCAGCGGTAGGAAAAAGAGCTTTCTTTTACCTTTGTGGGAATTTAGACTGCTCTGATGAGCCTTAGTCTAACAAAGGCTGTGCTTATTGAAAACAAATGCGTGTCCTATTAGTCACCAGTATCTGGCAACCTTATGTACTTCCGATTTATCATGAACTCTGCTTAGGTGCTCTCTAGTAGAAGGGGGCTCATTCTTCTTGATTGTTCAAAAAAATATATTCTTTTTTTCCCAGATTAATAGGTACTGTACTTACAATACTATCATAAACTTGTTCTATTTATTTTCCCTTTCTTATTAACGATGTATTGCTCTGAATTTTTAATTCTAATTTTTGCTTGCTTTGTACCAGGATCCCAAGGTATGGGGCAGATGTCAGGTGGTAGGATTGAACTCTAGGTCTGGGCATTGTGGGGCCTGGCCAGACACGGGAAGCAGAGTCAGGGTGGTGACTGTGTTGATGGTTGGGTAATGTGGTAAATGATAACCCACCACTGGCACAGGGTCCTGGAGGAGAGAGCAAGTCAGGAAAGACTGAAGGACAGGATATAAACAGGGCACTGAGAGAGGCTTGTCTGTTTGCTTGGAGGCATCTGATGAAGACTGCTGCTAGTTATTGGTTCAGATTGCTTCCAAGATGAAACCAGTGCATCTTTCCAGCGGTGCGGCCCTAAGTGCCATTTGGGGAGTGAATTCATCATTTCTGGTGAGATGCGTTTAGGGAATGTTGAGACTTTTAGCTCTCCTTTGGAACTTTCTTTTCTACTGTGTCATGACTTGTGCATTTGAACAGGCAATGCTGTCTGGTGGCCTATTCCCAAATTTAGAAACTTTCTCAATATCTAATCACTTAGTCCAGTATGTTGAAGGTTGCTCAATTTCCATAGAAAATAAAAGTTTGTGGGTTCTGTTTGTATGTGGGACCTCCAGCCTTGGCCTTTTTCTTCTGAAAGTGAAAATGTTCATTTAATGCTCAAGATTGAGTATTAGGAAGAAGCATGTGCAAACTGTAGGGTAGAGAGAATGTTCTTTAGTGAGTTGGGGTCTCATTGCCTTCCTTTAACTTAAAAATGCTCTTCTACAAGTTTTGCTGGAAGATTGGGCAGCCCACGGAAGGGAGCCTGTGAGTAACCAGTCAAAGGAGTGCGGGACCCCTGGAATTTTCTTCCTGTGACAGATGGGCATAAACTGCACAAATGGCTCCCAGGTAATTCATTCCATTCATTAATGATCTGTGAGCCATTTGTGCAGTTTATGCCCAAAACTGATAATTTTAAAATGCCAGAGGATGAGGTGACCAGAATCTGGAGAGATGGCTATCTTTGCTTTCTCCATCTGCAAATTCATGGGAAGGTAACTTCCTTGTGAAAGAGTTCAAAGCTTCAGGGGTTTTCCAAGCTGGTCTAGCTTGTGTGGTGGATGTTCTTACCTTTGGTTATGGTCAGGGCTTTGCTGTAGGATAGAGCCTACTCCATCCCTGTGCAAGATGGATGACCTTTGGTCCGTTTTTGGGACGCCCCATGGAATTAGTGATGAAAAACTGTTTGTCTGGAAAGTAAAGCTAACAAAATCCTAGAGTTAAACTTGTAATAAAATCTTTTTTTATCTATCTGTTCTCATACTTTAAAAAATAATTTAGGCAGTTTGCCCGGGAAGGCACTTGTTTGAGCTATCCCGGGTGGGGAGTTGTGGTGCCTTGCCACAATCTGCTGGCTGCCCGTTCCTGCCTCTGTTGTGTTTTGCCTGCTCAGCTGTGCTCAGACAATTGTCTGTCTGTGCTGTGAGGCGGATGAGATGCTGGGGGGGCCATCCAGAGCATTTCAACAAAACCCTCGTGCAGCCTGGGAGCTGTCGCAGCAGAGAGCCAGGGTCCAGCAGCAGCCCGGGAATGTGTTCCAGGGGAGGGGAGGCAGTGAGCTGGAGGAGGGCCCTGCTAGAGCTGCATCCTCAAACAATGGCCTGAGCAGAGAAAAGCTGTAATAATGCTGAAAGATAAGAAATCCTTGGCCCTGGGAGAACACTGGTGAGCTCATTCTGGAAGTGTGTGATGAGAAGATTCTTCTGTAATTGTTGTGGAGGGATTGGGAATGGTTTTTGCCCATGTTTGCTTTTCTGTAGGAAAAATCATATTAGTGAGGAAGGTCAGCAAATCTGCACTTTCAGCTTAAGTAGGGAATATTCCCAAGGTTGAAGAAAGCTCACAGAGACTTGCCGCCTTTCTTCCTTCTGCTTGAGCCAGGCCACTTGAATTCCAACATGTATGTGCTACAGTGCTTGTGGAGCTGAAGGGAGGGTGGCTCAGCTTCTTCATCCTTGTTCCTGTCGGTTGTTTTTTGCTCTTGTTGATAAGCCCCAAAGTAGAGGGAACCTCCTACAACAAGATGTACCTTTTATTTTCACAATTCCTTTCAGGAATGCTGGGCTTTGTGTGCTGAAGATCTCTCTGCACTAACATTTTTCTGTTAACATGGCAACACTGCATGTGGAGGCAGAGGCTTCTAGCTCATCTTTTACTTCTTATGCAGTCTACTAGAACTCATTTTGCTGTGTGAAGTTCTGCTCTGCTTTGTATCTTGCTTGTAGTATCAGATGTCTCCTATTTTGCCCTTTTTGTGGTGAATGTATTTATGAATTAACTTATTGAAATAAAACACCCTGTATGACTCCAACAGGGACTGCAAATAATTGTTTACTTGAGTGTTTTGGGTTTTTTAATGAAAATAGAGTAGGTTTATAATGTACAGAGGCAAACTGTACATACAGCCTGTTGCCATGTTTTTGCCTGTGGTGTTTCTTAAAATGTGCGTTGCACCCTTCTTCTGCCAGAGGTCGAGTGTGAGAAACATCTCTTATCTGTGGTGGCTGGGGCCTCCAAAGCACCTTTGGCTTTGACAGTCACTGAAGAAATTTCTCATTCCACCTCTGAGGACCGAGCAGTGGCTCCCCTACAAAGTAGCCTGGGTTTGTTTTGGGGCTGAGGAAAGCAAGCTGTGAATAGTAAAGTCTGAAGTGTTGATAGGCTGTGCCGCTGCATGGGGCCAGCACTGGTACAGGGAATTAATTGTGAAAATAATGTCTCTTCTTTCAGTTGTGTTGATTGGAGACTCTGGAGTTGGAAAGAGTAATCTTCTGTCACGTTTCACACGCAATGAATTCAATCTGGAGAGTAAGAGCACCATTGGGGTGGAATTTGCCACCAGGAGCATCCAGGTGGATGGGAAGACGATAAAAGCACAGATCTGGGATACTGCAGGACAGGAACGATACCGTGCCATTACCTCAGCGTAAGTACTGTGTCTTTGCTCAGCAGAATTCTAGCAGAGATGCTGCAGATAAATCTATGGGTAGAGAATTAATTAAACGTATTTGGAACATGTGTCAAAATCATTATGACTGACTTCTGCGTGGATCCAACTCATAAGATAGCAAATACTTCTGTTGTTTCTTGATTAATACAATGAAAATAATTTTTAGATTATCATGTTACTATTATAGAAACAGACGACAGCTTAAATCAAAAGTGTGGGAGATTCTGTTTCAGTCTTGTGATTTGGTTTTTTGTCTGCCCTGGATGTGCTGTGTTCATCATGTGGAGTGAGGGTCATTTTGAATGGAAGCTGGTACTTTTGGCATCAAGTTTAGGTCTAGGCATGGTGGCATACTGTAACACTCATGGTTTATGATCTCCACTGTCCCCTCAGTCTTGAGATTGAGGATATTTTTAGAACAGTCTGCGGCCACAAAGTCCCTTGAAATCTCAATGACTTTAAATTAGTCCCAGCGCTGAAAATTAGGTCCATGAGTGCACATGCTGAATAGCCAGGAAATAGAAAGGCAACTGTGATAGTGCTGACTCTGAAGCATCAGGCACATCCCTGGTTAGAACAGGGTGATGAGAAGCTTTCACCTATGATACCTTGTTAATCCACAGAGTGTCTTAAGATGTACCTCTGGGTATACCTATTTCTATGCAGACAAAAATATCTGGCAGAGGACAGAAAGCAAACTCAGGCTTGGTTCTCCAGGGCATGTTCTGCTCAGTGAGTTGATTTTTTTGTTGGGTTACAGATGTGTATCAGTTTTTAAAGATAAAAACCTGTTTCTGAGTTACGCACAGATTGAACCACTTTCATTAAACTCAAGGTAAGGGGAACTTTGTCAAGATGGGAGAAAACCGGGAGAGCCTGGAGCCCGAAGGGAGCAATCTGTAGGGAAAGGGATGCAGAAACAAAGCAATGCAGAAGTAGGTGTAAGTGGCAATTTCAAATTGCGTCTTTTCCAGAACTGTTAGTGTGGCTTTCATAATTCTTTTTGACCCTTGAATTGTTCTTCCTGCTGCAAAAACTGCTGCCAAATCTGGTTCAACAGTAACAGGCTTGGATACTGGGACCCAGTGCAGCTGCAGTCCTGGGATCCTGCCTCTCTCTGCTGGCATGAGCTCCTGCTCCACACACGGCTCAGCCAGTTCTGCCTGCTCGGCCAGCAGAACGTCAACCAGCAGGGACAAGGAAATGTTTTCTGCTGACTTGGTGCCCTGACTTGGTTCAACAACGTGTCAGACAGGTGCTGGCAGGATTGTGTGGAAGAGAGATACAGACATCACAGGGTTGCTGATACAGATTGGCTTGTGCAGTGCTGAGCCCTTGGCTTGTGTTGAAATGGGCCCAAACCTGCCTTGAGGGAGCAAACTCTGTTCTTGGATCAGGGGCTTGTGAACAGGGACAATATAGCCCAGAGTCCACTCTTTAATTTGTATGAGAGACAGGAGATTCTCGAAGGATCAGTAACAAATACTGACATTTTACTAAGGGCTATTTTCTCAGTAGAAAGTTAAGTTATAACTTCACAAAACTTCTCAGCAGTACCAGTTCTGAAATGGTGAGTTTTTGTGCACACTCTTTGAGCAGAACATCTTGGCCTCTGCAGGCTCTCCACCATTTTGGTACGTATAGTGGAGTTTTTTTGAAATGCCATCAGAAAAAAAATGGCATTTGGAACTTGGTTTTAGGCTTAAAAAAAAAGCCCAGCAGCAGTATTTTCATCAGCACAACTTTTTTCAAAGTGGAAAGCAGTGTAGAAGAGCCAGATGCCAGGTTTGTTGGTGTGACTGGGACGGAGCTCTCTGTAAAGGGCTGTGCCTCCTGGTTTCAGATATTACCGTGGTGCTGTCGGGGCTCTGCTTGTCTATGACATTGCCAAACACCTCACCTACGAGAACGTGGAGCGGTGGCTGAAGGAGCTGCGCGACCACGCCGACAGCAACATCGTCATCATGCTCGTGGGCAACAAGAGCGACCTGCGCCACCTGCGCGCGGTGCCCACCGACGAGGCCCGCGCCTTTGCAGGTTGGTACCCACGGGGGCTGGGCTGGGGCTTCAGGACCCTGCTGGGCATGATCCCACCTGTTTTGTCTGGGGCTGAACTCTCGCCTCAAGTTTTAGTTTTGACTCTAAAACCCAATTTTCTTTTTTTTTTTTAAGGTTTGTTGGGTTGGTTTTTTTTTTTTTGGTTTGTTTTTTTTTTTAGTTAAAATAACTTGGCTTATTAACTTGCGTGTTTGGTTTGGGTTTTTTGGTGTTTATTTTTAGGGTTTTTTTAAAAATATTTGTGGTTTGGGATTTTCTGTTGCTTTTTAAATCTAGTGGTAGTTTGTGTTTTTGAAACACTGTCCTTGAGCTGCCTGATAGCTGAAGATGAAGCACTTCCTCTAACAAGGCTAGAAACAGTAAGCAACGTTCAGAAGAGAAAATGTCACAATAGAAACATAAAATATCCCAACACAAAATATCTTTCCTTCCTTCCTAGAGGCCTGATTCTGCTGAGTAGATATGAATGTGAACAACTGCAAATGAATGCTGAACCTTCCCTTAGATGGGGTGATTTCTGCTCCAGAGCACTGATGCATAGACTAATATCATCTAGTCTCACTTAAGTGCAGCAGTCATCAGACTTGAAAATTATCAGTTGTTGGGAGAAGTCACGTGGGCTATGTGAGCTGCTGCCACTGCATTCCTTCTCCCTTCCTTACCTGTCAGAGCACTGGTCAAATACCCCATTAAAGGCCTGGGGACATTCAGCTGACTTTTGTGTGGCTGTCAAGCTTGGAGGTGGAATTTAAATGTACAGCCTTTAAAATACCTCTAGAAATATTACCAGGGCTTGCTTAAACACGCTCTCTGAAGTTTGCTGGTGAGTACCCTGTGGGTCGTAAAACCACTTTAAATTTTCAGAGGAGTGAGAAGTGACAATTATCTAAGAGAAGCAAAACAAGTTGGTGGGTTCCCCAAATAGTCTGTTAGTTTGGTCACTTAGTTCAGCTTATTATTTTTAGTCCCTGACTTCCTACTAAGGCTGTTTTAAATCACTAGTGATGGTCCTGGTGTTGCTGTTTAAACTCTGTGACTGAAATTTGCCTGTATCTCAGCAGATTCTAGGTGTGATGTTTGGGTGTTAATCACTTTCTTTTTTAATTAAAAAAATGTTTTGCATTGTAAGAGGAAAGAAGAAAATAGACTGTATTACAGGGGGTTATTGTGATTTGGAAGTAGGGTCTGATTAGGAAAGTGTCGCTCTGTTGATCTTTCTGGAGTTGCAGAAGGGAGTTGTGACTCTGTGGCAGCTGACTTGCTTTTGCCAGGGCTCTTGTTCAAGGTACTTCTGGGTGTGATCTGTAGTAAGAGGAGAATGATATTTTGTTTTGCTTGACTGAGCAAGGGCTGCAGTGGAAAATGTTCTCACACTGTGGGCAAAGGAGATGTTGCTGAAACACAGCAGCTAAATAAATGTGTACAAATGTGTTCCTTGTGTAACAGGGAAGAGGAAAAACAACTGTGCCCTGGCTGATTTGGCCTAAAATAAAGCTAAAAACCTCAAAGTAAAGGTGAAATGAAGTGTTATTAAAGTTTTTAACTGAATCACTTCTTATTTATTACAGAAAAAAATAACTTATCTTTTATTGAAACATCTGCTCTGGATTCAACAAATGTAGAAGAAGCCTTCAAGAACATCCTTACAGGTAGGGTTTGTTGTGGATTCAGAGGAGCTCCTGAGGTGGTGGATCTTCTTCATAGGCAAATTTTGCAGTTATCTGGAATGTTTTGGGAATGATGGCTAGTTTCCAAGCATTCTGATCTTGTGTTCTGTCTCTCACCACACACATAACCCAAGTAGAGGGTTTCTATCTCCCAGAAGTTTCCATCTCCTGATGTTCCATAAGTTCAAGCTATTGCAATAACACTGTTTTAAAGCAGTAGTAGTAGTTTTGTGCCTGCACAAAGTCTCAACAGCGAAGCCACAGCCATGCTATGAAGTTAAATGTTCCAATGTCTTCTCATGCACCAAAGCAAACTGGTACTTCTGTCAGATTACTGAACTCTTATTCTCAGCTGATGGCAAGAGTTGTAGGGGACTGTGCACCAACAGCATCTTCTGCAGAGAAGGACCTGAGGGTCCTGGTTGGTGACAACCTGTCCATGAGCCGGCTGCATGCCCTGGGGGCCAGGAGTCCAGTGGGATTCTGGGGTGCATTGACAAGAGTGTGGCCAGCAGGTCAGGGAGGGGATCCTGGCCCTCTGCTCGGCCCTGGTGAGGCACATCTGGAGTGCTGTGTCCAGTTCTGGGCTCCTCAGGACAAGAGAGACATGGAGCTGCTGGAGAGGGTCTAGTGGAGGCCACAAAGATGATGAGGGGGCTGGAGCATCTCCCTTTTGAGGAGGCACTGCGGGAGCTAGGCCTGGTTAGTCTGCAGAAGAGAAGGCTGAGAGGGGATCTCATCAGTCCATACAGTTATCTCCCAGAAGTGCTAGAGGGTGGCGCCAGGCTCTTTTTGGTGGTGTCAGTGACAGCAATGAGCATTGAGGAGCAATGGTCATAAACTAAAACATAAGAAGTTACCTCAACATGAGGAAGAACTTCTTTCCATGGAGGGCAGCAGAGCACTGAAACAGCTGCACAGAGTGGATGTGGAGTCTCCCTCACTGGAGACATTCCAAACCCACCTGGACATGTTCCTGTGTCACCTGCTCCAGGTGACTCTGCCTTGGCAGGGAGTTGGACTGGATGATCTCCAGAGATCTCTTCCAACTCCAGCTATTCTGGGGTTCTGTGAAGCTGATATTTCAAAGCAGTGTCCCACTCCGAAAATGAAGTAATTGCTAAATGCCAAAGAACCCTTAAAAGTCCTATCTAAATAGGAAGAGGGGAATCAGATGGATATTGGATTACTGCTCTATTTCTGTCTACCCCAAGAGATCTGAGTCTTGTCCTGTAGAGGGGAGAATTTATCAGTGTCTTTGTTCTGTCTCTTGAAATGCTCTTTAAGGTCCATACAGTGATCATGAAGAGTTGGGAAGATACAATTCCTTATCAGAGCTGAATTCCAGGCCAACTAACTGTCTCTACAGTACACTGTTTTGTGAAGTGATGCTTGATCTATGTGTCCCACAACATCTCAAGATGAGAATTTTCTGAGCTTTCTTGTGACCAGATATTGATTTCAGTTAAACGAGAATGATCCTTTGTTCTAACTATCGGGCAGTGTCTAGTCTATATTTCTTACTGGATGCTGACAAAAGAACTGGCTTTGCATTACTGTTTCTTAATTATGTATCAGTGAGAGTCTATTACTGGGAAAAAAGCTGAGCATTAATAAGGTGAATTTTGAAGGCAGACTCTTTTGGGTTCCTTTTGGAGGGTGTGCATGGGAGCACTGCAAAGCATTGGGGTCACTAAGTCTGGTGCTGGCCAACTGTTGGTAACAGAAATGTGTTGCAATTAGAGGAAGACCATAGAATCCCCAAATGGTTTGGTTTGGGAGGGACCTTAAAGCTCATCTCATTCCATTCCCTGGCATGGTCAGGGACACCTTCCACCAGCCCAGGTTGCTCCAAGCCCCATCCAACCTGGCCTTGGACACTTCCAGGGATGGGGCAGCCACAGCTTCTCCAGGCAACCTGTGCCAAGGCCTGCCCACCCTCACAGAGAAGAATTCCTTCCCCATGTCCCATCTAACCCTGCCCTGTGTCAGTGGGAAGCCATTCCCCCTTGCCCTGCAGGCTCTTGTCCAAAGTCTCTCTCCAGCTCTCCTGGAACTCCTTTAGGGACTGTAAGTTTGCAGTAAGGTCTCCCTGGAGCCTTCTCTTCTCCAGTTCTGAACACCCCCAATTCTGACCCCAAGGTGCCCGAGAAGAGGCAGGCAGGAGAAAAAGGGTAACCAAGCTGCTTCTGTAAGTAAAGAGCCTGACAGCCTAGGAATGGGGTGTATTTGCTGCCCAGCAAGATTGGTGTTATTAGAGCTACTGGTGAAGCAATTGGAGAATGAGGAAGAGCCACCCAGTGCCAGAGCTGGGCCAGTCTCACGCTGTGTAGGAGATTCACTGCTAATCTGGGACCGTTGGCTGGATTTGAGGCAACTTCCCTGGCGCTTTGAGACAGGATCAGTGGTTTTAGTCCTCTGAGCATAGTTCAGCTGTCTGCCCTTGCAGTGTAGTCCTGAGACTGACCCTGGGTACAGAAACTGGCCTGAGGCTGCTCTAGGAGAGCCCTGTGCTCTAACAGTACTCAAGCTGAGGTCAGGCCTGAACTCAACCCCCTCTCTCTTAGCAGTATCCTCGGCTCCCAAAAGTGTTGAGATTGTCCAGGTCTGGTAGTGTGTGGTTCAGGAGTGATTAGTCCTGAAAAGGCTGTTCCTAAAGTGTTTATCTGGGGGAGAATCATTCTTGTAAGAGAGGAGAGGAGACTTGGGAAAATGTACTGTATAGACCAGTGAATTGGGAACCACTTCAGGGGACTTGGAGGAGGGAAGAGGGTGGGAACAGTGGGATCTTACTGGACACTAGTTTGAGGGATCACTAAAGACTGGAAGGAAAAAACCTAGAAAACACCCCAAAGAGGTGCTACTCTAAAGCACAGGGGGCTTGGCAATGACTCTGAAAAGCTTGTATTGAAATACAGCACTGAGCAGGAAAGAAAGACAGCCTCTGAACAGCTCTCCTCATCCCTTTTCAGCAAAGAGCTGTAGGCAGCCAGGGGCAACAAGATTGGCTTTGGGTTAAAGGTTTCCATTTCAAACAACATAAATGTGTACAGCTTCTTAATAGAAAAAGCCTAACAAAAACCCACCGTAAACAAACCGTGCACAGTCCCCCATGATTTTTAATCCTTATTAAAGGCTTTGGGTGTTGCTGTTTTGGGGCTGTGGCTGTATGAATGTGACCATAATATTTACCACAGACTTCCAGGGAGGTGCTTGCCCTTTTCCTGCTTCACAATGGAGGGAAGTTGGAACATGGGCTTTAGTCAGTGAAATAAGTATTTTAAAAACCTTTCAACTTATAGTATTTCTATTAACTCTGCAGTTGAAATGGTTTGTTTCTGAAAGCTTTTAAACTGGCAGTCTCTCTTCAGCGGTTGGAGCTTTGTGGGTCTGTGTGCTTTCAGGCATGAACTAATTTGAGTAAAATAAATTCATTTGGATCAACATGAGGCTTTATGGATCCATGTGGCTTGTTACTGTCATAAGTGGGGAAACTGATTTGTTGCAGAGAGGAGCATTGCTGTTATTTGGTGGTAGTAGCTTGCCAGGAGCTGAGGTGGGAAGCAGGGAACTGTCACTTCTGTTGTGCAGGACATTTCCCAGCATCCTGGTGATTGACATTTCTAGAGTATGTTTCCTTTTTTTAATCAAAAAGAAGATGATTCCCTGTTTAGAAATGAGCATTTGTGCTTCTTTCCCATTTAAAAGCCCCTTTTAATATTCCCCATGTTCATGGAGTCATTGAAAAAAGAACAGGGTAGGAAGTGCTGTTGTGGAAGACAGTGAGGACTATTGTCTTAATAACTTTTCCAGACTGAGCTGGTGTATCCATTCCAGAGCTGAAAAGCCAGCCAGATGTTACATGTCACATCTGGTCAGACTAGATTCCCTTTCAGAGCCCTCAAGTTCAATCTTTTCATTCTTGGGTTCTAGCATGTTCTTGGACAGCCTGGCCCATGTGCCCCGGGGCTCTAACCCCTGTGTTCTCCTGCAGAAATCTACCGCATCGTGTCGCAGAAGCAGATCGCCGACCGGTCTGCGCACGACGAGTCTCCTGGCAACAACGTTGTCGACATCAGTGTCCCACCAACCACCGATGGACAGAAATCCAACAAACTCCAGTGCTGTCAGAACCTGTGACCTTCTGTAGATGACTCTCGTGCCCTTCACTTCGTCTGTGCTTCATTTAGAAACTTGTGTGCACTTCTTATCTCCTGTGATTCAGTGACCCCCTCCTCCCTCCTTTATTCCATTCCCGAATCTCCCCTCTCATCTTACAGCTTTAATTGTCGGGCTAACATCCCCCTGCCTCTGAAACCCCTTCCATGCGGTGACTTTTGGGCTTGAAATGTAGTCACTGATCTGATAGACGTTTTTGATGGAACATCTGCTGCTGGATATTATCCCATGAAACACTTTTCAAATTTTTTTGTTTTTTGGGTTTTTTTGTTAAGTTTGGTGGGGGTTTTTGTTTTGTTTTTGTTTTGTTTGGGGTTTTGTTTTTGTGTTTGTTTTGGCTTGGTTTTTTGGGGGAGTTTTTTTGGTGGTTGTTGTTTTCTGGGAAAGGAACCTGGGGACTTGACTCTAACAGTTGAAGAAATAACTACATTTAGGTGACAAGGTTTTTTCCTCCCATAGTCAGATTTTTTTTCTTGTGTTTCTGTAAACATGGGGGAGAAATTAAACTAGCTATCCTACCAAATGCTCTGTTTTCTGTCCTGATAAAGTCTCACAGTGAGGATTTTAGTGGCTGCACACACATAAGAAAGCTGTTGAAAATAACATTACTTATTCTGTAATTACCCCTAATACAGTTAGTCTGGCTCTGTAGTTTACTGTTCCCTGCTTGGGAAATCTTTCTCTATTCTTGTTTTATTTGGGAACAATGAAGTATGTCTGCATTGCTTTCTCTGCCACCATGAATGCCTGTGCAGGCTTTATGAAGTGGCTTAATATTTATTCATAGCTTATGTTAATCAGTTAACATTATTGTACAGTAAGTGCCAGCGTATTGATTTCAGAAACCTTTTGCAACCTGTATAAGTAGGCTTCTTTTGTACTGTAGGTCAGTGTCTGAAAGCAGGATCTGCTCTAGTTCCAGGGTTTTTTGCATGCTGCTTTTTCTCTAGATCTCTCCTGCCCCTGTTTGAGTGAGTGAAGCAATATTTTCTTGTCACGTATATACCTGCACTTGTAAGGGTTTTGGTTGTTGTAGAGAAACACAATTCTTTATACATTTTGTAAAACTTCTGCAAACCCATAGCATCTGGAATTTTCTCTTCATGATCTTTCACTGTTGACCTCTACTAAAATGCATATTAGGATTTCACATAATAACTACTAACCTGTTGTTTTCCTCTTACTGTTTTACTGAACTGCAGACTGTAATTCTTAAATGATTGTACTTCACTGATGTAACAGATTGTCATCAGCAGGGCTAACTACTCTAATTCTTTGCTGTGCTGAATGGGAAGAATGTTACCACAACTTTCTGTAGTCAGTCTCTTGCTTGCTTGTGCAAATCTTCTCTGATGACTTTTCATCACTCACTAGCTCTTGCACACTTGTATCCCCTCTAGTATCTGCTGACTTGTTACAGTGGCAAATACTGGGTGAAATGATCTAAAGGAAGAGCTGGAGACCATCTGCTGCTCCCTGAAGGCTTGTGGAGCCATTTGCAGTGAGTTTTTGCTCTGTATTCTGAGCCTGTACCTCACTGGATGAATCCCAGCTGCATATTAGTGAGTTGATATTTCTTTTCTGATACAAAGCAAATATGAAACTCTGAATTGTGCTTGAAGGGGAAATCTGACATTCCAGTCTCAAGTGTTCTGTCTGGTTATGTAATAAAATTAAGGGCGGTTAACTCTGATGGCTTTTCTTTTATAAGACTTCCAGACCAATGCCTTTAATTTTGTACTGTGTGCACTGAGAGGGCTCCAGCTCACAGCACAGGATGCACGTGGTGCCTAGCACTTCAACTCTTCGCCTTTGTTTAGAGGATACATTTGGGGTGAAGAGGTGCATGCTTGTAGCCTGATCCCCTTGAATTCTTCTTTAGGCATCACAGTGCTCTGTCCTGAGGGTGTCCGAGTTTGGGAAGCACTTTCAATACTTGGTATTTACTTCAGTAGCATTCTGTTGAGAGAAGGTGGGAGCTGGGATGTCACCTTTTTGTTAGTCCTAGACCAGAATATAACATACAGTCAGTGCTTAGACAGCTGGCAGTGAGAGAATGGAAAATTCTGAAATACTGAAAATACTTCATTCAAGAACAAGTGGACACTAGTGGCGCTGGGCTCCTTAATTTTTGAACAAACTTTATAAAAAGAAAGGAGTTGGATAGCATGAGGAGGAGTCATGCTGGTAAGAAGACTTATTAGGTGATGTATTAACATGCTTACTCTGCAAGTCCTGTTCTTAACATGAAGTTTCTAGAATCAGTCTGGTCTGGTGTAAGAAGCTGGGAAGAAGTTCGGTCACTTCCTTGTCTCTTAAGAGATTTTCTTTAGTCTTTGACTTTGTGGAAGGCTTTAAACTTGGCCTCAGACTCCCAATGAAAGGCCCATGTCTAGGGCTTAATTGTGTTCAATTTAGGGGTGTTGAAGAGCTCCATCATGTGTTGACCAAAGCCCCCTCAGCGCTGGTGAATCTCGGACACGTTCTATTGTGTTTGAGATCTGTTGTGTGACAGGGAAAGGCCTCCTGCCCTGTGCTGGGGGCACCCAGGGTGCGGGAAGTGTGTGTATGCACACACGTGTAGCTCACATGAGCGTTGGGAACTGATTGGGGGTTTTATCTGCTGTGGTCCCTCAGTTTCTGAAATGTGGCATTGGCTCTTCCCCAGGCTGCTGTGCTCCTCTGCAGGCAGAGCCACAGCCCTTCCGTGGGACTGAGGTGCTCCTGCCCAGACTGAGGACAGGGCTGTTAGTGCCCACAGAATGAGGACAGCAGGCCAGTTCTGCCTGGTTAAACCATCATCTCATGCACAGACCAGGGAAAACGCTTTTGGTCTGAAGTTCCCAGTGTCCTTCTGAAGCATTCTGAACTCCTCAGAAACTTACCCACAACCCAGCCCACTGTTGTGGTGGAATTGCTGGAATTGCCAAGGGGAAGACTTGGAGAAATCCTGAGGAAGCTGGAACTGCTGAAGAGCTGTTTGACATTCAGAAAAGCTCTGCAGTAGCCCAGATTCCTTAACTGTGTTTTCCTGATGTGAAAATTACCTGTTACTTGTAACCTCACCTGGACTGCTTCATCCTGCAGCTTTGGCTCGCTCTTTGTCTCTCAGTATTACTGTCAGGAAAAGAAAAAAGGTTCCATTTCTCTTCCATCTGCCATAAGGGATTTAAGGGCAGAATTTGGCTTATGTAAAACTCCTGATGACAAGAAAGTTAGCTTTGAAAGAAAGAATGTGTGCTCTGCTTGCTTTACTTGGCTGTTGAGAATGACTTCCCTTTAACTATTGGAAGATAACACTACAAAGCCCTGGGTGCTCCCCGCCTGCATCAGTAACACAAACATCAGTTGAAGGCTCCTGCTGGTGTCTAGAACAGGTCCTTTAATGTAGAACTAGGCAGGAGTCTGTCTGCTGCTTCTCTTGCTAGTGATGGGGAGGGTGAAGACCAAAATTCACACATATAGGTGATTTGGTCCTGAGCACACAAACAGCTAATTGGTAAAATAAATTCCTTGGGGTAGACCCAATCAATCTAACCTCTTCCTGCTGAGCCAGTGCTTGGACAGGTGAGTTTGTCTGGGATCTCCACTGAAAGCTGGAGCCTACACAGGACAAGGAAGCTTGGTTTGTAGGGAAGTTTTAAAACTCTGTACTTGTATGAATGTAAAAATCCAGTTGATAAGTGACTGCTTGCTTCTCTGTTAAAGAGATTTTGGTGTGTGCTGCGGAGACCATCAACATTTGGTAGGAGGAAAAGGCACTTTGGTGCCTTCCTGGCCCTGTGGCAGGTTAGAGGCAGCAGAAAGATTGTGCATCCCAGAGATGCCCCTGTTTGAGTGGTGTTCTGTGACCCCCCGGGTGTGG
This sequence comes from Sclerurus mexicanus, assembly GCA_013396755.1. Taxonomy (NCBI): domain Eukaryota; kingdom Metazoa; phylum Chordata; class Aves; order Passeriformes; family Furnariidae; genus Sclerurus; species Sclerurus mexicanus. Next base: position 27,748 of record VWZF01006450.1, on the reverse strand, counting down.
AAGGGCTGGTAATGGGCAGAGAGTCCTAGGCTGGGCATGATAAGGGTTGGTCTGTGCCTTTATTTGAATCAGGCACTTCCCAAAAGATTTTGGAAGAATGAACAGGAGGTATTTTTGCTCCCTGGTGCTCTGAGCTCTGTCCTGCTTCAGGAGGCGGGGGTGGGATCTCTGTGTGCTGTTCGTGGGTGAGTCTTACCAGGGCTCAGTGAGCATTTACCCTCCCGAGCATGAAGGAAGAACTTGCTTAGAGGTAGAAGAGCTTGCTTCTCTGTAGAAGAGAAGAAGATCCCAGTGAAGCAACTCAGGCACTGAGGAAGGTCTTTCTCCTTCATAAAAACCTAAACAAACCGTATTAAAGGTAGGGGCCTGAATTTCAACTAAGAAAAATGAGGCAATTGGAGGTAAAGACTAACTCCTTCGAGTAAAACACCGTGAGCTGGGGCTGAAGGGTGGATTCTCTTGGCTTGTGGACTCCTAGATGCAGTTGGAATGGTGATTCATGGAATGTGTCTGTGGGATGAGTATCTGCAGGGCTGCACTGTTTCAATAAGTAGCAGCAATTCCCATTTCACACCGGTCAGATAATGCACAGTAGTGTTGTCTGTCAGGCTTTGTAGGCTATGAATAGCACTGGACCTTTATGCAACCCAGAAGAGGTTCCATTCATTTACTTCTGTTCCTCGCTCCTGTGTTAAGTGCAATTCACGTTGTAAATATACACATCACTCGATTTTTGTGCATGGTTATGATGTATTGTGGATATAAAGATTGCCAAATCATCCCGTGTGTGTAAAGTTCTGTTCCAGACACAACTGTGGAAGAAGGCGGGGATGTCATTCCAGAGCCCGAGCGGCGGTGGGGCCGGGGTGGGTGTCCGTGGCGGGGCACCGATGGGCCCGAGGGCTCTGCCCGGTGGGTGCCGGCCCGGCCGCGGCGGGGCGGAGGAGGCCGGGTCCGGGTCCGGGTCCGGGTCCGGGGCCGGGTCCGGGTCCGGGTCCGGGTCCGGGTCCGGGTCCGGGTCCGAGCGGGTCCCCCCGCCGGGGCCGCTGAGGGGGCTCTGCCGGGAGGGGC
>VWZF01006450.1:0-18226 GCA_013396755.1 Sclerurus mexicanus | reverse complement strand
CCCCCCCCCCCCCCCAGTTGCCCTTTGGATGGTACAAACTGGATTACATATGTTGTTGCAATGCCTGAGGATTGACGAGGGGGAAATATCTTGCTGACATGTTCCGCACACACCATGGAGCAGGATGCCACAGCAGCACCTCGGTCTCTGCCTGGGAGCAGTGATGGAGCGCGAGCTGCGCTTTGAGGAACTGGCTCCTTTTGCTGCACGTGTTTGAGGTTTGGACTCCTAGTGCAGAACTCATTCTCTGAGCCAACTTTACACAAATAGGGTTTGTTTTTCTTCAGTTTGAGGAATATTTACAAACTTAGCCCTTTATATCCTGGGTCTGCTCAGAAGCTGAGGATGTACAGTGTTGCTGAGAAGAGGCTTCTGATTTATTTGATCAAGTCTAACTGTAGCAGCAGAGGAGATACTGATAATAAACCTAGTGTCTTGAAGATTTATTTTTTTTTATGTGAACAAGAAATGTATCCCCAAAGAATAGGCTCAGAAATCACAGGTGCTTAGAGAAAAAACAGTGTGTGGTTCAAACCAGCTGTTTGGGTCTTATTTCTCTCTTTGGGATTTTGGCATTTCTGCTGTAAATGGAGCTGGGGAAGGGTCTGGAGCACAAGTCTGATGAGGAGTGGCTGAAGCAGCTATGGGGTTCAGAAAAGGAGGCCCTGTGGACCTTCTTGCTGTCTAAAATTCCCTGAAAGGAGGGTGCAGCCAGGTGGGGATCAGACACTTTTCCCAGTTAATGAGTGACAGAACAAAAGGAAATGGCTTCAAGTTGTGCTGGGAGGTTTGGGTTGAAAAATTTCATCATAGAAGGGCTGGTCAGGCACTGGCACAGGCTGCCCAGGGCAGTGGTGGAGTCGCCATCTCTTGAGGGATTTAAAAGATGTGTGGATGTGGCACTTGGGGACATGGTTTAGTGGTGGCCTTGGCAGTGCTGGGGCAACAGTTTGACTTGGTGATCTTAGAGGGCTTTTGCAACCTGAACAATTCTGTGGACATTGGATTTGGATTGGATGAGCTGTTGACAGTGGTGAGACAAGGCTGTGTCTCCTTCAGGGAGCCAGGAAAGGGAATGACTTGGCTGCACACTGTGGTTCATGTTCCACTGGGTATGGAACTGGAACCCAAGTGCGCTGCAGATGTTATCTTTGGATTTCAGTTACTTCTTCACTGTTTCTGTGAAAATCTTGCTGCTTTTCCTTTGTGTTTGCTGAATGGCATGAGTCAGATATTAGAGCCATGACTTCAGGTTCTTCCCTGGGATGGACCCCGGCAAGGAAACACCAAATAACTCGTAACAGAAACCCACACGTTTCCTGAAGAACGGTAGGGTGGACATTCCCTTCCAGCCTGAGCAGGGCTGCCAGGGCAAGGCCACGGGGCTGTCTGCGTCTGTCAGATGTGGAGCACAAAGAGTCTCAGTATAAATACTCCCAGGACACAAGCAGTGAGGGCAGTTTTATTCCAATACGTAAAATGGACCTTTTTTCCTCTGGACTTAAACAACATTTTGGCTGAACACACGGAACAAACTTTTTTATTAAAAGCATAAACCTTCTCATGCCTGGGTCAGTAAGAAATTGTTAAAATTGAAAGAACTCCTTAACTTGTAGAGCAGCTGACTGAAGTCATTCCAATAGCATTTGTCATCTTAGTTTTTGCTCCTTGAAGTTGGAGAGCTTGTGGCCTTTTTTTTAAAGAGGAGAGCAGTAAGAAAAGTGGCTCTAACCCCGTGTGTTCTTTGCACAGGTGGAGAGAGAGCTAATTTTGAAGCTAATTTTTAAGTTGATGAAAAGATTCATGTTTGGATAGAGTTGACCTGCCCACAAGCTCAAGCTTATGCCATCTCAGGTGCAGAGGAAGGATTACAGATAGTTATCAAGAGAAGCTTTAATAAGTAGAAAGTCTTTTACTAGAAATTGGAAAATATTATGTCAAATGAGGGGATGTTACCAAAGTTGGCATCTGGTGCTGAGGACTCTCTCCCTCTTGAACATGTGTACATGAAGGAAGCCATCCTGACAAATGAAGCCCATGGCTGTGTGAGAGTTGCTTGATTGACAAGACACAAAAAAGCACTTGTGCTTACCCGAATCAGTGTTTTCAGGGCTTCAAGGATCATGTTCTTGTACTGGCTTTTTGTTTTCTTCTTCTGTAGTGTGGCCAAGCCTCCAACCAGGAATAAGCCCGTATTTTCTTTAGCTATTTTAGTTTGATTTTGGCTTAGTCAAACCTGACAAAATTGTAGTTTCATGGGAATGTTAACAAAAAACCCTTTCCTTGGATGGGATGATGAAGATTTGTTTGCCTGTTTGTACCTCCAGGATACAAAGATTGCACATTCCCCCACCACCCTAAATTTAACAAACCTAATTCTTTTCATATTTCTTTTTTGGGGTTGGGTTGATTTTATTTCAGTTCCCTCCCCCCCCCCCCCCCCCGGCCTTTTATCCTTTTCATTACTTTCATTTGAACTTCTTTTGTGGATTTATTTCTTTCTTGAAATCCAGCCACCAGGATGAGACAGCATTCCAGCTCTGATCCCAGCAGTGCTGGCACACAGGGATTACTGTGCGTGCCTTACATAAGGCAGTCCTGTTTACAGACACAGGGATTTTGGTTTTACCAGCAGTATGATGTTGTTGGCTTGTGTTCAGCTTGTGACTCACTGTAACCCCAGCCCTTTATTTCTGCACAGCTGCCTCTCGGGGACCAGGCTAAAGGCAATTGGCGAAAATGGGATTTTTCTGAATCTGCAGAGCATTCCTGTCTTTGGGGATGAGATACCTCCTGCCACAGAGGAACTCTGCTGTTGCTGGCAGCTTGGGTGAGCTGCTGCCTTCCTTCAAAGGCAGAGGGACAGTCCACACGGGGCTTGTCACAGCTGGCTCCTGGTTTGCTGTGTTGAGCTTTTCTCTGCATCTTCTCCCTGATTCTTACATTTGCTGTTTGCTCCCTGTGTTCTCTTTGCTGGGTAAATTGCAGAAGTGCCAAAAATATGCTTTGCCGTTTACATGTGGCTCTTGTAAAAGTTGTGATTGGTCTGAACAGTTGAAAGGGAAAGGAGGCAAGCTGGCCTGCTGCCCTTCCCAGGGAGCCAGGAGAGCACTTGCGGTGCTTTTGGGAGATTCAGACCCACACATTCACTGTTGGGACGTACCACAGGGGATGTGGAAACAGAAATGTGTGCATTTCTGTAAGGAAATGAAAAAATGAAAAATGAAAGATGGAGTGGGGGAGCTCATTGTGCTTGGACAGACTTCCAAGTGCTCAGAAAGCTCCTGAATGCAGCTGAGAAGGGCCTCCCTGAACCAAGCCACATGAACTGGTTCAGGTGCCACATTCAGGTGAAACTTTGCTGCGTTCACAGAGAGCGTGAATGTGAGTTCTCAGGACAGCTCTAGTCAGAACAGCATGAGCCCATGGAACTTCTGGTTGCCTTCCCTGTCTCTGTGTTGGCACATTCGGTTTGATAGGCTTCAGCAGGTTAAAGGGTGGGTGCCAGAAATTCTCTGTGAAAAAGGTAAATTTGCAATTCGTATGATAAGTTATGTAAGTAGAACATTTGGAGCCTTAATTTTATGGTAAGGCAGCCTCACAAAGCCTATTAAAAGGAGCAGAAGACTCTCAAACGCCGTGGCTGTTGTGGCCCTGGGGTGCTGCCAGCCCGAGTGGGACTGGAGCAGGGTGGTGGTGCTGGGCTCTGACTGCGGTGCCGTTCCCGCAGGTCTCCCCGGTGCCAGTCCCACGACAGAGGGCCCCGAAGCTGCCATGACGACGGGCGACTGCTGCCACCTTCCCGGCTCCCTCTGCGACTGCCCGGGGAGTGCTGCGCTCTCCAAGTCGGTGGAGGACTCGGACATCGGCCGCCCGCAGTACATCACCCAGGTCACCGCCAAGGACGGGCGGCTGCTCTCCACTGTCATCAAGGCGCTGGGCGCCCAGAGGTGAGGCTGCTGCTGGGACAGTGCTGGGCTCTTCCCCTTTTTCGGTGGCTCTAGGGGTAGAGGGAGACAACAAAGTCTTGTTTTGTGAAGGAGTCTGTCAGGGGGCTAATATTGAGTTTGAATCCTTGTGAGCTGGATGCTTCCCGTGCTCTCCGCAGGAGCTCACGCAGTCCCAAGTGCTGGTGGACCAGGACTCGTGTGTTCATTGAAGCCGCAGACCTGTGGCTGCTCTGGGTTGAGGTGGCACAGGTGGCCTCTTGCTGTGTGCCACTGTCACGTCCTCACAAGGCAGCAGGGAAGGTGGTGCCATACTCACAGGGCAGCGTGTTGTTCATGGAGATTATTGAAAGGCTTGAAGTGGAGCACAGCCCCTGTTCCAGGAAGGTTCATGGAGTAAAGGCGTGGTGTTGATCTACAGCCACAGGGAGGGGAGGGTGTTTGTGCTGCAGGAACTGGAGTGTCCAGCTATTGCTACAGCAGACACGTGGCAGCTTCACTGGCTCAGTCGCCTCCTGATGTGACTTCTCATCATGTATTTTGAGCAGCTTCCAGAGCAAAGGATGCTTGGCAGTATTGTTCAGTCCAGCTAGTGAGGGCTGTCACATTTTGTGTTCAGAAATCCTGTCTGAACAGCTGTTATTTTTTTCAATGAATTTGGCCAGACATTGATGAGGTGTGAAAGTGGTGACTGCTGGCATGGGGAAAGGATACAGCAAAGTTGAATGAGAGTGGAGGCAAATGTAGTTGCTGCATCCAACAAACCTGGAGCAGGTCAGTGAAAATGTGAGGGCAACTGGGCTTGCTCTCTGGCAGCAGATAGGCTGTGCAAGTTGTTTAACCCCTTAGAACTTGTGGAGGTGTAATAATTGTATGGGAAAGCTACCTGGAAACACATGTTAAAAAACACTGACAGGATTCTCCATGTGTGTGCATGGAGACCAGTTCATTCCTTTTGGTGGTGGTGGGTTTTGGTCTCTTTCTTGTCACCAGCACTTAGCACAGCAAAGGCAGGAGCAGTGTGACTGCCCTGGAATGTTGAATTAGTGATACAGTCTCTACAGCCTGATGGAATACTGTCTGAGAGTGTATTGTGTGGGAGTGTGACTGGGCCCCCACTGCCTCCGGATAGGAAGGAAGGAAAATGAAGTCTGATAAGAGTTTTCTTCACACGCTGTCAGCAAATTTTTTCATTCTGGGTTGTTTCTTGGTCGCCAGGGTTATAATAATGCCCTGGAAATATGAAACTTTTCAAACAGGAAGCGAACAGATGAAATATCTTACAGATGCTTCTCTTAGGAAATAACAGATGCATGAGAGCACTGGAGGCTTGGAGGGGTTGTCTGTCCCTGTCACTAAGGCTCTGTGTGTGGGCTGTACTGGTACAGCACTTTATGGCAATAAATGTTACAGAATCATCAAATAATTCAAATTGGAAGGCAATTCCGTAGGACGTCTGGTCCAGGCTCCTTTCAGAGAAAGACTTCTCAGAGCCCTTTCAGCTGCAGTTTCCAGGATCTCTGAGGATGGAGTTTCCACCACCTCCCCAGACTGCTGTTGCAGGGATTGTCATGGCTGAGGAAGTCCCCTAAATAAAAGGCATGTGAAAAGGAGGAGAGAACACGGGTTGGTGGTTCACCAGTGATGTTTGCAGAGAGAAGGGGATGGCGCCATGGGTGTACATTGCTTCACCGCTCTAAATATGAGTAAAGGTCCAACTGGCATGAAACCTGCTAAACATTGAATTAAAACTGGTAGAGATGTCTTGTGGCACAAGAGAGGAGTCTTGCTTCTTCCTTAGCAAGATGACATGTACTTCCTTGCTGGCTCTTCTCTTTCTTTCATGTCTCACCAACCTTTTTCCCCAGTGTGCTCCTTTTCCTTGAACTGTGCTTCCATGTCTCATTCTCGTTTTCTGTGCAAACCAATGGAAGTGGCCCTACTGCTTTTGAAGATTGTTAAGTGCTTGGTCCTACTGTTGTGTAGCAATCCCACAAACTTTGAAGTCAGATAGGGTTTTTTGAAGTAATAGTAGTAGTGGAGAGTGAACTGTGAGATAAGCTCAGTGTGGGTTTTGTTCTGTCAGCAATACATGGAAAAAGGTGATAGCTGATATTGCTCACCTGGATTTCAAGAAATAAAAATGTTCCATTCTCACCCTCTCTCCCACCCCCAAATCTGGGCAACTGTGGATGTAAGAGAACAGTTCTGTGAAAAAAATGGCTGGTTGGAAAGTGGGAAGTGAGATACTAGTTAGTGCCTGGTTTCCTTGGTCCAGGGAAGGCAGCCCTGCCCTGGGCCTCTGCTGTCCAGCACTTTCTTCCTAAACAATTTCAGTGATGGGTGAAGAGATATACTGAACTGCTGAGAACAGCAAACTTTTGTGTCTAGAGCCATTTGAGGCTTCCCAGGAAGCCCAAAACATCCTCATCACAGGGCTGGCATATGTGACACAAGGCTGCTAAGAAACCTGTGCCTTGGGATGCCAGCTGGGGTGCCCCATCCCTGTGGGTGTTCCAGAGCTTGTTGGCTGGGGCTTCGAGCAATCTAGTCTAGTGGAAGATGTGGCACTAATTGTTCACAGTCGGTGATGCCAGTTGAAGGTGTGAGGAACATCTTGGGAACAGCTGGGTGGTTCGAGTGCAGTAAGCAGTGCCAGCCTCCCGCGGGGAAGGTTGCAAGTGTCTCAATGTTTGTTACTTCCCTTGATATGCATCTCTGGTTCTGTGAGTTCCCAAGAGAGCAGATCAAAGATACTTGATTCTATAGTTGAAACTTGTGGCCAAGAAGAGGTGAGAAGGGATTACTGCTGAAGCACCAAGGCATTTCTGCAGCCAGTGAGAGGCTGAGTCTGCAGAGTGAATGGTGATCTGCAGAGAGGTGCCCATAGGATGCCAGGCAATTACTGCACTGTGATGGGCAGAGGGTTTGTATCCTGAGAGCTTAGTTTGGGTGACGGCTTGCTGCGAAATATGGAGCCTCTCTTTGGAGGGCTGAGTGTCCAGGGTCAGTGTAGTTGTGTCTTTAGATAGTGCTATTCCTTACACAGTTCATGCTGAGCTCAGGGTGCAGAGCAGAGAGTGGGTAGGAGATCTGATAAATGTGACTCTGATTGCCAGCCTCTTGAGTGCCCACAGGAGGCTGGGACACACTGTGGCCACTGTGGATCCTCTGGCTTTGCTTTGATGTTGGGATTTATGTTAGTGCTTCAGGCTTGGTGTTGGGTCTGGTGCCAGCCCCTGCTCACTGTGAGCAGAGATGGAGACTGTGGGACATGTGTGCTGCAGTTGTTTCTGTGCCAGCTGAGCTGGCCAGGCTGATGTGCCAGCTTCTCTTAGGTGTTGTAGTGCTCAACAGGGCTTCCTGATTTTACTGACCTAAAATGTCCTGGGCACCTTCATGCTCCTCTGAGACTGGTTTCTTGCTGCAGCAGGGTCCTGGCATGCTCTGCCACACGCTGCCTGCTGTATATGTGCCTTTCTGGGGCTTGGTGGGACCAGACACTGTAGCTGTGTCGTTCTGCCTGCTCTGACCGTGATTTCATTCTGTTTGTCTCTTGTTCTGCCTCTTTAGTGATGGTCCCATCTGTCGAATCTGTCATGAAGGTGGAAATGGGGAGGGACTGCTTTCCCCATGTGACTGCACAGGAACACTGGGCACCGTGCACAAGAGCTGCCTGGAAAAATGGTTATCCTCCTCCAACACAAGTTACTGTGAGCTCTGCCACACAGAATTTGTTGTAGAGAGAAGACCAAGACCTTTGACAGAGGTACCACTTTCTTGCTGCTTCACTTTTATTTCCATATCGTTTGAGAGAAAATGACTAATTGCGCTGCTGTCCTTGTAGTCCTTGCTGGCTCCTCCTTCTCACTGTACTTTAGCACTCACAATGAAGAAACTATTTGGAGAGATCAAGTCTCTTATCAGAAGACCAAGCGATGTAGTTGCAAATACACAGTAGTGATGTTTGGGGCAGCTCTTGCCTATGACCTCCCCACATGCCACCTGCCAGCAGCAGGGTGCAGGGCTGCCACAAGCACTGCACTTGTGCTGTACTTTAATGCTTGAGCATCAAAATGCAGATGTCATGACTGACTGAAATATGAAGCTCTCATAAATATTCTTTTTTTCCTGCTGGTTTCAATCTTTTCTCCCAGTGTTGCATTACTGCGGCTCTCTTGCATGTGCCTTTGTTGTCATGTTCTATTCTGAAAAGTTTGCTGATATTGTTCGTAAATACTTGACTAATATTGATGTGTGCTTCAAAGCCTTTGGGCCTTGCTACTTCCTGCTGCTCTGTGCTCCTCCCTGTTGAAGGAGAAAGCAGGACATGGGCTCAGCTGGTCCTTTTGTTCCTCTTTACACTCATCGTAGTGGTACCAGGATCCTGATGGATCCATCAGCATCCCAGAGTTGGAATGTACAACCCAGGCTCTGGCTAGTAGGTTGGGTTGTTTTTTTTGTTATCACAAGGTCCTCTTCATTCCCCTTTTTAGATGTGCTCACCTTTCAGACTTCCATTGACCCCCACAGTTTATAGCATCTGCCTGTAATGAAGGCCTTTCCATATGGGGAACAAGGGCAGCTTAGACCAGGCTGTCTTCTGACCTCAGAGTTCAAGAGTACATCCCCAATGAGAAATAAGTAAACCAGTGAGTTGATGTACAAAAGGCTTAAGGGTTTGTTTCAGAAGATGGTTTAATCTGTCTGAAAATGTGTGAGCTGTGTTGGCAGGTGAGCAGACGCTGTTGGTATGGCTACTGTTCCAGACAGTGCTGCAGGATCACATAGGAGGGTGTTGCTGGCACCTGAAGTCCAGCCTGGAAGATCAAAGCAAGGTCCTGCAGCCCTTGCAGCCTGTTCAGTTCCCATGCAGTGCCTGAGACTGCAGGCAGACTCTCCCCGTGTCAACGTGCTGCTGGCTTGGCTTGGGTGTTCCCTCAGTACACTGTGCGACCGCAGAGAAGCGTCAGTCTGCAGCTGGGCATTTACAGTAAACAATTTTTGAAGCCCCCCAGTTCTGCATCCATCAGGAGTGGGAGGTCTGGAAGCTGATTCTTTACAACAGGCTCATGTTATCTGTCAGCTTTGAGGGGTTTGTTGGTGCATGTTGCTGATGTGGTGAGGCAGGGGTTAATTCAGCTCTGTAGTGGTGACTGCTCTTGTCCACTCTCTCCTTCCTTTTGCTCCATCAGTTAGATCAAAACTGAGTCACAATTGGAATTCTAAGCTGCTTTTCAATTTCTGTTTCCATTCATATTCTGGGTGTTACTTCCTTTCTCTTCCCACCTCCCTCTGGAAACAATACCTGCCCTCTCCTTCTTCCAACAGTCCCCAGCTCTCCTCACACTTGCATCTCCTTCCAGTGAGCCTTGGAGGGGAAAAGAGCCTACCAACTGGGGAAGCATTCAAGCTTGAGTTTGCAAAATTGATATTAAGTTTTAATGACTGTTTAGCTTACAGCTGACTGTCATTGGCTTGACAGCCCCAGGCAGGAGAAGGCTTTAGCCTACAGTGCTAACCCAAACCATGTATCTATCTAGCAAACCAATTTGTAAGAGCATTACCTTGATGGTTACTGCTGTCACGGTCTTACTGCTTCTCTCCTAGCTGCTGAAGCATATAAAATGGCTCTTTGACCAGTATCTCTCAAATTGTTTCAGTGGTTGCAAAATACTGTTTTAAAACATTTGGGAAGGGCTGTATCTTGGCTTTGAGGACATGCTGCAGGGAAGCCCAGGAACAGTGAACTTGCTAGGGCTTACACGGGCCAAGTTGTGAGTGCAAGTCTCAGATGTTTTAGCTTAAGACCTGGTAAAGTATTCCTGCCCAGAAACAAACACATGGGAGTGCCTTTAGCCATCGTTCACAGATGCTGTAGCACCTTGTAACAAATACAGGACTAGAAAACTGCACACTTGAATGCAAGCTCAAAGGCCAGTGTGTATTGGAGGAGTTTCTCCTTTGACATTGGTGTCTGCCTCCAGAAGGTATGAGGAGTGTGCTGGGAGAGTAGGACAGGAAAGTCATGGGTCCTCTGTGCACTGACTTGTCTGTACTCCAGGGTGGATGAGTGAGCAGCCCACGGCAATCAAATTTTAATTGCCGTTGAAATTTTTGAAAAGCCCCTCTCGACTGGAGCCTGTAGGGGTATGGTAACCAGCAAGCCATCTGTCAGTGCTGAGAGGTGATGGGTGGGCAGCATTTAATGACCCTCAAACACAGGAGAGCTGCCACTGTGTTTTCAGAGAGGAATAGACCCCTCGAGCCATTACTGCCAGCTGACAAAGGCTTTGGAATGTGAGTGATTTGTTATTTCTGGTGTTTGGGGACTGCCTGTGAGCACAGTGAAGGGGATGATCTACCCTCTTGTGGTGTCTACCAGGGGAACAGCTTACCTAAAGTGCCATTAGTGCCTTGTGAGCTTGGATGCAGGTAAGCCCCTGATGAAAAGTGGCCACGTAGCCAGTGAGAGTGATCCCTGCCACAGAGCAGAGCCTAATGTGCAGCTTGCCCCAGAGCAGTTCCCTTGTCGGCAGTTCAGGGGCAGTAAGGTTTTCCCTGGCTTGAAAAGCAGTCTGTAGCCTCGTTTGATACATCCCATGGTAGCAGCCTGCTCTTGCCGTTTCCTAGGGGTCAGCAGTGCTTCCCACCATGCAGTGGCGTGCTATGTGTCTGGTACCAGCTGTGCTGAGCAGTGTGAGCTGTGGCTGCAGCACGCAGGTGTGCCAGGTCTTGTACAACACTGTTCGGCTGATCAGCACATGCGCTCTGATCCTTTCCTGGACTGTGGGGAAAATGTCCTGGAGTTCAGTTTCTCATTTTCCGTGGGAATTATTACAGCCACTCTGAGCTCTTGCACCACTGCGCTCTGTGCTGGTCAGGGCAGTGACAGTGAGTGTGCTTTGCCCCAGGAGGTTTGTGGGGCTTTGTTCACTTAGAAGTCAATCAGCAGAGCATGACTGCTTTGGGAAGTGCCTGCAGGCAGGGGAGGCTCTGCCCTTAGTGCAGCGCCCTTCCGAGCTGATAACCCCTCGGCCAGCTGGCTGGCACTTTCCATTAATACCCTGCCTGCAGTCTGGTGCAATCTCATCCCCACACCAGAACGGGCTGCTGCTCTTCACCAAATACTTTTGAGAAGTGTCATCCCCAAGTTGTTCATCTGTTTCTGAGAAGAGGGCTGGGGAAAGACACTGCTTAGTCATTTAAAAATGTCACGGTTCCCTCAGCTGCCTTATCTGGGAAGTTCTCTGCCCCTTGGTTGTGGGCAGGGGTGGGAAGTGTTTTGAAACTTTGGGGGAAGTGATGCTCATGGTGAGGGTGCTGATAAAAATCCACCGCTCACCAAGTAAAACTGGGAAGTCAAAATACAAATTAGGAGCAGAGGATAAAAGGGATGATGACTAGGGCTGGGAACGGATGTGGGAGCACGCTTGCTGGGAGTGGTGCTGATGAAAGGATCTGTCCCAGGTATGAAAGACTATTCTAGCATCGTAGCTCTCTTTTGCTGTCACCTGGCCACAAGAGAACTCCATGACATGCTACCTGCTGGTATTGGGCCTTACAGGAGAAAGCAGCTCTTGCTGTTTGCTCTGCCCTATCCTGCCTTTCCATCCTGGGGAGACAGAGCTGCTTGCAGTGGCTGCTGCAGTCACTGGTCAGCACAGCTGATCTCTGGGAAGGGACCAGCAGCCCCATGAAGAACTGGCTCTGTCCATGTGCCTTCAAAGAGCCTTCACAAGGAGAGGGGCTGAGGCTGACTGTGGACTGTCAGAGACGTTTTGGCAAGTGCTGAGGGGAAGCTCCATGGTCACGCTGAAATGCTTCTGTGTAAGCTTCCTGACTTCTTGGAAGTCAGGAAACGCCATGACCAAAATTGCCTTAGTTTTTACTTCAGGCCTCTTGTATATCTGTGTTACAGTGTGGTCTTCATGATCACAGGCTGTGTTTTCCAGGAGCACTGCATGGGTGGAAGATGCTCACTAGCTAACTTTGTCTATCCCACTGTGTGCTCTTGTGTCCCTGCTCACCAAGACCAAACTATTCATTTCCTTATGGGCTTCTCTGGAGTACCTACTGCTGTGACATCCAAGCACTTCACAAACAGTAATTTAATTCTGCAGCCTCCTTTAGGGAGGGAAGGCGTCAACCTTGTCCAGCATGGATTAAAGATAATTTCTTAATAGAATTGTAATTTTGTTTTCTTTAAGCAGCCATTTATTTATGTTGTGGCTTGTTCAATGTAAAAATAGTAACAGTGTTGACTGTCAGTGTGCCTGACCTCTGACCAGAAATTGGGGACTTGTCTGAGCCCAGAGGCAGCTCTGGCAGCCACAGCAGCCCATAGGTGTGGGGCAAATAGGCTGCACTTCAGTCTATTTCAGTTATTTTTTAGCTAAGGAGTTGGTTGAAATCTAAAAACACCATGAAAGGCTTTTATAAACTGTTAGGCTATGAGATCAATGGGCTGAGTGCTTTTGGGGAAATGTTTTGAACCCCTGCAGGTGGTTGGAGACTTGACCTGCAGCCCTGGGGGGAGAGTCCGTAGCCAGAGGTGCAGGATGCTGTCACACCAGTGCCTGTGCTGAGAGGACAGAGTGGCTTCTGCTCAGCTCTGAGGTGGTCTCCAACACAAGAGAGTTGTGGACTGGGGCTCTTGAGTGAAGAGCATGTCCTCAGCAGAGAACAAGATGGCCAAGCCTTAGAGAGGGATGTTTTTCCAACACTTGATTTTCCTACATGAATGTTAGTGTAATGTGCATTCATATGATCTGACTCCATGACACTCTAGCCAGCACGGCTGGCATAATCAAAAAGTGAAAAATATTTTCTGTGTTCCCTGGAAGATTTCAGCAGTTGATATTTAGATTGTGTTCAAACTGTAAGTTGCAGCACACACAGCTTTCCTGGAGCAGGTAGTTTCCTCTTTGTTCCAATAACATCAGGCACAGAAAATTCCTGGTTACTGCTGCTCTTCCAGGAACATTTGCTGTCCACATCATGGCAGAAGGAGGAGCACATACCTTTGGACATGAAGGATTGCTGCAGCTTAGACAGCTCTTTCTCCCAGGGCACAGGTGGTCACACAGTTCTCTAGGCAGGGTTGGGTTTATTTGCCCTAATGTCAATGTCTTAAATTTGTCTCAGCCAAACTTTGTTCTTTAGAGTCCTATAGTGTATGGAGAGAAGGAAATGCCTCTTGTGATCATTTAATTCTTACCACCTTAGAAACCTAAGTTAGGATGCCCGTGTTGTGAGCCAGCTTTGGTTTTCCATCTCCACTGGCCATCACTGCCCATCGGCTGGGCACAGTTCTGGTGTGGGGTGGTCAGGTCTGTGCCGAGCAGCCCAGGGCTCTGCAGAAATGTCCCAGGCGTCAGAGCAGCATCTGTGTAGTCCCAGCAAAGGTCAGTCCATATTCCAGAGGAAGGATGGATTTTTGTCCACACATTGTGTAAATACCAGGGAGAGAAAGGGGTTGACAGGGGCGGGTTACAGGGCTCTGCTCTGAGAGTGGGCATGAACTGCTGCTGCTGAGGCCAAAGCTCTGCCTTTGCTAAAACTACTGGGATGCTGAAAGTCAACACATCCTGGTGGTAAAAGCTAGTGGGTGTAATGCAGGACTTGTTCATAATGCTTCTCTAAGTGTTTTATAGCTTTGCTAAAGCAAAACTTGTTTAGGACAGCTGACTAATTCCAAAAAGATTTCTTTGATGAACCAGTCGCTACTGGAGCAGTCCAGCCACACCTTTTGTTCCCATATTTCTGTCCTTGCAAGCAAGTCTCATGATTGAATCCCAAGAAAATTCTGCTTCCATGTCTCCAGTGCTGATGTTTTCCATCAATGTGTATGTTAACAGCTTTATTTAAAAATGGCAGCTTTGGTGATCCATGCGTGTCCCTTTGTCTCCTCAAAACAGCTCTTCTTTCCAAGGGTGCTGTGCTGTGCAGAAGCCTGACAGTTTTTTGCTCCTACTGTTTTTCTTTGGGTTTATTGTGCAATTTTGATTAAAGCTGCTTCCTTTTCAGTGATTGCTAATACTTTTCTTTCACTTAAACTGGATACTTTGTGTAGTGGAGATTTTTTTTTTTTTGTCTCTTAAGGCAAGTACAATTTCCAAACACAATGTCATATTCAACAAAATGTGTTTTAAATTCTCTGAGGTGTTTGCTTGGCTGTGTGGGTCACACTGGAGTGTGGGAACAGCTCCCATGGGTCTGCCATGTGGAGTCCTGCTCTGTCTCCCAAGTCTCCTGCACCTCCATGGCTGTGGGAGGTGCTGTGGGGATGTCTCCAGCACACACAAAGGGAGGTTTGCAGGCAGAAGTTGTGATGTTACTCCTGTTTATGTTGTTGGGGAAAGAAATTTTGGCTCTGGGCACAGCGCCCAGTGCAGCTCTCGCTGCCCCCCCTCCAGTTCAGAGAACTGAGCTGTGGTGTAAGCTCTCCCCCACCCTTCCTCCAGCCTTATCTTCCTTGCAGACAGACTTTTCCCACTGCTTTCCTCGAACTCTTCTGCTGGACTCACTGTACCCTTATCTCACGTGAGCTCCTCTACCCTTCCCCAGCCTGTCTCTCTCCTTGCTCACTGCAAGCCTCTGTTAGACTCCTGGATCTAGTGAAAAAAAAATCCCTCTTGATTCCAGCTGAGTCCAAGTCCTCTAATCTTTTCCTTTCTCTCTTTGTGTTTACTGTCTGGAGATGCTCTTCTCAGATCCAACATGAGATCCTCTTGGCACTGCTCTGCAAACTGCAGTGGCCTCTTTGGGGCCGAAATGGGAAATACTTCACCCCTGTGCTCTTGGCACTTACCAGCACTAGTGTCTTCCTTACATGTCCCTCTTCACCACTTTGTCCACCCATGTCTGTGCTATGATGATCCAGAGGACCAGTGGGCTTTCTCTGAGGTGCAGCTGCTGGCAGTGTTTGCGCGTGTCGTGGTTCGGCATTTCCCATGGTGACCCCAACCATAGAGGCACCTCCTGCTCTGTAGGAAAGTGTTCCAGTGACCTGCAGTGCTGCTTGGGTCGATTACTATCCTGTCCACCATTTCTGGCATTCCTGCAGCTCCTGCTGTCCTTGGGTGAGCCCAGAGCCCTGTGCTTCCCAACAGCTGGGGCTGGTTGAGGGCATCAGGAAGGTTTTCATGCCAGTACAAGGAGACATTTGGCTTGTAGAGGTTTGCAGAGCATTGATGGCAGGTGTCTGGGGAAATAAGGATGAGGAGGTGCACTTTGCTCTGCAGCATTTAACTGTTTTGCTTGCAGGGCTGGAGACATTTTTGAATTTTGGCTTCCTGAACTCTGGGTACTCTGTCAGTAAACGTCCTTTCCCACCTTGGTAAAGAAAACAGGACCATACTGCAGGGTCTGCCCATGGAGCTTGGTGGCCTGCAAGGAGGTTTGGCACAGGCCCAGAGAACGAATGTGAAAGTCTCTTGTCTGAAGCCATATTTTTTGATTCAACATGTTTCTCAGGGCAAGGACAGGGCTAATAGTGCTACTGTGAGTCAAGGTCGTGGGTTTTTTCTGACCTGTATAGCCAGGCACCAGGTCAGTAACAGAAAGAAAATCAACAGGCACCTGAGCAGCCACAGGGTAACATTTGGTGGGCAGAAAGAATGTGGGATGTTTTGTAGTGCGTCCAGATACTTGTGTGTTGCCATGGCTTGCATCATACCGTAGCTGTGAAGCACAGGGGAACTCTGTGGCAGGGTCAGCTGGTGAGGTTGGCAGGTCACGCTGGTCCTGACTGGTGCTCACCAGCGCAAGTCCAGCTGCAAGGCTGAGGGAGAGACCTGAGCACAAGCTGGCTGGAGATTGCTGGTCCAGTCCCACAGGGCAGTGGAGTGCTGCATGCAATGTGGTTATGAGACAGGGACTAATAGCCCATGGCCATGGACATTTAGCCACACAAGGCAAGTCAGCTGTAAAAATCAATGAAAGCTAATTTTTAAAACACCTTTTTATAACCCTCCAGAAAGACTGCAGAGTGCTGAGGGCTTCTGGGAGAGTCCCTCATCCATCGGTTGCCATTGGTCCCAAGGGGCAGTATGCAGCCCATCTGTGAGACATACAGGTGCTGGGATGGATGGGCTGGGAGGCTGCTCTGATATGCTTTGAGCTCTGCTCTTGCCTTCCAGAGGAGCTGATGATGTCCTGGTGCCTCTTTCTCCCTGCCCTCATCCTGCCTCCCATCACCTGGGCTCACCCAAACTTCATTGGCACTGCAGCACTCAAAGGTCAGCCTCTCATCATCCCATAGTCCTGCTGTGGCTCCAAGAAATGAGCTCCCTTCCATAATTCTGCTGATTCCACCATCTGGGAAAGCCTCAGGATCATGCTGGAGGACAAAGAAATACCATTGTACCCAGAATAACTTCATGTCACACAGGTAGAGAGAAGTTGTTTCCAGCAGGTTATGGGACTCAGCTTGTAGACCAGGTGGGCAGCAAGCAGCCAGCTCTGCCTCTTTCCCTTCAGTCTCAGACTTGATTACAGCATGGAAGCTGCTGAAAGAAGACCAAGTTCTGCTTGTGTTGCTTTCCTGTGTTTACTTGAAATTATTCCCTACAAAAATTGTTTAATCTGCTTGACCACTTTATGGATTGTTTGCAAGATTTATTTAAAGTCCTGTATGCAATAATTGCTGCTATGCCATAAACCCTGCACTCTAAGGGTGGCTTATTGTGGTTTTTTTTTTCCTGTGTCAGTGCACATTGGCAAAGCAAATCAACTACTACAAAAGGAAATTAATTTGCTTCCTGCCTTTACGTATTTGGCTCCCATCTTGGGGAGGAAGAAGGAGTTTCAAAGGTTGCAAGGAATATAAATAGAACTAAGATGCAGTAAAATACCTATGTGCCTTCAGTCCCTGAGCTTCTTATTGTACAAGGGTCAAAAGTGCCCCCAGATATCCTGTTCCAGGGGATGAGATGCTCTGGGCTTGCTGTTAAAGGAACATTGGTGCAGTCAGGGTGATTTGATGTTCACCCAAGTGCTGTGTCCCTGGGCAGCCCTGTCCTGGCTGCAGTGGGGTCAACGTGGCCAGGTTCAACTGCTGGGCTGCCAAGGAAGTGCTGTGTGTAGGAGCAGCTTTTCTGCATCAATGAATTGGTGTCCCCCCTCGCAGCCTCGCAGGGCTGCTCAGCCTGTGTGTGTGGTCCTTATCATCCCTGCGCAGCTCATCGCATTAATCTCCTCTGCAGAGCCATGCAAGGGGGGACCTGCTGATCTGCCTCCCTTCTCTCAGCTCCTGTGCAAACCATGGTTCTTCCTGCTCTGAAAGCTCTCCAGTGGAGAGAGACCTAGGAGTGCTGCTTGGCAGTGGCTGAACATGAGGCAGGTGTGCCCAGGTGGCCAAGGGCACCTGGCTTGTACCAGTAATAGTGTGGTCAGCAGTAACAGGGCAAGGACTGTTCCCCTGTGCTGGACACTGCTGAGACCGAACCTCAAATCCTGGGGCCAGTTTTTGGCCACTCACAACAAGAAAGACATTGAGGGGCTGGAGCAGGTCCAGAGAAGGGAACGGAGCTGGGGAAGGGTCTGGAGTAGCTGAGGGAACTGAGGGGGCTCAGCCTGGAGAAAAGGAGGCTCAGAGGTGACCTTCTTGTTCTCCACAACTCCCTGACATGAGCGTGAAGCCAGATGGGGTCAAACTATGCTCCCAGCTAACAACTGACAGAATGAAAGGAAAAGGTTATGATGGGAGGGGTTTAGGTTGGATATTAGGAAAAAATTCTTCACTGAAAGAGTTCTCAGGCATTGGAAGAGTCTGCCAGGACAGTGTTGGAGTCACCATCCCACCAGAAAACATGTGGATGTGGCACCTGGGGACATGGGTTAGTGGTGAACATAGAGATGGTGCTGGATTAATGGTTGAACTTGATGATCTTGGAGGTCTTTTCCAATCTTAATGGTTCTGTGATTCTAAGAAATTTCCTTCTGGCTATGTGGCCAGCAAGTTGTGCTCAGAATGGCTTTAAAATCAATGAAAGTTATTGTCTGTTTCCACAGGAACATTCAGGTGCTTCATGTCACATCTCTAAAATATGGTGCTTATCAGCCCTCCCAACTGCAATTCCTGGCCAGGCTCATTCCTGTCACTGCAGCACCTTCTCCTCTGCTCAGGGCAAGCTCAGTGTCCCATCCCAGATGCTGAGAACATGCTGCTACCATGGCTCTGACCAGCCCAGCCTCCTCCCTGTTCCTTGCTCGGGTTTGCCATCTCCCCCCCACTTTTTCCCATTTCCACAGGAGTTGGCTGTGCTGCTCATCCC
>VWZF01006447.1:27868-56237 GCA_013396755.1 Sclerurus mexicanus | reverse complement strand
TCCTTTGCTGATTAAGTGTCTTTTGTGTTCCTCATTTAGTTTTACAAATTTAACGTCATCAAAATACCTCATAGAGCTAACAGTCTCTACCCCACATATCTTTCACATCCAATCTTCATGTCTGTGATCTGTAATTTCTGCAGTTTGTCCTGGTACTCCCGTCACAAGTGGCAGAACTGAGTAAGCAGTGTATATACTAGCCTAAAGGACCATACATAAAAATGTTTTGCACATTTTCTTTTCTGTTCCTCAGAATAAAATAGGAAGTTTTCAGCTTTGCTGTTGCTGAGGGGAAGCTGACGTGTTGCTTTTTTCCCTCACATCTCATTCTACATGCACTATCACCTCTCACCCCAGAGTGTTGTTTTTCAGATCAAATAATATAAAATCCCAACTGAATATCCTATATGAGGATACAGTACGTGCTACATTATGCTAATTTTGAGGCAACATGGAACTGGGCAGAGAACTATCCAGTTAGGCCCTGCAGTTACTGTTAATGAGGGCTGTTACAGGATAATTAAAAACATATGTTGGCCATGCAAACCACCCCGTTCGCAGTAGGAGAAAGTGGGATGTCTTTTTGCTGCTGATTAGGACTGATCCTCCCATAATGGAAATGCAGAACTTGAGGGGGTCTTGAGTTCTGCTCTGCACCATGGCATATTTTGAAGATTATTATACATTTTTGCAATATGGTAGGCTGTATGTAATTAATAATTGTCCTACAGTACATTGTCCCCTTCCACCAGCTACAGTCTGAATTCATTGATATCATCTCCTTAAAAGTTTGAAACCTCCCAGTGACAGGAATATTAATGTGCAAACACTGCCATATCTATTTCAGCTCATACATATGCAATGTCTTTGTTTTCAAAGATTTATGTCAGACTTTACTGAAGTGAGGTATTCTACCATTAAGGTAATAGCATGCCAAAATGATGTTAACAGGCACATTCAGCACTCATTCAAGCAATCGGGAAGGAGCACCCATTCCTTCATAGCTTAAACAGGGAGAAACTGATATTTATCCTTGTTTGATGAAGAAATCTTGCTGGGGGAAACAGTGTATTTTTAGAAGAAGATTATGATCGTCCTGTGGATTATCTTTTAGTTAAGAATGGATGATTTGTGCCCACTCTGCTGTAGCAAATGTCTTGCTGCTAATGAAGTTTATACAGACTTACTTTATTTAATTATAGCTAATCGCTAGAGTAAAATGTGGAATTGTCTTTGATCCACATGTAGAGTGGTAATCCTTATGGCAAATAGCATCTCTTATTCCCTCAAACTCTTTTCAGTTTTTTCCAGGAGGTCCCATATTAAGTAAGGGTTATTTGAGATAGCTGGACTGGCGTGATTGATGTATTTTTGCTCAAGGATGCCATCCTGCCCTTCCAAGGACACTCTTTCTGTTCTCTCCCCTCCACCCTCCTCCTTCTCTCTCCCTTTCTCTCTTTCTCTCTCTCTCTCTCTCTCCCCCTCCCCTCTCCCTCCATCTCCCTATGCAGTCACCTTCAGGCCATGTAATGCAGTAGATGCCTGCTTGTTAAACATGAGGGACCTGAAGGGACCAAGGTCCTGCTGGATCAGGGAGTGGAAGAACAGAAACTGCTGGAGGGAGAGCAGAGGTTAGGAGAGGGCAGCAGAGACCAGTGTAAAGCAGAAGAGGGCACTAGTAAACTGACCTATTTCAACATCAACTCTTTACACTCCAAGCAGAACAAAACAATTGAATATTGAAGGCAATATAGCACTTGGTGAAAGAGTAATGTGAAAGGTATTTTATTTCATTTTATTGTTTTGTTTTCATTTTTATTTAGTTAATTTATTAATTAAAAAAAAAAAATCATAACATCCAAGATTGTCACAAAAGGCTTTGACTTCCAGCTTTTTAAAATGTGTCAAGTACGGCCCGTAGAAGTGAAAAGTTGGCAAAAGAATACTGGAATTCCTATATGCTGTAGAGAACTTGTGGTCTTAGAGTTTTACCTGGTGCTTCCTTACAACTCTTCCACAATTTTCCTTACTTTCATATTCGCAGAACTTTATGAGGCTGATGAAAACTGTGGAAGGAGTCATCCAGCGAAATCAGGATCAGTAGGTAGAATTGGTCACAGGAACTAAAGTTTGTACAACTGGTTTCTTACTGTGCTTTGTACTTTTTAGCAAATACTGACTTAAATTTACAGGACTTTTATTTTCTAAACTCCTTTTGTCACTTTATCTTTTTATTTTGCTTTTCTTTCTGATCTACGTAGTAAAATAAGTCACCACTTTCTGAACATATTCTGGTTTCTTGTTACCTTCTGTTAAAACAGAGTAACATTGCTTATTTCATTCTTTGAAAACAGGATGTGTGGGCTTTTTGTTTGTTTGTTTCTTTCAAAGAGTAATTGAAATGGAAACATTTATCAGTCTGCTCTGAAATATTAACAGCTTTAATTAGCTCAGTGAAAAAGTTGTTTGCTTTTATTTACAGGAACTGTTGACTTGCACACTGGCAATAAGAGGCTGAAGACATAGAATATCTTATTGGTGAAAAAATTAAATAATTAAAATAGAATAGTTTGCAATTAGTTTCCAGAATAATGCGTTAAACATCTGCAGTTTTGTCTCTCTATCGGGATCCATAGCTGTGCTGAAGTCACATCCTGATAACATCTGCACATTAGTGATAGCTTGTGCTTTAGTCTTTATGGTCTGCTGATGAGAGATTCTTCAAGAGCTCCTCAGTCATCAGAACCACTGTTGAAAATTTTGCTTGTGACATCCTGAAGGTAGTTTGATTTACATTTGCCAAATGTCATAATGTGTGAAGATACTCTCAGTTAAACGATTTAACATCCTGGCCCTTTTTAACTTTGCTGCTTTTGAGCTTTTTTTCCCTCTCCCTTTAGAATGAAACTGGTTTTCATTTTTCCAAAAATTGTGAATACAAACTAAATTTTCAGTGCTGAGATTTATTTTGTTCTGAGTTACTTCAGCACCCTGGATGAAGAAAAAATAATTCAAAAAAGTTTGTGAGTAGGAACAGCATTTTTATTCCTGCTTGCATGGCAACAACAGCCGCATTCACATGAAAAGGCCAGCTTGTTAAACATCATGTAACACTGATTGTACCAAATATTTTAAAGGTCAGATATTGACAGGCACTGAGCTGCTTATGTTTCCCTAATGGCTGCAATTACATCTAAACTGAGTAAGTAGTCAATAAACAATGGCATTACCTTATGTAGAAAAAGTGTTTATTTTACATTTCCAAGACAATTTGCAATCTCCTGCTTGACATCCAAATGCAGAAGCTAGATCATGGGCTCTTTGATGAATAAAGAGAACAAGGGAGAGGTTATGGGTCTTAGAGACCTTGTGCTTGTCTGAGAAATTTCAGGTAGGCTGTCACACACAGGCACAAAGTAGATCTCTCTCTCTGGGGTTTTGCATAAGTAAAGAAACTTAAGACAAACACTTTTAATGCCCCTTGTGCAATGTAGCTTGCAGCTCTGTCATGTATGTAGCCAGAATGTATTCAAAGGATCTGTAAGGATTCAATTAAGCCTTAGATTAAAGTAAAATACTGATGATTTTTATTGCTTACATACTCTCAGTGCTGCTGTGAAAATTGATCATCCTTCTTATTCACAAGCACTTTTTTTGACTCTGTGAAGAAAATTTCTAACCATACTTGGAATAGTATAGCAACTTCACAATCCATTGTTGGAAGCATGTGTAGACCTGTCAAAAAATAAATGAGGCTTTGGGAGCCCCCTAGCAACATAAGATAAAGGAAAAAGATTTATCAAAATACATTGTAAAATATTACAAATAATACAAAAGACTGCAGATTCATTCAATTTCCTTTCCAAGCTACCGGCTTTGGTGTACGTACATTAGTCTGCCAGCTGTCTTGCACTGCAGCAATTACATACCACTGGCTCCTGAAGGAGCAGCTTGACTTCTCTCTGACCTAGCAGCAAGAGATCATGGGACAGCAGCCAGGCAGAGAGAGACACTTAAACCATAAGGATGCAAGTGAAAAGAAGCTGGTAAATGCTCCCTTTCCCCCTCTACATGAAGCCTCAATGCAAACAGTATTTTCATAGCAGTAACTTGCTTCCAGAGAATAAGGGGCTAATTCATTGACTATCACTGCTTTGCAGCAAAGAGATTTTTATAGGCTCCAGCTGACATTGGTTGGTTTCAGTATTGCACAGATCAGAAGGTATAGTTTTTTTGTACCAGAAGGTTTTCTGTAAGAATAAACTATGGCAGAATGTAAGTATTAACCCTATGTTATAGCTAGAGAAATGAGCTCAGACAGACTAAATCTCCCATTCAACAAAGACTTAAGTGTCTGCATAACTTTCTGGGACCACACCAATTTAAGTGCATTTCTGGATCACAACCAAAATCACAAAGTCTGTAGCAGTTCCAGAACTTGAAATGTGAGTCTCTAAGTTCAATGCTTTAACTCACAGCAACATCCTTCTTCAATTTAGATCTCAATCTGATGACTTTTCAAGAACAAAGAAACATTCGAAAGGTTTAGAAATTGGCATGAATCAATGACATATCTGAAGCTTTTCTGAACCCATAATAAATGTGTTTGGCTTAGAATTGAGAAGAAAAGCAAACTAGTTTTTTACATTCCTCTGCAGAGGTACAAAAATTAAAAAGAGAATTGCAGATTAATTAATATAGAAAAGCTTGTCATAGGTCTGAATATTTTCTCATGTTGTTCATTTTTTTCCCAACAGGTAGATAAGCAGGATAACATGACTTAGTGATGGTTTGTTTGAAGACAATTATAAAGTGTCTGAAGGTAAGAAAGTGATGTTTCAACCTGCTTCACTGAGCACAATAAAGACCAATACCTTCCCTTGTACCACCAATAGAGCCTTATATTCACTGAAGGGTGGTTTCTGAACAAGAATCCCTTCAGTCTGTTAGAAACCTGAACACAACAAACAACAGCTGGAGGTTTGATTTGCCTGCCCAATACTCAAGAAACAGGTTGAAATTATCACAATTTTTTTTTTGGGGGGGGGGGTGCTTCCTGGCTACTGCAAAGCTATAGTCATATTTCATGCTTGTAGAGTTCACTTTGAGAACTATCATTCTGTTCTGTTCAATTACTTCAATTTCACTTTTTGACATTTATATGATCAATGCATCCTCAGATGTTCCAATGTTTCAGTACCATGGCAGTTAAAGGCAGGGTGGTTTCTGTCAGGCAAAAGTGGACCTAATTGTAGGGCAGACATGAACAGGTAGAAAGGTAGAATGGAAAGTCAAACAAATAAACTGGAAAGGAATTGGTTACCTCTGATTATCAGCTGGTTTTGAATGAATGGCAAATTGATTCAAGGCTAGAGGGGAAGGACTGGGCACAATAGAAAACTGAATGTTGAACCACGGTCAAAGTAGGAAATACAGTCTCTTGGGGTGATTCTACATACTATGCTCTTTCAAGTGCTACTTCGAAAAGCAAGCATGATGGTAGCTCTGAAACAGCTAATGTCTAATGAATCAGTCACCATTTATTTAGTTTCATTGTAAACTGAGTAATTGCCCCAGTTTGGAGATCAATGCCACAAAGAATAATGAAGCTGGTAATTTTAAAAGTTCACACTTTCATTATCATAACTGCCTTTCAATTTTGCAGCCATTGAGACACATCCCCACATTATTGTGTAAGTGTGCTCTTCCACTGTTGTTTCTAGTGGTCTGGGAACAGATAACCTTCTACAGCAGATGCATTATGAACATGAGTAGAGGAAATGAGTCTCCTAAAAACATTAATACTAAAATAATTACAGGAGCAATGTAGGGAAGAAGTTTTAAAATGGATATTATTCTGTATAGACTATTATCTAGGAGGCAAAGCTTGGAAAGTGATCAAAAAAACAAAGGAGTGATGTATAATAGATACAGCTGATATATTTATGTATAAAGTGGCAGCATGAATCAGCAAAAAATGAAAAGGAATGCTCAGTCTGGAAGAGAGATGTTGCATGTCATGAAGGAAATTCAGGAAGGAGTGGTGGTGGCATGAGAGTTAAGACAAAGATAAAAAGTCTTGTATTTGTGCAGATTAAAAGGGAAATGAAAATTTGAATAGTAAGAAGAATAATTTGAACAATAGGAAAAGAGAAGATTGGGTTTTTTCCTTTTATTTTCAGTAGAGTACTTTCTCTCCTGTCCTGTTTGTGGGCTGTTCTTTTGACTTCTGGTTCTGGACACTTCTATTCCCTTTTGTGTTTAGACAGCATGAAGGCACTCTTTTAAGACCAGGCCCCTCAGTACAAGACATTGTTGAAGGTTTTGCCCCTGAAATTCAGTTACCTAAGTTTTTTTGTGTTACCCTCTACCCTCTGTAAGTGTTGTTTGGCCTGCAGTTAGAACTGGGTGTAGCTGAGTACATTAGATGTAGAATCTGAGAAGCCTAACAAACTCCTGGTAGTGGGACCCAGGAGTGGGGATTCTGGTAAAACCTGGGCCTCAACAAACCCATTTGTATCAAAAGTCTGGTTAAAAACCTGTATTGCTCTATTTGGGTTGGTTTTGTTAGAAGGTTTTTTGTTGTGACCTTTTTGGTGGGTTTTAGGGATTTTTTTGGTTGGTTTTTGATTTTTTTTAAGGGTTTTTTTTTTTTTCTGTAACATTTCTGCTGCTTTTTTTTTTTTTTCAGTGATATTTCTAATTTCTGGTATCATTTTGAGTGTCTCTGACATTTTGTTTTCTATGAAACTTTACCCCACAAGAATCATTTTGGAAAGACGTGTCATATAGGGCCCAAGGTAATAGCTCCAGTTCATGTTTCTGAGTATAATGGTGGAGGGCCATGTGTGCAGCTGCAATTTGTGAAAGTATATAACTGGTGGCAAATTTAGCCATCACACTGCCCATATGGTTGACACAGGAGCAGCAGGGTATGAAGGTCATGAGCAAAGTCATGCTTTGTCATGCCTTTGTTTATAAAACTCCCTGGGCTTACAATATATGACCATACAACTGCTGAGGTGCTGCAGCCTGGAGTGTCAGGAAAATACCAGTTTCATTAGGATTCTTGAAGCCTATCATGTTACACTTCAGAAGTAGTGACCAGTTTATTTAAAATGAAGTTTTGACCTTTCTCCTCTTTTGAAACCAAAAACACATGAAGATAAAGTGGCTAATTTCCAGATTTAAACAAGCTCTGAGAAACAATTTTTTCCCAAGTACAGTTTGTGCAGTTTCTCTTCTTCCCCTCTTTGCCATCTCTTCACCCCTCCCTGCCTTTTGCATAAATAACTCATTCCCTTCATGTTGAGGTCAAAGTATTTATTACTTATATTCACTGTGTAGTTTCTTTTCACTTCTAGTTTTCTTTCTTTTTTCCTTCCTCTCTTTCTTTTTTGTCTATGTTGTTTATAACCATGACCCTTGATCCTTCAAGTCTTAAAACAGCTTGGCTTTCAGCAGCTAAATCTGACAAGGTTAGCATTTTTCTGTTTATTCTGAGAATACTATTTACCCTCTGGGGTTTTTAAAAGCAACTCTATAAAATATCACTTGGAAAAAAGTTTGTAGCATTCAAAGACTTCCGTAAACCTAATGCTCAGCATAGAGTAACTTTTAATTCTTATTGCAGAACTCAGAACAATTAAGCTTATTTTTCCCCCTTCCTGAGCAACACGCCTACACAAATGCATTTTCCAAGAATATTGGTAAACATTTCACTCTACACACACTAGCAACTTACTAGTAGTTAGCATAATCTTTTGCAGCAGTGTAAAATATAATGAAATCAGGCATACTGTATGATCAATTAGTTCCTAGAATAACCTTATTTTTACATAACTACAACAGAGGTCTATTTATTCATTTGTTGGGGTTTTTTTGTTTTGTTTTGTTTTTTAATTGAAAATAAATGTTTGTTGTGTCAGCTTTCTGTCAAATTATCAAACAATCCTGTAATCTTCAAAAAGTCAGAATATGACAGAACCAATGATACAAAAACAATTTGTCCTTGGGCTAATACACAGATTCTTTGTAAGTGTGTTAAATTTACACCCACTAAGAACAAGCCAATTTAAACAACCTCAGAAGATTTTCAAGAAGGTGATTGCTCAAACACAAGTGTCCCCAAGGCAATGTTAAAAATGACACTGCTGTTAGTGCCTTTTGGGAATTGCAGAAAATTACAGATTGTCCTTCTGCAATTTCCTTTTTCCTTTCCCTTCCTTTCCTCTTTCCTCCAGCTCTCTATTCATTGCAAACCAATGGCAATGAAGCTGTGCAGTATAAGCAGAAAGTGGGGATGCAAGGAATGACAGAAAAACATCTGCAGCAAAACTGAAGGATTTTTGTGAGTGAGTGAAAAATTCTGCTGTTTGAGAGTTTGCCTTATAGGCCTTATGCGTGCCATTTAGAGAGACACAGTAAAGAAACCTGCCAGCAGCAGTCAGGTCACCAGGATGCAAAAAATTTCTTCTTGGAGCAGCCTCCTAGAAAAAGAGATGGATGAACAGACAGAGAGAGAGAGAGAGAGGCATACAAGCTCAGAAATATTCCCAAAATCAATGAGTATAGATAAGATGCAGACTTCAAATTCTTGGCCTCTGGAGAAAATAGTTTCAGAAATATTTTTACAATGAACTTAGGAGTTTTGCCCAACTCAGTACTACTCAGTTTCTCCACTAAGAGTGTTTCTCAGGAGACTGAGATGTCCTCCACTGTGAGAGCACAGTGCTCATCTATTTTTCATTTGCCCCTCTGTGCTTTCGACAGGGAGGTGAGATCAGTAAAAGTAAACATTTGAAGAACTGCCCTGAATTTTCCATGCTTTTTTCTCAGCCTGAAGGTAAATTCTTCTGGAAAGTTTGGTAAGATTGTTTCTCTGATTTCCAATTAGCCATACACTTAATAAAATGTTTTTCATGTTTTAAAATGTTTATTTTCTGTCTTAGATAATGTCAAAACTGGCTTATTTTAGAAGAGATTGCTTTATGGAAGGAATGTATGCTTTGTTCAGTTTGAAAACGAGGTGGAGGACAGAGAAAACAAAAACTGAAACCAAGTAAATGTTGCAGAGAAAATATCAATAATATATATTTTTTATTTTTTTTTGTACTGAGGAGCTGAATTTTGGCTTGCACAGAACCTGTACATGTTTGAGTATTTAAAAGATGCTGAAAAGAATGAGGAGATGAGGGTAATGTTTCACAAACACCCTTCTACTAGCAATATGCTGTGAGTTTTTGATAAACCACTACTGTTCTCTCTATATTGGGGTGGCCACCGTCTTTATCACAGGGTTGTGAGTATTCAGTATCCACACCAGACACTTTTGAAGTCCATTTTTTTTTTTACTGCCATGATTCATGGCATGAAAGAAAATAGTTACATGTTTATCTGGCAATTAACATGAAACCAAATTGTTGCACAAGCAAAGAAACTCCCTTTGATAACAAGCGTTCATCCAAAACCAGAATGAGTTAATGGGTGCAATTTCAGTATGTTTGAGTGAGTGGTTTAGTCTCACATACTGTGTCCCAGAAAACTCTGCTGTAACTTATAATGAGACCAGTTGAAAAGTTTCACAGAACGTTTCATTTGGTGGAGAAATACTTGTAGCAATAAACAAGCAAATGCTGCATGCAAGATAGAGGACTAAGTAGTAATTGCTGTAGAAGACATGAATTTCACTTTAAGGGAAAACAAGTTTTCTACATGAAAATTTTACATCTGGAATGTTGCAGTAACAAAGTTTTAATCATTATTTTTTCATGGTCTTTCTTGAAGTGAACACATTACAGTGTTTTAACATTTTATACAAAAACATGATCTAGACATGTACATGTACCAGTGGAATGAAATCATTAATAATCACTATCTAAAATGAATTACATTCCAAAAGCACAGGCTAATGATTTATCTTTTTTTGTGGGACTGATCTCTATCAGGTTGATTTATGTAGTAGCCAATCACGTTTCAGTAAACTCCAGCATGCACATGCATCTTTAAGTGATGATAAGCTCTGATCATCAATTTATTTTTACACCAGAAGCCAAAAAATAATTAAAAAACACACCCCAACCTGCAAGAGCACTAGTATGCTTCCCTGGCAGAAAAGCATGCAGAAAAGCTAACTTCTCTTATTGCCCCTTAACTTCCATGTAACATGCATGCCCAAATTAACATCATGGAATACAAAAACACATACCCTAAAGGAGAAGAGTTAAAAAAAAAAAAGTGTGTTTTGCTATGACAGATGATAAACAAGCTTATTTTTTTACTTGCATGTTTACATTGTTTGCTTTGGTAAAATGTGGAGGGTTTTTTTACATTACATTATTTGCTTTGATAGTAGATGCTTTTGTTGGTAGTTGGAGTGATTGGCAGCTTCAAGCTGCTCTGTTTAATTGCCTTTACACTTAGCAAAATTCTATGTTTGGAAGACACTGTTTCACAAATAAATCAAGTGTGTAAATGTGTGTTTGAATGTGCAAGAGAGACAACTGGAGAAAGATTTTTTTTCAATCAGATGCACTACCCATTCTGTTTCGCTTTTATCTGTATTTCCTTTGCCTTTTCATCGGTTTGTTTCTGTTTCTCAGTGCCACTCCAAGGGAGAAATATGGTGTTTGTTTGGATTATGACTACTTGTAGTATCCTGTTCATTTCACAGGAAGCAGGGGATATGATGGAGTCTCAGGAAAAATTGAAAAGGAATAGGCAAGAGTGCATCCAAAGTTCATAATTTGTTTTTGCATAAAAGGATAACAAAAGATACATATAAAGTAAAAAAAAGTTATCTGCATTGCATTCCTTGCTTTTCTGTACTTTATCCTTTGGACTAGTTCTTAGAGGATATTTTTCAGATTTTATTTCAAGTTGTAATTAAATTCATTTACTTATCTCCCTCTTATTTCAGACCACAGATCCTTTGAAAAGTTTTTTTTGTGTTTTACTAGCAAAGGGAATTGAATTATGTTTTATTTATTTAAGTAAGAGTTTGGAAGCAAGAGAGACAGTGTCTACAGCACATGAGCAATTGCTGCCCAAGTCTGTAAAGAGCTGCTGCAAATTAGCTATTTGAAAACCCAGTGTCTAGTGACATCTTCATATCTCAAATAAACCAAGACACCTCTGAATTTGCTATTAATTTTATTTCCTGAAATTATAACAGGTGTTCAAAAGGTGTTTATTTCAGTAGTGACACTATTTTTCTTTGATTAGCAAACCTGAACAGTTTTAGGAATTTCATGAGCAGTTTTAGGAGTCTCATGAATAAATAAGCGTATGTTTTAAATGAAAACATTTCTAAAAAATGCTGTATAAAAATGTATTTTTCTTCACACACAAGTACAGAAGTTCTGTGCAGTGAGATATAATGGTAAGATGAAAGTTATGTTGCACTGGTTTGTGTTCTGAAAATATAGTAAAAGTTGTTGCATAGGAAAGGTCTAAGATCTTTAAGAAAACAAGGATTTCATAAAATGTTTCTGCATCTCAGGTTGGTTAAATTGTACAGCATATTAATTATTCAGCTAATACTCAGTGTCTCACTTCCTTTCTAACATCTTAAAACTGTTAAAATTTTGTTCAGTAATTTTTTCCATATAATTTTTCCATAGAAAGAAGTTAAACAGGGCAATGAAACTCATTCAACAGATTCCTTAAATAAGATACATAAAAGACTGCATGTTCATTTAAAGTCTTCTCTTAATTTGGGAATATATGAGTGTTTTATATTTATGTATGTTTAGCATGTGGACAGGATTGTGTGCTCTTTCGTTAAAGAGAGTTGTATAGCATATTTCTACTGTATTTATCTCATTATGAAGATATATTAATAAAACAAAGAGACAAAAGACGGAATATGAAATAAATATGCTAACAAAAATTTAAAATGGAAAAATTAGTTCAGGGTTGACAGTGTTTTGTTTTTTGTTTTTTTTTTCCCTGAGGTTATTAGGGTGTCTCTTCAATAAATTTCAGTTACTATCATCTTACTTCTATCATACATGAAAAAATAATAAAGCAGAGGCTGATCACTGCAATTGTGCACATTCAAAAAGTCTAGCATGCACCAGTTCATAAATATACTTTAGAAAAGCAATGCACGACAATGAGTACTCATTTTTTCAAAACACATCAACATGTCTAAGCAATTCTGACATATTTAGGGTATTTCCCTTCTCATCACCCCTCAACCACTTTCCAGACTCAAGAGACAAATGAGGTGAGGTGAAATCCAGTGACATAACAGAACACAGATAGCATGCATAATATATTGCATTAGTGTCCTCTGTATGACAATAGAAAGAAGTAGATGTCTATTGGACAAAGAAATAAGCAACAAACATGTTTTTTCCCAGAGTGCAACAGTAGAGTAAAAACACAAACAGCTCATACAAATATTATCATCAGAGACACATCTTGCCATCCAGCTATATAACACAATATTTTGATCTATATGACTCCTATGGCCTTGATCCAAAGCATACTGAAGCCAATTAAGAATCTCGATCATCTTTAGTGAAATTGGACCTAGCCCATTAAGAGATGTTGCCCCAGGGGAGTAAATGGAGGATTTTTAAGGGCCACCCTCAAATGTCAGTTCAATTTATCACTGAGGAAAAAATACTTCCCTTCATTACCACTGTATAAGGCAGCTTCCTTTTCCAGGAGCTCAGTTATAGGTGTCAAACTCTCTCCCTTAGCTCTCTGCTGATTCCTTATACCAAAGATGACTGCAAATATAATGTAATACTACTTCTGAAAACAATCGTTAAGAAGACAGCGTTTCCAGAACTCATTCACATAATTTTACACTGTGTTATTGTTTCAATACTTGTTGGAATTCCTTCCTAAAAGCTTGGAGGCAACACCTTAGTCTGTAAAAGCTGGATAACAAAGGGTGAACTGATTATTCACNGAGATACATATAAATGTATTGTGGTTGAGAACTGTTGGGTTTTTTTCCATATATTTTTTTTTTCTAATTAAAGTTTTGTTTTTTTCTAAATTTAAAGGGAGAGGGATTATTTTTTTTTCTTGGTCAACATAGATATCTTAGTTCCCCCCTTGAACTAAGACATCCTGCCTCAAAGTTCATGTGGGTAGTTTATGAATGATGGCAACTAAATTAAAAGCTATCCTATCTGAATGTACTAAAAGACTGGCAAAACTCAGAAAACTATAAACTAAATAAAAGTGACAGTTATAGTCACCTTTCACATAAAAACCTGTAAACTATTTCCCGTTGTGTCTCGTTTCTCAGCTGGATTGTACTGCAAGGATCAGGAGTAGATAAGGATGTTAAAACACTTCATTTCTTTCATGGGTGTACAAACATCACATTGGGCATGGACATTTTACCCATGATTAATTTAACCCAGTATCTTCTGAGTTCTTAATTGAATACAGGTCCCTAAGTAGTAAAACTCAACATTACATTACATTATATATATTGTTAAATATATTTTACAATGTCTTTGATTTAAAAAAAACCCAAACACTCCCTATATAAAGTTCTGCAAATATATCCTTATGAAAGTGTTTTCCATATTTTATTTGGCTGCATGCAGAAGAGCTTTTTCAGATAAGCCTGATACTGCTATCAGTTAGGAACAAAATAAGTATTACCTTCTCACCCACAACAAGTCAGTCTCTGGGTTTTGCAGTCATCTGCATTACTCAGAGGAGTGTCTATGATAGTGCCTTTTCTGACCTGGGTGGTAACAATCAGTATGCTGCCACATAGATAGAGATCTTTCCCAACTTCTACACCTTGTTGATATTTCTCTCTCACACACACACTCTGCTGCCCAGCCTGGTGTGGTGCCCTGTGTTCCCCCCTGAAAGGGGCATGGGGGAGCTCAGAAGAGCTCTACTTGCAAAGGGGGGTTTACTCTCCCTTGCTCTCCTAAGGTGGGGGGAGAAGATGTTTCCCCTCCCTTGTTCTCCCGGGCCAGACCTCAAGAACCTCAAGTGCTGCTTGAAGGAAGGTAAGATCGGTAATGGGAACTGGATACCAGTATGAGCTGGTGTGGGTAGATGAGCTGCAGGGAAGCAGCTGCAAAAGGGAGTTTCTCCCTTGTTTATAGTGGGTTGGGAGGTGAGCTGACTTGGGCCCAGATGCTGCCAAGAGTCAGTTTCCCAGCCTGTGGGTGAAAGGGTCTTTCACCTGGGAGGGGCAGGTTTTTGTCCCTTGTTTGCTTCGGTAAGGCATGGCAATGTGGCTCAGGGGTTGGCTGGATACAGCCGGGAATGAAAGGAACACCTTTCAGATTAATTTACTCTGCATGTTTTGAAGCAGTGGTGCTTGGGAAAGAGCTCACATGGTATTCCTGAGGTCGTGAGTTCAACCTAGCTCTGGTCTTTTCTATCTGTTACTTGCCAACACGTGTTGTACTCTTTTATACTCTTTTTATAGTTTTTGTACTTTTTTATACTCCTTTGTATTCTGTACCCCAAAGCCCTGTAAGTAAAAGAACTCTTCTCTACTTTAGCCACATAAAGTTGTCTTGGAAAGTTGTTTTTTTTTCTTTCCCTTGCGGCAACTGTTTGGCAACAGTTTGAGTAATCTCTCATCCATAAGGTGCATAAGGAAGTGTTGATGTGTATGATGCATATGGCCCATACAGGGATCAAACCTGTGATCTGTGTTATTAGTATCGTGCTCTAACCAACTGAGATGATCTCAGGATTCTTCAGCCTAGAAATGAGAAGGCCTCAGGATGACCTAATTCAGTACCTGAAGGAAGCAATAAGAATGATGGGGAGAGACTTTATACCAATGTATGTACTGACAGAACAAAGGGGGATGGCTTCAAACCCGAAGAGAATAGATTCAAGTTAGATGTTAGGAAAAATTCTTTATTGTGAGTGTGATGAGGTCCTGAAACAAGTTGCCCAGTGAAATTATGGATGCCCTTTCCCTGGAAGTGTTCAAGGCCAGGTTGGATGGAGCTCTGAGCAACCTGGTCAAGTGAAGGGTGTCTCTGCCTATGGGATCTTTAGNTAGTATCGTGCTCTAACCAACTGAGATGATCTCAGGATTCTTCAGCCTAGAAATGAGAAGGCCTCAGGATGACCTAATTCAGTACCTGAAGGAAGCAATAAGAATGATGGGGAGAGACTTTATACCAATGTATGTACTGACAGAACAAAGGGGGATGGCTTCAAACCCGAAGAGAATAGATTCAAGTTAGATGTTAGGAAAAATTCTTTATTGTGAGTGTGATGAGGTCCTGAAACAAGTTGCCCAGTGAAATTATGGATGCCCTTTCCCTGGAAGTGTTCAAGGCCAGGTTGGATGGAGCTCTGAGCAACCTGGTCAAGTGAAGGGTGTCTCTGCCTATGGGATCTTTAGGGTCTCTTCTAATCCAAACCATTTTAGGTTTCTATGATTCTGTGAAGAGTATTGAGAGGATTTACAGATTCATTTTAACACACCTATGGCCTTCCAAACAGATACACTTTCAAAAACAAATTTTCCAGAATTTTCAGTTTTGAAATCCTGGTAAACACCTTTCTTAAAACATAGTCCTGAACTTTTTTTACCTAGTGCAGTGGTCAGTAGAACAGGAAGGTAAATATTAATCCATATTATTCCCATCCCATGTGCTGGAACACTTTTGAACCCACTGGAGATATCACACTCCCACCTGGAGCACTTTGCAGAAGACATGTGGCGTGAGAATATCTCTACCTCACGCCTTATTTGCAGTGGCACAGGGGACAGTGCCTCTCCACAGAGAACATAGAACACAGGTATGAGTTTTGGCAAATCCATGTAGGAAGTGAAAAATTGTAAAGTTTTCCAAAACTTTCAGAAAAAAGTCTCCTAGGTAGTGTATTTTTGAGTACTGTGTTATTTGGGGGGGGAGGGGGAAAGCTTCTCTTTTTATAGCATTTCAGGAAAACATTTTAGCTACCTCTCCTGATTCTGTGAAGTATCTGCAGAACTAGAATACAGCATCCAATATATAAATATATATACAATAAGTTTATACACAATTTAAATACAGTTATTACTCTCTTTTACAGAATAAATATGTCAAGCATAAAAAAAAAAAACATTCTAGGTCTACTGTGCTTCAGTTTGAGTAAAAATACCATTGTTCCTTTTCAATGAATATTTGAGGAAATAAAATGACACACCCGTTAAATTAACACATCTAATGTGCACCAAAGCTGTTCATTTGGACAATAAATAAGTTAAAAACTTGATTCTCATATAATCCACTATTCAACCTGACTGACTGCTGAACCTCCCTAATAAAATACATCTACATGATATTGTAAGCTAAACTACAGTACATTATTAGCTCATAAAATGAAATTGCTACAATGTTATGCACTGTATATTTGAAGGAGTAACAAATTTATCAGTGATAGATGAGCTAATGGATGCATTGTATTGAAATAAATATAAATTCAGAGTAGCAATAGGAAAACATTCTTATATATGAGTTTAGGCATTTATGAGGCTGATCCCGCTAGCAGTAAAAACTGAAAAGGTGTTCTTGCTAGCTGCCATTTCTGTTTTGGCCTGTAGCAAGTAAAAAATAAGTGGTCTTTCTTTGCAGCAGGGCTTGTATATCCAACATAAGAGACAACGGATAGAGTTTTGATTAGTAGCTATCATTCATTTCTCTCAGTAAAAGTTCTCTGTATATCTGATCTGCAGGTCAAACCCAGACACTACTTACCAGTAATTTTCCATGACCTTGCTATCAGTGTTTCTTCTTCTGTACAACACCCCCCTCCAGTCTTTCTCTCTCAATTTCCTCTTGAACCGCTAATGCCATCACTAACTATTCAACAAATGCTGTTGTTAAAAAAAAAATAAAAAATAGCCATTTCAGGAGAAGAGTCAAAAATAAAGCCAAAAAAGGCAGAAAACAGCAGCCAGCTGCAAATACTGTAAGGAGGACTGGGGACTTCTCTCCTGGTATCCAAGCATCTTTCATAGAAATTCTTGAGAGAATGGGTCCCCTGTGGTCTTAGAGATGGTAAGCTGCACAAGAGCTTAGCTTACTGCAGGCAATCGCCCCTGCCAAGGCAAAACACCAGGACTACCGCGTTCCCTGTGAAAGGAAGAACAATTTTAACACTGTCAGCCAGATTATGGGAATCACCCATGGTGGCAGTCAGAGGAAAGATGAGGGTTGAGTGGATGTGATTCAGGCAGAAAAGAACAGGCAAGCTAAAAGGCAAGGGATTTGACTTAGGGCAAAGGACTGTAGGGTGGGGAGAAGGTGGTGAATTTTTATATGGAAATGTGAAGTTGGTTAAAAACCATCAGCATCCTCATGTGTTCACACCTCATCTTGTAGGCTGGTTATCGAGTGGTGTTTTGTGGATGCATGTGTTCTTGCAGTGATGCTTTACTCAGCAATACTTCCTCAGTATTTATAGCCAGTATTTTCTCCAAGTACTACCTTATCATTTCCAGCTTAGCAAAATGAGGGGTGTGGTGCAGACTCAATGTCAAAATGCATTTGTGATATAAGCAGAAGCGTGTCAAAATGCGGATGCAATTATAAAGTTACTGGAATGGGCAGAAATAAAATAAAGTGTTTGAGTATTATAATTCACCTTAATGTGAAGTGCTATTAGTTTGCTTGTCACTGAATATGCTTTCAGTTAAGGAGTCTTGTTATCAAAACATGCTGCATTTGGGTAGAGACCAAAGATATATGCCACCACTACTCTAAATTTGTAATGATGATTATAGTAGACAGTCACCTACCTTGTTAGAAAGAATAAAGCACCAGGCCTAATGAATTAATCAAAATCTGTAATCTTACTCATTAAAAGAGCTGTAATATACTATTTCTGAGCAAACAGACAGGTGCTTCTAACAATGTGGGAGTGGAAGGAGCATAGGGGGATCTGTGAGCAAAGATCTACCTTGAATTTGTCCTAGAATACTTATCTCATCTGTGAATTACTTCATTTCATTATATTAAATATGAAAGTGGATATCCAATTATTTGCAGGTAATATAGCCAATTCCACAGTCAAACAAACCAGACAAAATCACTACTGTCTATGACTTTTTTCAATCAGTACTGCTAAAAATTCTTATTGTACAAAGAGGAGTAAGCTTAGAGAACATAAAAAAATATTTGACAATTTCTTTGATGAGCAGTTTATAAATCTGTCTTTTGTCTATGTTTAAGACCAATTACTGTGGTATGTGTGAGACTTACAAGTGCTTGTTAATGTATCCTAGCAAAGCAGGAAAATATGAATTTGAGACCTGAGACAAGAGATAAGTCTACACAAAGGGAGACATGAATGCCTCCCAGACCTGGTAGCACATGTGTCAGCTCACATGATGGAGGGATTCAGGCATGCCCCCTGTTCCTCACAGCCCTCATATAAACACGTTCAGATTTTGGTAGGATACTTGGATGTACAGAGCGGAACGAAGCTATGTTGTGCTGATTTGGGATGGAAAACCAGATCATGCCACAGAAAGCAACCACCTGGTGACTCAGGCACAGCCAAAGCTTTTGAGTCATTGACCTGAAGTCACTCTCTGCAAACTCATTAGTATAATAAAAATAAAAAAAAAAAAAAGCAAAAAAAACCCCCACCAAAACAACAACAAAAAAATGCAAACAAAACAAAACAAAAGTGGATAATATTTCACTGCATTTGAAGGGATGAGTATACTTTTTTTTTAGCATCCCAATGGCAACTTTTTCAAAGGCAGTGGTTCAGGGCATAATGCTGCTCTGATCTGTTTTTACATTGATTTAAATATATGTACTGTATCCTTCTGTTCTTCCTGTATCCTTCTGTCAAGGGAAAGAAGGATAATTCCCTCTCTTAGGAGTAGAGTCTTGCTCTTAACCTTCAGTTGATGAAAACTATCGAAATGAGTTTTTATCTTTCATCCTAATGTTAAGACATCTATTTTGAAATATAATCAGGTCCCATTATCAAACTCCAAAAGTTATCCCTCTTTAGTAGTTCTCTGATAGATAGTTTCCTGGCAAGAACTGTAAGGTGTACTTTGCCTGATATTTTTCAACACTTTCTCATTAGAGCAATTTTTATTTTTCTACATTTGTCTATTTCTTAGATGCAGTGATTGGAGCTTCCTGTGCTTCCTTTCCTCCTGTGGTCTGATACTATCCAAAGTTACAAGACTGCTTGCGCAGACATATTTGTTTTAAAACCCCAAATGTATCCTGTTACCAGGCCCACGGGAGAGAGGAATTCAGTCTGTTTTTTTAATGGGCTTTTCTCCTAACATATTTTGAAAAAAGTTACTGGAAGACTAGAGCTTAAATTTGTCTTGAAACTCTGTTGGATCAGCCAAATATGCTTTATTCATAGAGAGGTCTTCACAATACCCTGCCAAAATTAGGTTTGAAAAGCAATCTTTCAAAGATTATTTGACTTTTTTGTGCTCTGGACATCTACCATCAAGTCTTAGGAGAGCAGAGCAAAACATCTTTTCGCTTTCAAAAATCCCAGCTCTGACCACATCAGAAATATCAAATGTTTGGCTTTTTAAAACCAAATTTTCTAGTGACTCATACTGTCCACAGAAGCAAAGAGATACGGAAGTACACTGAAATACATGGATAAAATGTTTCACTTTATTTAATTCAATTTTAATTAATTTTGCATGGAATTTTAGGCAAATGTTCAAATTTGTTAATTTTAAAACTACTCTTCTACTCAAAATTAGTATATTTCACAGTCTTGATTTTGGAATAGTTTTGTTTTGTGGGTTTTTTCCCCAATACAGCCCTTTTCTGGCTGTGAAGAATTAATTCTTTAAACTATTTAGTAGGCAAATAGTCTGTGGCCAGCAAAATGGTTTTCATTTGTGGATTTGAACTCACCTGAGTTCAATCTGAGGTCAGATTCACCAACAAGATAATGAAATATTTTCTATATTTCAATTTTTAACAATCTACATATCCATATTCATTAAACTTTAAAAGATGATAAATGATGGATAGTTCTAGTGATGTCTGTTAAATAAATTTTATAGGAACAGAAAACAAGAACTTCATAACTGGTGAATTGCACTATTGTTTGCGGCAGCTGAGGGGAGCGCTCCCCCTCGCCCCCCCCCTATTCGCCCACGTGGCCCCGGACATGTCCCACGGGACAGAGACACACCGGAGACCAAAGGGGAGGGTGCAGAGAGAGAGGGTTTATTGAGTACAGGTCAGGGTATTTAAAGGTTTAACAGCCCATGGGGAAGGGGTTAACAAAGGACCAATCAGGGGACCTCACCTGGCCTGGCCAAGGCTTGCATACTAATTAGGGAGACAACAAGTCCAGGGAAAAGGGGGTAACTCGGGGAAAAGGGGTAAAGACTTCATGTTACAATACAGTGAAAACTTCTTCTGTTAAGCCAACTCCAACAATTGTTTACATTCATAATGTGTTGCCTAAATGGATAAATTAGATCATTATTACCAAAACTATTCATAATTTATTAGCATTTGCATAAAAAAGAATAGAAATGCTCATATTTTGTTAAGAAATGGAAAGGTTTGTAGTAGGTACTGCTTGTTCTACCAGCCCAGTTTTGTCTCTCTACAGGTAAAATATAAAACCAATAAATTACTTCTCCTGTTCTTGATTGAAAAATACCCTTCATATTTTTATGTTATTGGAAAATTTTGTGCCACATTTGATTTATTG
Source organism: Sclerurus mexicanus (assembly GCA_013396755.1). NCBI lineage: Eukaryota > Metazoa > Chordata > Aves > Passeriformes > Furnariidae > Sclerurus > Sclerurus mexicanus. The sequence goes on along the minus strand of VWZF01006447.1, from coordinate 35,558 downwards.
TTTCATGATATTCACATGGCCCTGGATGTTAGAGAAAACTACATAGTCCTACCTCTTCCCCCTTTTTTGATTTTACATGTAAATTACTTAAATTTTAAGTTGTTTCAATATTTTTTTCTCTATACTCTGTATTTGCATCTTGTCCACCACATCTATATGGAATGCTGCAACCCACAGGAAATTAAAGATTTACCAGAAATAATTGACACAAGTAAGTAAAGAACTACAGCACTGCTCAGCAATGGTACATTTCAGTTTGCCCTTCAAAAACTTGTACTCAACGTTTCTCACTTCTGTGTGTTTATTTGCTTGGTCCAATCTTAACCATCCTCTGCGGCATATTACCCTCAGTAGAGGCAAAATGTGCCTAATAAATAAATTTCAGCAACGAGCCCTGGCATGAGTTGCTATAACTTTAGATAATGCAAAGGCTTTTTTCTGACTTGTTGAAGTTGTGGCACTTCTCTCTGCATTACCAAGAGCAGATACTTACCCAGTGCAGCACATTACCCATATAAGAGTAAAAGCAATGCACACAAGCAGTGATGGCATTGTAGAAGGTCCTGAAAATCAAAGCTGTGAGACACCTACAAGATCTCAAAGAAACCTGTGTGGCTCGAGGCTTAAGTGTCTCTGACCATCCTGAGGCATCTGTTTGATGAACATGCTCCTAATAGTGCCATATATCACAGCTCTCCTAAAAAGGTTCAGCACCTGCATGAGTGCTGCTCAAAAGGAGCAAGTCTTCTGTGGATGAACTACTTGTTAATACAAACTCAGTGTCAAAGAATGTGGGCTGTAAATGCTGTGTTCTGAGAAATCCTCCACCACCTTGGATTTCACACAGGGATCAACACCACATCTGTTTTTAGAAATATGCACAGGTCTGTCCTGGTTCATCTGAAGCTCTCCCCTTTCCCTTGCTTTCTTGGAAAAGTTCTCGCAGACTATTAAAATGCAGAAAGAACTGGACCTTGTGCATACCATACATACACTTGAGAAGGAAATTACTTTGAAGCCTGATGTTAATCTGTAAAGCAAGCAAAGAAAGAAATCAGTTTCAAGTCTTGAATGAGATCAAGTTAACTCAGTTCAAGTATTCCCAAGACTGCTCAACAGACTAAGAAAACAGAAGGAATCCTATTTAATTAGGATGAAGAATGGTGCTCAGACCTTCATATTCACTGTGCTTAAGACAACCTCATCTGATGAAAAATCCCCAAACAAGTTTCACTTAGGAAGTACAGATTCAGGTGATAAAATGTAAATAGAGCTTTCCCAGATAGTGGGTGAAGACTCCTGGGCACATTCCCACTTGTGTCAAACTCCTGGAGTACTACAAGCCTTCCGAAAACAAAATTTCTTCATGCTAAGTGTCAAGCAGACAGAGAGCTAAGTGATGCCTAGCTGTGTTTTGGGAAGCACCACATCTTAAGGTACCATGTTCATTATTCTATTTGAGAGACACATATTCAAAAACTTCTGAGGTATCTTAACTATTCAGAGGAAATGACCCAGATTTTGGTGGCCCTGAAACACTTAGTCCGTCACAAGAGAATGGTAAAATAATCCATGACTTAGCAGTGTGTACAGTCAAGACCCATGACAATAATCTGCTCAGAGCTTTACAAATATTTGAAGAGATAAGATCTATTTTGAATATGAAACATGCATTAGAAAAGATGTCATAATTTTTCATCACATTTACTTTGACTTGTGGTTCACCTTAAAGGGAAGAGATTGTTCTGTGTGTAACACAGAGTAGAAGAGGTAACATGCAACATGGATCTTGATCATGGGCCAGCACAGAGGTACTCACAAATACAAAATCCTGCTCTGACCAGAGAGCATTTGAACATTTTCACTAGTAGTCAAAAGGCTCACTAAATCTTTTTAAGCTAATTATAAACATATTTTGCCACTGAAACACAGCATCCTTAAGTCAATGTTCAATAAATAGCTTGTGTCTTGAGGCTTTTCTTCATCGCCTTCCATATCCTGGGATCATTTCCCTTAAAACAAGTGCTCAGTCAAGATTTCCCATTTCAAGAAGATTGAAAACACATGTGAGATACTATTGGCACACAGCATTACAGTGTCTGCGAAGAATTTCAGCCTTGTTCAACTACTCAAGAGCAGTCATCCCTGCTCCTGTGTGTCCACTGTGTTGTAAGCCACACAACTCTGTGCTCCTCAAGACAAATAAGTTAGAAACACAGAAAAGGCAAAACCCAAAACTGTCAGGGACCCCAAGTAGTATAAGGTATCCTGGTCAGGCAGAGGTCAGTCGGTCTGGGTATTCAGGCTCAAGGTAGGCCGAGGCAGTATATCTCTCCAAGATTATATACTGTTAGTTCATCACCTAGGCTGCTCCAGAGAAACCATATGTTCTCATGCTCTCCCACAAGCAGTGAGAAGACAGTACAGAACATCACACACAATATCAATGGTAAGCTGACACCAGCTGTCTGTCACATTCTTGACCTGCATGTTTTAGTGTGAGATGAACCGTGAGCAATCATTTTAGTAAGAGCTCACCCAAGCCCAGATCCTAATGCCATATTTAATTTTCTTTGCAAGCAATTTAAATTAGCTTTTTGAAAATGTGAGCACTGAGTGCAAGCTTGCTCACTCCAGAAGCAGCAAAACATCACTTTTGGATCACTCTCAGCTGGGAGAGCCTTAAGATCATGCATTTAATTTTGCTGGTCTGACTCACTAACTGCAAAGTAAACACAGAATAATGCAGGAAATTACCATCTAAATAAGTCATTAAAATAACCACTAGAAGTTCATGCTCTAAGCCAGGTATAATATTCAGTGTAATCCTGTTTATTTACAAAACATGTCTGTATGTGTTCTTTCCACACTTTTAATGAGCATTGAAGGACACTTTCCCAACCAGAGCTCCCACATTTATACTGCAGTCAGCTCTGTGCCAAGCAAGATGCACTTTGAGCTTTCTCTCAGGGTCCTCCTTGCAACTAACTGTCTGGACAGCCTTTTTTACTATAGCAACTTTCAGGGTTACAAAGCGACTGTTCTAGATTGACTTTCAGTCACTTTCCTTACTTCTGTCTCACTCAGTACCTTCACCTACCATTTTCAATTAATTTTGGCATATGCAGGGGCCTAATCTCTCTAAAGACTGAGAAATTTTTAGAGGGATTCACTGATTGAAGGAAAAAAAAAGCTGTTATTTTAGGATTTGCAGCTCTCTTGAGGACAGCCATGAATATCATCACTAAAAGAGTACTGTTACACATCATGACTTTTGGCACACTGTGGAATAGAAAATTTTTATGGGATTTGTCACTGATGTACTTTAAAGACATATACCATGTTAAAATTTCAGTCTCAGATACAGGTCTGTAAAGTTTGTCTTTCTAGATAAAGAGCATGAACATTTGAGCTTCATATGTCCTTTCATGATGAAGTGCAGGGGGTGATTAACCTCACCACACATGTTTGAGATGCTACAATACTCAACTAGAAATTGAACCAGTTTCCTTGCAAGCATCATGCACTGATTTTCCTCCCTTTTAATTGCTTAAGCCAGTTGTACCACCAAAAGTCTTCACTTTTGCAAAAGGCTGTGCCTGGAAAATGTACTGCTCACTCGCTGTTACCAAAGCATTTCCATCACCAAAACCTTCAGTTTTGCCAAGTCTTATCACAGCCTTTCAAACCACACTTCAGGTCAGGTCCCTGGGTGATGGTCCCAGATCTCACTTCATTGGGTTGGGTCAGTGCCATTGACTCCTGTGAGTTCTGGATCATGCTCCTGGTGAATGTTGGTCAAAATGTACTGTGGGATGATAACCACAGATATGAGCACTTACATCACTTCTGCATATTTAACCCCTCTGTATACTCTTCCCTTTTGTCTGAGAAAGCCGATGAATATGTAAACATTGATTATGGAGTAAGAATTAATCAATGGAACTTTTCATAATATTCAAGTATATTAAAAATGCATCAACAATTCCTGGATTCTTTAACCAGATTTATGCAACTCATTTTAGGCTGAACTCTTACTGAACTCTGTTCCAGTTTTGCCAGAGTAAGAGTGGAGCAAGAATATGAGAATATCTCTAGGTACACATTGATGAGTTTTAAATGTCAACTGTTTTGACCCTAGAGTTTAATGTAAAATTGAGATAGGCTAATCTATTTTCTATTACTAAAATCTACAAGACACTGACAGTTCTGGATCTACAGGTAGAACAGATTGAACTACACAGTTCAATCACTGCTAGTGGGAATTACAATCCCAAGGACTCTTCATGCATTCATAGGAAGGCAAAAGCTCTGCCTTGTTTTGTTAGCAAATGTAGCATATACTGTCAGTATTTAACACAGAGATATATAGTTTTCTATAAGAGGAGTTAAAACAATATGTGAATGTTGACATTAAAAAAAAAAAAGAAAACCTATGAAAAAAAGAGAAATCTGACAATTGAACTGAGTCAACTACTTAGATTAGATAGGGAAAGGAAATTAGAACTAGCAGAAAATGCTAACAAACAGAGAATAAAGAAATTGATAACAGGAAGGGAATCGAACCAATATAAACAGCTGCAAAAGGATATTGGCCTAGTAGTTTGAAGAGGAGAGAAACATTTAGCTGTTGAGCAGTATTTTTCTAAAAGATGCTTTACCTCAACATAGTTATTTTTGAAAAATATTTTCAAAATCATAAGTTTTCTGTAACCAGAGGACTGCCAAATCAGCCTGGACTTTCTCAAGATCTTCCCTCTCTTTTTCCTTACTGGGGAAGGAAAAAGGAGTTATATTTTTCTTGTCCTCAAACAATAGATGGTAAGGAGACCCTAACAGTATTTATGTAAGAAGTCATGCCTTCCCCACTTCTATCCTCTTTCCAGTTCATGATGTCTCCATACTTTGTGATTTTCTCATTCTACCCAGTCCTGAAGACTTTTGAAGGTATCATGGAGGACAGGTCCATCAACATGATAAACCACAGCTGGAATATTTATTAACATTTTTTTAAAGAAATATTCTTTGTTCTAGGTGAGAATGATTTGTTTCCCAGTCATTCCAATACTGAATAAGACTTTTGGTTCCCTTTGCAGATCTCTAGCCGTTTATGTTTTTTCACCAAATGGATCTCCAAAGCAGCAGCCTTTATGGAGAGGACAGACAACAGAAGTAGCAGTTTTCAAACAACCAGAGGCAAAAATGCTGATAAACTACCTCCTCTGGACTCAGCCTGAGATGAGGCTACAATCATCCATCCAAGCAAAGAATGCTAGATCCTCTTCGATGAAGGTTAAGGAATCACTGTAATAATATGACTCACTCTAGTTAATGATAGTCACCAGCAAGTCAATATTGGTGTCTATTCTGCTATATCAGAATATTTGGATAATATTCTGTTAATATCTTGTATATGATTCCAGCTGAAGAAAGCAAAGCATGCTTAAAGCCAACACTGTCTGCCATAGATTTTCGGGGTAGACCAGCCACACACTTGTAACACACTAGAGGAGTAGCAGTCTCTTAGACATAAAATTCACAAATTACTTTTTTTAAGCTGTCTAATTAGTAAGCTAATTAGACATGTAAACAAGCCATATGCCTAATACATTTGTTCAAAGCTTTTTCAGTTGTTCTTTTTTCAGGTTTCCCCTCCCACCACAAACTCTTTTTCACAGGGTGAATGATTTCTGGAAAGGCATCCCTCTCCAGATTCATCAGTCTGATCATTCAAAATGATAAACCTTTCTGTATTACAACCATATTTCAATATATATGTTACTTTACTATTCAATAATCTCACTAAAAATGCTTTTGATTTCTGTTACTGAGTCTTTTTCTTCACTATGGATCCTCCTATTAATACCACTCCCTAAAGTAAAATTTAAAAGTGAGCTTCTCCCTCTTAGGTTATGTAAACCTGTTAGAAGTTTAGTTTTTCTCCTACAACAGATTGTGTTGTAACTTTTTATTGAATGTATTCAGATTCTGTGTTATGCATTTCTGTCTACATTTTAGTTGTTTTCAATCCAGGTAAGACTCTATATGATAACTTCAAAGGTCCTAACAGTGCAAGGGCCCTCAGTGGCCTGTTTTCAAAAAAAATCAGGCTTTTAAAGAGCCTTTAGCTGCTGTTCACTTTTTTTTTGGTAGCCAACATACCAAAAAATCTGGGCACAGTCCCACCTCTGCAAACTTTATTAAAAAATAAATGGTGAGCATGCAGTGTTAGAACAGCTCCACAAAGAAGACACATAAAATACTCAAAATTTGAAAAATAACTCTGCTTTGATTTGTCTTGTAAGTCAGAGGACACATACAGAAACTTCTTCCATAGTTCTCAAATTGTTATCTTAACTTTTTTTTTTTTTCATATTCACCAGGGGATTCTCCTTCAAGTTTTCTTTGCTTAAGTTTGTGTGATGGGAAACTCAGCTTTTGAGTTCTACAACAAAACAAACAACAACTTTAGAATTTGGGAAATGTAATGGAACTGACTTTCTTTTTCCTCTTGACTCTATCCAAAAGATCACTGATGATATTGTAAAGGAATAAGCAGTCCCCTAATAAGAACATATAATAACAATAAAAATATAAATATAGAAGTAATAAAAAACCCCTGCAATCTGACATCCATATTAGTAAGATTAAGATGCCTTCAGATCTGAAGATGAGGAGACTCCCTCTGCAATCCCTTATTGTGATGGAATGCGAATAGGAATGAGAATCCAGAATAACTGAATTCTTGTTCAGTTTCTACTCCCTATATGTTTGAAGGGTACCTCATGCTTATGCAGCACAACATTCACATACTTAGTTTTGGAAACCACAGCATTCTAGCAAAGATTTATTCTTGTTTGTTGCTCATACATATATGTAAAACTTGTTTCTCTTTTAATAAGGATCATTGGAATCAGAGCACTTGACATAACAGTGAAATATAAGCCAGTTACACAGACCCAGGTGGTACTGCTAGAAAATAATGTTATTATAGGTCAGTGCTGGTGTTTTATTTTCATCGGATTGCTATGTTACAGGGATGATAATGAAAACAAACAAGTGATTGTGGAAATAAAATATTTTCAGAGACTCGTTACTCCTGCAGCCTTCTATGTTCATTGACATATTTTTAGCCATATTTTGTCTCCATTGTAGCCAAAACTAATTTATGACAGTTTAACCATTTGTTTGGGAAAAGATCACAACAAGACTTATTATTCTCTGCCCATTCACTGTACAAAGAGAACATGACTGCAGCACTTGGGAACTTCTATTTCAAGAAATCTTTTAGCTGTATCTGAATAGTTAATAGTAAATACACAAGCCAAAGCTCAGAATTGAAAAATTCACTGGTTTTATGATGGATAAGGAAGGATACAGGTCTAGGAGCAACACATTAGCTGTTTGACTCAGCCAGATACTTTGCATGCAGCTTTTCCTTGCATTTAGCTTGTCCTGGTTCTAGGAAAAAAGTGCATTACTGGGTCTGAAAAGCTGTAGCTGGTTCAAAACTAGCATGGTGTCACAACACCAATGACCACAAAGACAAAAAGAGCTTAACATGTGACAGCATTTTTTCACAGTGACACTGTCTTCCAACTGATTCATTTGATGCACTGGTAACAGAATCTGGTACAAAAGGAACACTTGGAGGGGAGTAGGGGGAGAAGGGGGGGGGGAACAAAAAACA
>VWZF01006447.1:0-22543 GCA_013396755.1 Sclerurus mexicanus | reverse complement strand
AAAAAAAAAAAAAAGAGGTTTCATCTTATTTGCCCTTTACTCTTCTTTTCAGAATGAAGACTTTTTCTAGCTTCACTTATTCTGCTAGACTGTTATGCAGAATTAGCCTTCATGCCTATTTGATTGACTATTTTGGCTTTTCCAATCTTTTAAGCAGCATGCTTGTTCCTTTCTTGCAGATTTTACTTTTTGCACAGGTGTTCCTATTTTCCTTTTAGCCAACTATACCACAAGTCTCAATTTGCCCCTTTGCAGTTGTGGCTGTTTCATATGCAAGGCAAGTTGTTTTATTAAATATTGTTAGCAGTGTTAAAGCTGCTACAAAATGCCTATAAAGTCACTTGTTATATTATTGTAGTACATTCGGTTTTGGTTTCCAAGTCAAAAAAGTAGTAATTTTGTTATGATTAGTCTTCTTTCTTAGTGCGGCAGAATTCAGCTTGGTCTATAGTGACAGACACAGTTCTGTTCAAACCAAGACAAGGAGAAAGAGACATCACTCTACCTGCAAAGTGTAACACGAACTGACAAATTGACAGTCCTAACAGTTCTTTATGACATTTTAGATGTAATTTCCTACCCTTGGTATATCAACTCCTCACTGCATCCTTGTTTTCATTACCTTGTGGTGCCATTCAGCTACTTGAACAAAGATCAGAGCCCTGTTTGCTGAGTTCCAACAGGCACTAAGGAAACACTTCTGCTTTAAGAATTCAAATTAAAGAGATGCAATGATTCTATAGCTCAACAACGTCACAAAGATGCCATTTGATTTTTTCACCATCAGCCAAGAAGGCTCCTGTAGAGCTGGCAGTTAACCTAGTGCTTCCAGATCTAAAGAACAGTAACTTTCTCTATATAGATATATTTTTATATCTATAGATATATAGATAGATACACACATATATATTCTGAATTTTGAGAGAAAACCAAAGTGCATATTTGGGTAAAAAAAAAGGTGTTTTGAATCCTAACTGTACAGAAATCAGTGCCTTCAGGTTTCATTATGAAAAACTGGGATAAAACTCTGATTTTTGCACTGCTTAATATGGATCTCTCTATAACTACCTGCTCTGTGAGTGGACAGATGCTCATGGGTAGCTGTTCCCCATGAATCCCAGCTGCACATAGAGTGATATTACCCAACACTGTGGAGTTGGGGGCAGGTGAAATTGATAGGTAGCCAAGGCTTCAGAGGAAGCAGGCCTTCTCAGTGCAGTTATAGGCATCTCCGCAGAGACCACAAATGCCCCAAACTGCTCTCTAAAGCCAGACCTTCAGAACCATGTCACTGTAGTTCAGAGGACCAACTTATTTTGAAACATGAGTTTTAGTTTATTAGTTCTTTATATATTTGCATCTTGTTCTCAGAAATACAAAAATTACAAATTAAAATTCATATTTTTTTCTGTTGGAATGTCATAATTACATTAGGCAGTGTTAGGTGAAATAAATTCACACTGTCAAGTACTATAATTAAGACTGTGCTGACCAGTTTGTTTTTAAAATCTTCTCTTTATTCATGACTTTCTGAAAAATTTATCTTGTCTAGCAAACTATATCACATAGATCCATGTCAGCAGGTGGGAATAATTACTCTGGGTATAATTAATTCAATCTGAAGGGCTTCAATAGTCATGGAGTTATTATGTAACTGCATATTAATTGAATTGTCAAGTAACTACTCAGTAATTTCATGGTGATTTGTGCTACAGAAGATATTTGCCTTGCGCAAACAAACAATGCTCATACAATTCAGAACGGATGTGACTATGTGCATGTCAATACTAAAATATATGCTATATATTTATGATGGCTTGCTCCAGAAATGGTGACTGTTTCTGAGCATATTTTATGTAAGCGTGAAGATTAAGAGGCATGTCTATTTTTAATGAAAGCATATATCCGTATATACATAAGCACTTTCATGGTCAGAGATTGAGCTATGTCATATTTAAGACTTGAAAATATTAAAGACATGAAACATAATGTGGCACATCTGGGGTCTAAATTCAAAAGCCTGGGCCTGGAGAAGGTTCTACACAAACCTTATCTGTACATGGAGAGTAGTACATGGGCCAACTTGTGTTTTAGTGTTCATAGTTACAAATCCCATGCTGCAAACTCATTTGAGGTCATACAGTACATGAGTATTTGAGAGCAATTCTTGGAATTTCAGTGTTGTACACTGTGGTAAGTCAGACAGTCATATTTAAATATCTAACAGTCTGAAAGATGAGAGTTTAAAAGAGCCACGACTGGATTTCATCTTTTGCAGACCAGATTGGGGCACTCTGTTATGAATTCACAGTAGGAGAACAGTGTCTGTTTTGGTGTGTAGCTGTAGTTCTTGCTGATTATTTTTTACATGCATACTAGAGCATATTTTCAAGTGAAAGACTAAAGATCCAGAAGCACACTGACTACTTCTTCTTTATAACCCACCTCTGAAAGAAGGAATGATGAAGCAAAAGAGTTAAAAAAACAATAAACAAAAAAACATGAGTATTGGAAGATGAGAAAGTGTTGTGAGAATTGCATCAAATTAATATTTTGTCAATCTTTGCTGATATTGATTACTTACCTTTCCTAAATGAAGGCAGTGTACATAGCATCTATTTTTTTCATTCCATGCAGGGACAAAAGTCACCATCTACTATTTAGTTGATCCAGTTGATCCTTTTTTTACACTTTTTTACACTTTTTTTACAGTAGTGGGATCTTTTTTTTATTTTTAAGTTATATTCTTAAATACATTTCACTTAAATCCTTTATAAACAGACTATGTGAATTAAAAAAAAATTCTTAAAAAAATAACAACAAAAATAAACTTTAGTTGTTGTTCAGGGAATAAAGCCATAGGTAGGTTATTTGGAGGATTTTTTGTGAATTAAGTTTATTCCAGTGTAACAAATTCTAGGTCACTGGATACATATTCCTCCCCCTATGGACCAATGGACTTGAATATAGTTAATGACATCACTAACAGAGATTATCAAATTTTTGGTCTGTCATAAGAAATATTAGTGGATTGCATTTTCTTCCATATCCATACAAACTACCACAATGAAATGTAATGCTATTTCAAAGAGCTACAGCTGCCTTCCCAAATGTCTACAAATAACCAGAGGAAATGCCTAATGTGTATATAAACAGACCAAATCACCTGGACTAAACCGTGTCTACATACAGCACTAAGCTTTGAAACCACAGTCCAACTGTACAATACAAACTGCAGCTGATATACTCTAAGTGGCATAGAAGAGAAGATAGGATGTATGCTGTGCTGATTCTAGCAAGGTCTTGGCATGCAGTTTATTCCTGGAGGTTTCTAATTTAGGGATAAAAGCTTTTAAATTGAGGGAGAGACCACCACTCTGAGCCAATTCTCTTGATTTTCAAAAGAGAGGTTTACAGAGACTGCTCATGCAAAAGGAAAAGGTAATTAGTACCCCCATGCCTATTTCCATCCACAGCCAAAGACGTGTTTGCAGCATTGACAAAACTGTCCACTAGTGGCAACCTGGATGACTACTAGAACTGGCAGCCCTGACTGATCAGGCATATACATTCAGTCTTGAATACCTAAAATAAGTCAACAGACTAGAGGTTAACACCACACAGAGGTCCCAGAGGAATTGTGATGGTAATGAGTATGTCATCTGTACTACTTTATGAGCCAAAAAAATCTGAACTACTGTGCAGTTTGCTTGTAGGAGAAGATAGTTTTTCCTTACTGTCATCTACCCAACACCAGGAACAGCATGGCCACACTGGAAAAATGTAGAGGGACTCTTGACTGTTCATGTTACACCAGTGAGGAAAAATTTCAAGACCATCTGCTCCATCTTTATTTTTTTTTGCTTTTCCTGGTAATTAAAATATGTTAGAAAAGTGATCAAAGAGGGTACAAAAGAAAAGGAAAAAAAAAAGAAAAAACACACAAAAACCCCAACTGCTATACATGGAAGCCACAAGCAGAGACTGACTGTATGAAAATAACCACTGGAACATTAAAGTACTGCACTCCAGACACAGCTATTGTTCTGTAGGAAAGTTTCTGATAAAGCCAGATCTGTTATCTGTCCAAGAGAAGGAATTAGCATACTCAAATATTTTTTACATCCTACAGAAGAAGTTCTGCCATACTTTATCCCTGTTCTGAATATGATCCTTTTCTTCTTTCTTTGATCTCAAACTCCTGTACTCTGTTCCTAGCCACAGATGGCACAACACTATGAATGTACTACCCCCATGTACATAGGTGGATTAGTGATGCAAAGCTTCACAATCTTCATTCTGGGGTGCAAGTACTGAACTATATCCTGTGTGAAGACACTGCACTCCTTTTATCAGATCTGTTTTATTGATTTGTCTTGAAATGCTTAAGTCTGATAATTCTGTTAAACAGGTACAAATTCTCTGTATGCAAAGTAAAATATAAGTTTAAAAAAAAAATCCCTCTTGAATGTCTTACTATTGCATCAATTTCATTTCATCAGTTTATTTATTTATCTAAAGCTTTTCCTGATACAGATAGAAACAAATATCTGTGTATCTTAAGACAAAATGCTGTATCAATGCTTCACCACAAAGTATTGCAAGAAAGTAATAGGAAAGTATTTTTGCAAGTTCATGTATCAGAAACACATGTCCTCAGAAGGAGTCTGATTTACTTCACATACCTGGATTCAAAATTTCATCACTACTAAGTTCTTAAAGACTAAAAATGCTTAAAGCTTCAACATACTTCCTGCTTGTAGAGCTGGTGTACTAACTGCTCTGTAATTTAATTTTATGGAAGCTGCTGCTGCAGTTAAAAATATTGTGTCATTTTTTCTTTATTGTTTCTGTGGGAATTGAGAATTAAGTCATAAAAGGTAGAAGATATAGGTAAAGGAGAAAGAAAGGAAGGAGTGTCACCAGCAAAGTGAAAGCCTTGCACAAGATTATTGACATGTGGCATGGGTACAATCCACTTGGAAGTGGTATATGATCTTCCAGACAGCCAGGTGTTTCCTTTTTCTTGATGGCAAAAGATTTGTAGGTTTGTGAACTCAATTAGTAGAAATAGATGGAAATTTAATAGTACAAAGAGGAAGTCTAGGCATATAAATAGCAGGAATTTGTGGGGTATACAGAGGAGACAGAGTAGGAATCAACCAAGGAAGAAAACCTCACTGACATAGCTCTGAAAAATGGAATTGTAACATATGATTTGCTAGGAAAGAGGAGTGCTAATAAATCCATTCAGGATATTGGTTAAAGTATCTAGAGCACTGTGTAATAAATTGGTTGTGCATCTCTGAGAAGAATAAAACCAAACAGCAGAAAATGGGAAGTTAGTCAGGGAAATAGATAGGACAGAAAGGGGGACTGAGGAAGCAGGACAGTTTTGTGACACATTTGCCTATGCAAAGTGGGGACCCACCATGACTAGACTTGTTCCTTACAAATAACTTTGCATGTCATTATCAGAGGAAGAGGGAAACTACTGATATTAAAATACTGGAAAAGAAATATTATACATTTATTTCCACTGTGCCTGAGAACTTTTACAGTTTCTAACTATCAAAGCAACAAATCAGAGGAAATTACTTGAAATAGCAAAACTATTTTAGGGATGACTTGCTTACTTTTAAGATGACATTGCACAATACAAGTGGTGGCAACATCTGGAGGCTGGAGTCACCAGCCAGTGCATAAAATCATTATGTCACCTACTGCTCATATTTAGAAGGTTGTTGATTTGGAATATTTTTTCCCCAGGATACTCTTAAGGTTCTTGCCCACCGAGCTGCCATTTTGTTTCGCCTGCAGGCAGCACCCACTTCCCTGCCATGAGTTTCCTTTGCACCTGTATTCTCTTTTTTCCTCAAAGTTTTAGATTATAGGTGTACACATTTGTGTCAGTATATCTAAATAAATCAGATGCCACCTTTTGCATGATTTTTCTGTGTATAATCTGTTATATTTTCATGCATTACACTGTGGTTTCAACAATGGTGTTATTAAAGTATGCATTGCACTGCAGTAAAATTAATTGGTGTAATACTGTGAAAATGCCATCTCAAGGAAAAACAGTCATTTCTGTGGACTGCATTATGGCTTTTTATGTAAATTGTAAATACATCTTGGGTTTATTCTGGACATTCATTTTCTGGCTGTACAGAACAATGTCTGAATTCATAACATCCTGCAGTTGAGGGACAGGAACCTTTACTGATGTTCACGGATATTTGCCAATGTTGACTATTCAAATCTATACAATAATAATTTCCTATCTATGAGTACCCACTGAGGAACAGATAGGAAGCAGCAAGATGAAATCTTAACTAATTTGCAGGGCAGTTTCTTTTCTTCTTCAAGTGTTTTCACAAAAACTGATTAACTACAGCATGATGTTCTCTCTTTTGACTGCATTAGTGATGCAGGTCTAAGAAAACAACAAGCAAAGCTCAGAAATATTTTATTAGATAGTAATACTCATCATACAGTCTGGAGAATGCATTGGCATTTTGTGGCTTAAGTGTAATTGATAGTCTTTCCTTGTGCACATGTAGTATTTGAGAAATTCAAACCCAAACACCATATTTTATCTTAAACTGAACCAGAACACTGTTTGCACAAGAGCTTCAACTTCAGTGCAGCACAGGAAAGCTAAGACTTTGCAGAATGGTGTCTGGAAACCAAAAGAAATTTTTCAAGTGTCCAGTCAAACACACACTCCAGCTGCTAGGGAATTGATGATCAGATTCTAACTACAAGCATCTAAGACTTTTAAAGTGCTGCAGATAAAAGCAGTGGTCAAGCCTCAGACACTGGATATTCCCACATGAAACATAACACAGCATGAAATGAAGAGAAAGAAGATCTTATGCTTGTAACCAACAGTTCCGTGACAATGAACAATCAAGTTCTTTGTCCATATGAGTCTTAAGAGCTTAGTGTCTAATGGAAGGGTGGATGGTCTTGATTTACACAGTTCAGCAATAAGGCTAGAAATACCTTTTTATAGCCCTAGAGGCACCTATCTTCTTAACACCAGGAATTTCGTGAACTCTTTATAATCCTTAAAGAGGCAAATTTACTGCACAACAAAGAAAACAAGGCAAACGTTTAAGAGATATTGCTAACAAGGTTTCCCACCCTTATCAGAGAGAGAGCCAACTTTAGACTTTAAAGCGAAAGCTCTAGATCTCAAAGCAACTTGTTTGAAGTTCTGTGAACTTTAGAGGCCAGTAGGTGAAATTTTAAGTACTTTGGAATACCTTTTTTAACCATTTCGTCTCTTTGTACTTTGGTTCTAGTTTTTCTGGCATGCTACTCAGGTCATTATGGGCTCCCACAGCTTCCCCATGTGTTTGTTAACATACATCTGGGGTCCATGTTTGTCCAGGCATAGCTTTTGAGGTCCAAATTCTATTTGAAAGTTGAAGTGAAGCAAGGAATGAGAATAGGATCCATCCTCTGGTTGTCTCTCAAGGGTACCCACTCACCAGCTGCCCTTCAGCTTTGTTTCCTGATCTACATTTCCTTAGGGACATCTCTGCCTGTTACAGAGGGGTTGGAAGTAGATGATCTTTGAGGTCTTACCAACCCAACCCATTCTATAAGTCTGTGATCCCACATCAGGAATTACTTCCTTTATCCTTAAAGCTGCTGTAAAATCTTAGAATATGAATGGAGTGCTGCATTCTAGCTGAACAACGCTCTGCACAGGCAAAGGAAGGCATTGTCCGTTTTATGTCTCATGTGTTTTATACCCTGAGCATACCAGGGCAGGCAAGGCAGTTGAACTTTCTGCTTTTTCTGAGTACTGAACATTGGTTGTTATTTGTTTGTCATGGCATTGCATGTTTAGACTCTAAACCTGAAGTCTGAATAAGAGGGCTACTTTCTTTTCCTAAGAAATGCAGTGTGTTTATGAAAACAAATCATGAATGCAACAGAAAGAGAATAGAGGAAAGTTTTCTTAGTAAAACAGCAATATTATCATGATTAATCTTTCTGAGTGTTGTGACTGATTCAAAGGCTTTTTTCCCTGTAAGTCTGTGTGATTTGCTGATGATAAATGCATATTTCTAAACAGAATACAGAGTGCAAATCATTTTTAAAAAGCACTGTCAAAGTATTATACAAATAACAAGAAACTGGTAACTGCAGGCAAAGTCACACTTTCTGTGATATTTATTACTGCAGATATTAGAAATATGCTTTATTGGTTTAAGTGTTGAATATTTTGGTTTTTTGAATATGCCAAAAATGCACATTTCTGATCAGAATACAGAGTGCCAAATTATAGTGAAAAAAACATTGATACAGTATTATGCAGATGGGAAATAACTAGTAATTAGGTAACAGGTGAAAAAATAACATGTAAAATCAGTGCTTGTGATATTTAATAATGCATATATTAGAAATATACGTTATCATTTTAAGTGTTGTACGTTTTCTTTTTCTTATCTGACAAGACGACAAAATATTTACCTGGTAATATCTGAAATGGAACTATTTTAAGGGAAGAAATTACAAGAATTTTTTTTAATACATAAGTTCTTGCATGTGCTGTGCCATTGCCAATTTAATAATAGATGACAAGGTTCAAATAAAAGAAGTTGTGATGTTACTATAAATGATGCTTCAATTTGAATTTCAGTTTTCTTTTCTGACTCTTTACCTTACATTGCTTTTTTAATATTTTTTTTCAGTACTAGATTAAATAATGCTCTTAACTTAATACGTTTGCCAGTTTAAAGAAGTCATGCATAAATCAAACAGTGAAGATGTAAATTCTGAATCATCTGAGTCATATTTCACTGCCATTTTTCATAAAGAAATGCATTCATTCTTTATTTTAAATCCTTTTTTACAAAGTTTTCAGACAAAAAGAGCTCAGATCAACAAAAAGCAAAAGGTCAATAGTTCATAATGCTGTTTTTTAAAGCTGATAGGTCAATGTGCAAAGCTGTAGGATTTTTGAAAATAAAGAAACACATCTTTGAAAATACTGCAAAAGAGAGCTCTTATTTTAAAGCATTTCTTTTAAAAGACAAGTACCACTATAACAACAAGCCCTTGATGTCTCTGACACGAGACGTGAAAAAGTCGTTAAGGCTGTCCCAGTGGAGCTCTGCAGTTGTTTCACTTTAGAGTGGGTGTGAGCGTGCTTAAAATTAAATTACTTTAAAATAAAGTTAGAGCACTAAGCAATATTCTGCTTTTGACTCAGAAGGGTTTCCCGTGAGAAAAGAAAGTGGGCAAAGAGAGCTTAAAAAGACAGACAAACATATTTACCCCTAGGTGGAAGGTACAAATTAAATTAGACTGCCACAAAAGGCAAATGTTTTCTCCTTCTGTTCAGATGTCACGGTAGTGAGGAAACATCATCTGGGGCCATGAAAAATGGCACAAATGCATACATCTAAGCTACCATTCATACNGGGGGGGATATTTCCAGCATGGACTTCACTATTGTGGTGGGAATGACAGAGGATGTCATAGACTTGATGAGGCTGGATATGAAATACCATTGCCACAATCCAGTTGCCTCTTTGCCTTGAGGGGAAGTGTCACATTGTGCTCGCTATGGTATATTGAAAGGTGCACCACAAAACTTTTCCTTTCCCTTTCTAAAGCTGAAAAAACAATAGAAGCACTTCCTGACAGTCAAGTATATTTTTTATCATGCCTCATTATTATACATGTTTTTGGCACTCACTAGGGTCCAGCTGGTACACTTTCCAGTGTCTCATTCTTTATTTATATGAGACTGGGAGGTGTGACCTATGGAGCCAGTTGGCTGTAGTGAATTGGAATATTCATTAAGCCTTGTGAATTATGCATTGGATTGCTTATAAAACCAATATCCACAGTTGATCCAGCCAGGACTTTTAACTGTTTCCTATTAGATTGAATGATCCACAGATTGCTAAAAAACGTACATGTGTGTGGTACGTTGCAGAAAGGACTGTGCCAGTAATCCAGGGAAGTGGTTGGGGATTTTGTGCCTCATGCTCAACAAAGTCAGTTAATCTTTGTGTTTGTATTTATTTGAAGAGTTTTAAAGTTAAATTTCTGCTCTTGCAAGTCACATTTGCACTGTGTTCCTCTAGGTTTTGAGCTTTCCTTCCAATCATTCAACAACCTGTACAACAAATTGCTTTCTTGTCAGCCTTAGAGGTCTGCATCTGGCAAGAAACCTCTTTATATAGATATCTGCTGTCACTTTTTGTGGTGAATTCAGTATTAAGAAATATCAAGTATTAAGAAAATCAAGAATACAAATATTCACAAAATGAAAACTCTTGCTTACCTGCAAGATCACTTTTTATTTTATTGGGTTAGGTTAAAAATCACTTAGAAGCTTTTCAACCATTGCTCCTGGGTTTTGTGTGTGTATTAAGATTATATTTCTCTTAGTGTTTATGAAATAAAGTTGCATACAAAGATTTTATTCTCTAAAGCTGGCGATCAGGATCTTATTTGTATTTTGAAAACCACCAACTTTGTATTTTTCTTAGACAATGTTGTTTACCTAGGGAAGACTTAAAATGGAGGCAAATGGTTAAAATAAATTTTAAAAAAATCTGGGAAACTTGACATGTCATTAGAAGGCTTGGTCACTTTAATAGCATCAACAGGTCTCAGGGCAGAAACATTGTTTTGTTTTGTCACCTTATGACTTTTTAGGTTGAAATTTGTATGCAAGCCAAAACTGTAGGGAAAAAAAAAAGTCTCCATGTGGTTTTTCCATTTCCCAGGAGGGTTATGCACCAGATTTAAGAGACATTGTTTCTGATGAAGCATACCTACCAAAGCAAGTAGCAACTCTATGTGAAACAGTTGGGAGAAGTAAAGCTCTTCTTGCACAATATGAATTCACTGCATTGTTTGTAATAAGTTCTGTAGCCTGGCCTGAAAGTGGATAGCCTGATCTATGAAAAGGTCACTGGAGAAACCTGTGTAAAATGGCATTGTTTACAATTTTTTAGTGAAGAGATTAGCTGTCATTTATTTCCACATACCTTAACAAGAGCTTTAAAGGCTCCCAGCAAGAGCATGTTCTTTTCTCCTTCTCAGCCTGTCACATACTTGTCAGATTCAATAAAATTCCTTACCTGAATTATGCAGATTAGGTTTTGTTGTGTCCAGCACTCATCATTGTTCATCTCCACTACAACTGAAACTTCTAACAGCCCTCTTGCTTATACTGCCTGATTTCAGCACTCCTCAGGTCAAGACCTTTCAACCTCAGGGCTTGACTTATGCCACAGCCATTTGACAAATCATCCAGGCCTTCACAAAAGCTGGTTGAGCTCCAAAGTGACTGCTGTCTATACACCACTGTTTCACTGTTTTGACATTTCCTTCTCACTTTTCCCCTCAGTAATTAGACAAAGGAAGAAAAAGACATTTGTATCCAAGGAATGCTTTCATTTAGGGCTGTGATAAATGGCTACCCTTTCCAACAAGCTGTGGTCCCACTGTAGGAGAAAGTTTCTTCACAAGGAAGCTGAGCAAGGGCAACTACCCACTTTCTGCATCGTGGGGCAGGAATGTGAATGAGACACATTCCTCCACTGTAAAACCTGCACAGTGCATCTATTCATCTTAAATAAATTTTCATCCAGGCTATGTTGAGTTGAGCAAGTTGTTGAGATCCTTCGTTCATAACTTGGTATGAACAAGACATTGTAGCATGTGTAACATATTTAGCAGAATGAATGGAATAGCAGACCAAGCTGGATTAAAATATACATGGTAGGAAAAAAAAATCATATTACTTCCATTTAATTAAAGATTTGGGATTTTGAATAATGAACAGAAAAAAACAGGAACTTTTTATCCCAACTATGACACAGACTCTCTTTTCAATTTGGTCAATTTGCTACTCAGATTTAATATCCCCTTACATGACATGCAAAATATAAGTATGATGTTTAAAGACTCCTTAAAGTGTTGGGGAATCTCCAAGTGAAGAGCTCTGTATGAAGCACAAGACACTATTAAAAGCAGAAGCACTTCTTGCATCGTTCTTCTGCTAGGTGTCTCTAACTTAAAGCGCTGCTTAATTGAGAACTCATTCTTCTCAGAGCATGTTAGTCCCTTCTGCCCATTATTTTTCACGTATTTCTCTTGAAGTAACACTAATTTATTGGACTATCAATGGTTTGACATATTAGTGGAGCGTGAAGACTTTGAAAGTATTTTGAAGACATTCAGATCAGCATCTTTTAATCACAGATATTAGTGTGGTTAAAATAAAGATGCCATGTAATATCAAATGTTTCTTAATAGAGAGAACTTCTGTCAACCACATTTTTATAAGCTTCTTTCACATTATTGTGTTAATGATTATTGTTCCATTGGGAAGAATGGCTGCCAAACATGTAAAATTATTGAAACTGCATGTGGCTCAGTTGTTAGAGCTGCAGTGAAGAATTAGTGTATTACAATTCATGGTATGGTTAATCTGTCTCTTCTATTCATGGTAATGCATTAATCAGAACATTACCAAATCACATTACCAAATCACTCAAATTAATTTTATGATCTGATAAAATACAGAACTATCCTCATTCTGAGGATGATATATGACCCTTTTCTCCAGGGCTTGTAATAAAGAGCAGGACAAACACCAGAATCTTCTGAATACTTAATTTTGTGAGGCACAATTTTAGCAGGCTTTTCTCTGTAATATTGCCATCTCATGGCACTACTTGTTCCCCAAGAAACAAGAGAACTGGAGTGCATTAATTATAATCATAGAGTTACAGAATATGCTGAGTTGGGAGGGTTTCATCAGAAACATTGAGTCCAAGTCCTGGCCCTTCACAGGGTGCCCTAAGAATTATATCACACATTGTCCAAATGCATCTTTAGCTCTTTAGGCTTGATTTTTTGTCTCTGATAAAAGAAACACTCTGTTAAGTTTCCCATGATAATGTTGGACTGAATAGACTTAGATACCTGAAATAACACGTCCTCAGGGCTGATATCAGCACACATTCCAGCTCATACTTCCTTTCCAATATGTGTGAATGCATTCAGTGGAGGTGGGATGGGGTGGGAAACCATGAAAATGTGCCTGGGAAACCTTTAACCAGTATAGCATTAACTAGCATTACTCAAACTGTTGCATTACTCAACCATTGCAAATCTAATGATGCTGAAAAACAGCACAGCAAATTTCTCACTCCTTTCTCAGGCAAAGTGTCACACTGTCATTAGGATCTTGATCTCTACCTTCACCTACTGAGTCACCTCAGTCAGATGCAAACTGATACCTTCCTAGCAGTTTCTATGAAATTCCACATATCATGTTTTCAAGGTATGTTCATTGTGTGTCTCCTTCTAGCTTTCTTGAATCTGCAGAATCTTGTCTTGTGGGACTTGGAAATACTAAGTTTAACTTTTTCTTAGTTTCTAACTCGTATCTTGAATGTATTCATCGACAGCTTTAAAATCTTAAACCTTCATTTGCAAATATGTTTTGTGACTTTCATTAAGAAAAACTGCACTGGTCCTAATGTAGTGCAATAAGGACTAAAATAAAATGCCTATTAGAGATGATCCTGACCAAACAAAAGGACTGAGTATTTTGAGTACATAAGATAATTTCTCTTGGTAAATACGTTAATACTTGTGTAGTAAGCATGGTACCTTCTACAACAGGATATCAGTGTCGGTGAATGAGGAAAGAGAAACTTGATATCATCTGCTTGGACTTGTGCAAAGCACTTGATGCTGTCCTGGGTGACGTCTTTGTCTCTAAACTGGAGAGGCATGGATTTGATGGATAGACCACTCAAAGGTAGGACTGTATAGGATGTATAAGGACTGTATAAGGTATAAGGACTGTATGGATTATCTCGCCCATAGAGGAACCTTGACAGGCTTGAGAGGTGGGCCTGTGTGAACAACATGAGGTTCAACAAAGCTAAGTGTGAGGTCCTACACATATGTCAAAGAAATGTCAAGCACAAATGCAGATTCCATGTAGAATGGATTGAGAGCTGTTTGGAAGAGAAAGTCTTGACAGTGTTCCTGGATGAGGTCAACAGGACCTAGCAATGTGTTGCTGCAGCCCAGAAAGCAAACTGTATCCTGGTCTACATCAAAACCAGCATGGCTAGAAGGGCAAGGGAGGTAATTCTCTTTCTAATCCACTTGTGTGAGTCCTCACATGGAGCATTATGTGCAGCTTTGGGTCCCCCAACATAAGAAAGAAATGGATCCTTTAGAGTGAGTCCAGAGGAGGCCACNAAGCAGAAGCACTTCTTGCATCGTTCTTCTGCTAGGTGTCTCTAACTTAAAGCGCTGCTTAATTGAGAACTCATTCTTCTCAGAGCATGTTAGTCCCTTCTGCCCATTATTTTTCACGTATTTCTCTTGAAGTAACACTAATTTATTGGACTATCAATGGTTTGACATATTAGTGGAGCGTGAAGACTTTGAAAGTATTTTGAAGACATTCAGATCAGCATCTTTTAATCACAGATATTAGTGTGGTTAAAATAAAGATGCCATGTAATATCAAATGTTTCTTAATAGAGAGAACTTCTGTCAACCACATTTTTATAAGCTTCTTTCACATTATTGTGTTAATGATTATTGTTCCATTGGGAAGAATGGCTGCCAAACATGTAAAATTATTGAAACTGCATGTGGCTCAGTTGTTAGAGCTGCAGTGAAGAATTAGTGTATTACAATTCATGGTATGGTTAATCTGTCTCTTCTATTCATGGTAATGCATTAATCAGAACATTACCAAATCACATTACCAAATCACTCAAATTAATTTTATGATCTGATAAAATACAGAACTATCCTCATTCTGAGGATGATATATGACCCTTTTCTCCAGGGCTTGTAATAAAGAGCAGGACAAACACCAGAATCTTCTGAATACTTAATTTTGTGAGGCACAATTTTAGCAGGCTTTTCTCTGTAATATTGCCATCTCATGGCACTACTTGTTCCCCAAGAAACAAGAGAACTGGAGTGCATTAATTATAATCATAGAGTTACAGAATATGCTGAGTTGGGAGGGTTTCATCAGAAACATTGAGTCCAAGTCCTGGCCCTTCACAGGGTGCCCTAAGAATTATATCACACATTGTCCAAATGCATCTTTAGCTCTTTAGGCTTGATTTTTTGTCTCTGATAAAAGAAACACTCTGTTAAGTTTCCCATGATAATGTTGGACTGAATAGACTTAGATACCTGAAATAACACGTCCTCAGGGCTGATATCAGCACACATTCCAGCTCATACTTCCTTTCCAATATGTGTGAATGCATTCAGTGGAGGTGGGATGGGGTGGGAAACCATGAAAATGTGCCTGGGAAACCTTTAACCAGTATAGCATTAACTAGCATTACTCAAACTGTTGCATTACTCAACCATTGCAAATCTAATGATGCTGAAAAACAGCACAGCAAATTTCTCACTCCTTTCTCAGGCAAAGTGTCACACTGTCATTAGGATCTTGATCTCTACCTTCACCTACTGAGTCACCTCAGTCAGATGCAAACTGATACCTTCCTAGCAGTTTCTATGAAATTCCACATATCATGTTTTCAAGGTATGTTCATTGTGTGTCTCCTTCTAGCTTTCTTGAATCTGCAGAATCTTGTCTTGTGGGACTTGGAAATACTAAGTTTAACTTTTTCTTAGTTTCTAACTCGTATCTTGAATGTATTCATCGACAGCTTTAAAATCTTAAACCTTCATTTGCAAATATGTTTTGTGACTTTCATTAAGAAAAACTGCACTGGTCCTAATGTAGTGCAATAAGGACTAAAATAAAATGCCTATTAGAGATGATCCTGACCAAACAAAAGGACTGAGTATTTTGAGTACATAAGATAATTTCTCTTGGTAAATACGTTAATACTTGTGTAGTAAGCATGGTACCTTCTACAACAGGATATCAGTGTCGGTGAATGAGGAAAGAGAAACTTGATATCATCTGCTTGGACTTGTGCAAAGCACTTGATGCTGTCCTGGGTGACGTCTTTGTCTCTAAACTGGAGAGGCATGGATTTGATGGATAGACCACTCAAAGGTAGGACTGTATAGGATGTATAAGGACTGTATAAGGTATAAGGACTGTATGGATTATCTCGCCCATNACTGGAGAGGGACTTCTGACAAGGGACCTTAAAGATCATCTAGTTCCACTTCTCCTCCCATGGCTTAGAGCACTTTTCACTTGACCAGGTTGCTCATAATCCCATTTNCATGAGGTTCAACAAAGCTAAGTGTGAGGTCCTACACATATGTCAAAGAAATGTCAAGCACAAATGCAGATTCCATGTAGAATGGATTGAGAGCTGTTTGGAAGAGAAAGTCTTGACAGTGTTCCTGGATGAGGTCAACAGGACCTAGCAATGTGTTGCTGCAGCCCAGAAAGCAAACTGTATCCTGGTCTACATCAAAACCAGCATGGCTAGAAGGGCAAGGGAGGTAATTCTCTTTCTAATCCACTTGTGTGAGTCCTCACATGGAGCATTATGTGCAGCTTTGGGTCCCCCAACATAAGAAAGAAATGGATCCTTTAGAGTGAGTCCAGAGGAGGCCACAAAGATGGTCAGAGGGCTGGACCACTTCTGCTCTGAAGACAATCAAGACAGCTGGTGTTCTGAGAAGACCTTATAACAGCATTCATTACCTAAAAGGGGCTACAAGAGAACTGGAGAGGGACTTCTGACAAGGGACCTTAAAGATCATCTAGTTCCACTTCTCCTCCCATGGCTTAGAGCACTTTTCACTTGACCAGGTTGCTCATAATCCCATTTAACTTGGTCTTGGACACTTCCAGGGCTGGGGCAGCCATTGTTTCTCTGGGCAACCAGGTCCACTGTCTCACTACACTCATTGTGAAAATATTATCCTAATGTCTAATCTAAACCTTCTCTCTTTCAGCTTGAAACCATTCCCCCTTGTTGTGTCCTGTCCCCCTTATAATTACTCTCTCTTCATCCATCTTGTAGGCTCCCTTCAGATACAGGAAGGCCTCAGTTAGGCCACCCCAAAGACCCTTTTGCAGGCTGAACAAGCCCTATTCTCTCCACTTTTTCTCTTAGAAGAGGTGCTCCATCCCTCTAATCATCTTGGTGGCCCTCCTCTGGACTGTCTCCCTGTTGAAGTAATGTTGATGTCCTTCCTGTGCTGGGAATGCTAGAGCTGGATGTAGTACTCCAAGTGGGATTTCAANGGTCAGAGGGCTGGACCACTTCTGCTCTGAAGACAATCAAGACAGCTGGTGTTCTGAGAAGACCTTATAACAGCATTCATTACCTAAAAGGGGCTACAAGNGGCTTTCTCAGCTGCAAGTGCACACTGATGACTCATGTCCAGTCTCTCATCCACCAGCACACCCCTGTCCTTCTTGGTAGGGCTGCTCTCGATCTGTTCATCCCCCAGCCTGTACTGTGGGTTGTCCCGGCTCAGGAGCAGCATCTTGCACTTGATCTTATTAAACCTCATGATATTGCCATTTACCCACTTCTCAAGCTTGTCCGGGCCCCTTTGGATGGCATCCCATCATTCCTTCAGGTGTGCCAACATCACCACTGATCTTGTTGTTGCCTGAGAATTTGCTGAAGGTGCACTCAATCCCTTTATCTATGTCATTAATGAAGATACTAAATAGCACTGGTCCCAATAGAGACCTCTGAGTGACACAATGTCCATTGGGTCTCTATCATTTGTAACTGATGTCCATTGGAATTTTCAGCTATTGATCACTAACCCCTGGATGTGACCATTCAAGCCATTTCTTATCCATCTAATAGAACACCCGTCAAATCCATCTCTATCCAGTTTACGGAGAAGGATGTTGTGGGAGATCTCGTCGAAGACTCTACAGGAATCCTAATAAATTACATCTGTAACTTTTACCTTGTCCACTGATGTAGTCACTCCTTGCAAGACAACAATAACTTGAAATTATAAGTCAATGTTATTTGTATAAAAGCAACAAAACCATTCAAGCAACTTACTGCTATCCATTAGCAATTATTAACAAGTATTTTAGCACTGTATATATAAACAGGTGCACTTCAGGTTTGCAGACAAATACTACTAGTAAAGGACTCTCTTCTTTGCAAATAACTTGTGCAAAATTTTTAAATTTTAAAGAAAACACAATGTAATTGTCATAGTTTAATTTTGCATGAGGATTTTAGTAAATCACGGAAAAGACATTTATATTCCTAGAGTGGGATTTGCCCAGGCTGTGGTCACCACAATTCTCTTCACTGCTAAACACAAAACTCAGCTCTGGAAGTATCTGTTTCTGCACATGCCTCCATTACCAACAACTGTAGTTCTTGGCACCAAATACCTATTCCTGTCTGAACCATGCATAGAAATGCTCCAGGCTAGAAAAGCTGGGCACATTACACACTTTGCCTTTCTTTGTTCTTTCAAGATAAGTTTTCTGCACTTATGCAAAGAAGGTATTTTTTCTGCTGGTCATGATGCAAGTTCTTGACCTGACTTTATTCTGACAGGGCCAGTGATCATGGCTCAGCAGAAAACATGGTGAGATCTAGCTTTCTATGTGTCAATAAGGCATTACTGTTATTGGTATTTTTAACTACTTGTAACTATTGAAAGTTTAAGATTCAAAATCTATTATACACACAGTTAAAAAGAGAAGACAAAACACTCATGTACATTTGGTCATCTAATATATGACTTTGAGTCTGTTTCTGGATCTTTGCATCCAGTAGATGAAGCTGCTGTTCCCATGTCACCTCTGATCCTGCTTGACTGGGTACCTGTAAAGAACTTACATTTGGGTAAGCTTCTGCATACAGCTTACAGAGACCTGTTTAAGAGATTGAGAGGTTATTTTCTACGCAACATACCACAAGAGATCACACATCACTACATCTAATTCAAGATTCAGCTACAGGAGAAAAAAGTGGATATGAAAGTGAAGAAATGTTTTCACTCCAAGTTCTTCAAATTCACAAATAAAAATCCCTGTTCTGCAGCTATTATTTTCGCTGATCTATTGTAACTGTTCTAATAAGGGTTATCTTTCAATGTACTAACTTCAACATCCACTCCTACATGGAATCACACATTGCAATTTTGGATCAAACCAGTGAGTGCAAGTTTGACATTGTCATTGTAAAAAGCTGCATAATACAACAAAGTCATAAAGTTACATAGAAAGATCATAATTCCTATAGCCAAAGATCCAGCTCTATTTATTAGTTAAAAAAAACCCACTTGTTCTTGCAGGACCTATATCAAAAACTGTTAAGAGCCATGAAACCTGAATCTTGTGTATCAAATTACCTCTGTAGAAGGAAACATGAACAGGTGCTCAGAGCAGTGAGGTGCTCCCAAGGGGCATTACAGCTCCTTCACAACAAAGGACCAGTGTGTGTTCCCAGACGAGCACAACTACCAGGCTTCTGCCAAGCAAGCACTGCAGTGGCATCATAGATTACCCATATTCTGGTTCAAAACCATGTATGGATAAAACCCAGTAATTTATTCAGCTCTGGTATATGAAATCAGAGTATTTTATTCCCCACTGACCTTGAAAAATTTGTAGATTTAGTTTCTATCATCCTTCTGTATTTCTGTGAGTGGCATTTATGACATGTTGCTGAAGGGCTACTGTTTGTAAGCCATGCTGGCCCAACAGAGGAAAATAGTTACATATAGATACAAGATCATTCCTTCAGAAGATAATTTCATCATGTTGATTTCCTATTGCATTCTTGGAACACAGGGAATGCTACTTGACAAGATTGTTTAGCTTTGATTTTGTTCCAAAAATTCATTTTGCACTAACGGAATGCCTTAAGGTCCTCATGACTGGCCCTTCTGTATGGACCAAATTGAGTTTTACATGGACATAAGTACAGAGGAACTAGCACTATCTTCAGTGTAGTTATTCTTACCTTACTCTACTGTTCTCAGAAACATTACTTAACTCAGCTATTTTTGGTACCAACATTCTTCCTCTTAAAATATTTGAAGCATCTAAAGGAGTTACCAGTCCTTGAAATCATACATGTGTCCCAATCCTCAGCTGGTGCAAAATAGACTAATTACACTAACAATTTAAGATATAGCCCACAGGTAACGTTTGTAAAAGCGTCTAACAAGATTTCCATTGTATGAGTTATTCTTCTATAATACTCTACAGAAAACAGTTTTGCTGTTCTTCCCTTTATAAATGTGGCCCATTAAGAAATTGGAAAAATGCCATGTCCTGAACATAGTAAAAGACATACTTAAAGTGACCAGCACAATCTACAGATAATTAACTTCAATGGATGGTTGGTTACAATAATTTAATTGCCAAACACCAAATACTAGTCAATTAAAAGGTTATAAAATGTGATTATTTAATACAATTAAGGTATGTTAGAATAATATTTCCAAACAGATACAGTGTATCTCTGTGGTGCATTTCATACTGAAGTGTGAACATGCACAGTGTTGCAATTCTACTGAAAGCAGCAACATCTGGGTGATTACAAGCTTTGAAACAAGCTGTGTCCTGAGTATTAATTCTCTAATCAGTAAATGTTCTCACTTCTGTTTTTCGTGACAGAAAGTGAAATGATATTGCATCCATTGAGGGGCTGGGAAGGAATAATACAAATTTAGGTAACTTGTATCTCAGGGCATAGTTTACAGTAAACATATTTTAAGATTTCACTTCATACTAATAAAGAAAAAAATGTCAACAATAGATGTGTTATTTTGGACAAGATTGTATACCATTTTTACTATGTTGTCTGATGTGCCTACTTATGTTTTTCACCTAAAAACTACAGATTGCCAACTATTAAATGCTGTTAGTAACTGTGGCTAATGCAAAAGCATTTTTATTTAGTTACACTTGGTTGCCATCAAATCTCTGATTTGTGTTGCCAGGCTTTCCCTTTTGATCTTTTGCTGAAGTTCTGGCATGGAGAATGTAGTGAAAAAGCAAAGAAAATAAAAGACAAATGAAGGGGGGAAACACAATAAAGGAGACATAGGGAAGGTAGAGAAGCACAAAGTGGAAAGGTACCTACTAAGGTACAGCTAAGAATAAAATAGTGGGAAATTTATAGAAAAGGGGTTTCAAAAGCAGCTTTGTTAGGATAAATAAAAAGAAACACAAGAAATGGGGAAGAAGCAGTCAAGAATAGAAAAAAAACAACAAAAAGAAGAAATAGAACAGAAAGGACAGGAAGAGCTTTTAATAAAAGAAACATAAAACTGAGATTTTTTTGAGGAAAATAAAGCATTTGTTTCTGACTTAAACACTTTCTCCTATCTATCTGTTTTCACGCATCTTCAATTATCAGTTGAATTATAGGAGTTAGAAGTGTTAAAATGACTGTTCCAAATCAACACTGAGATTTGCAGACCATCCACAGGAAAGCAAACTTCAGTATGGTATTTTACAACAAATCCTGAAGTTAAACAAGCCCTGCAGAGCTGATAACCTCATTTCTAGGCTCCGCCAAGCCCTGAGTCACCATTTTTGAGTGTCCTACACCACAGTGATGAACATTTCAAACCCATGATTAACTCCCTCCTTACTGCCTTCTCATCGCACTTCCATCCATGAGCAGAGATCCTTTGCAGCTTTCACAGTCTTCTATTACTCTATTTAAATGGTTGTCTTTTTTCATTCTTTCTGAATGTTATCATTCTTCCTATCTGTCCAAGAGATTATGTCCTCCAGAGTTCAGGTAATGAAGTGTGTCAGATCATTAACATCAACAGAGATCAGATGCCTTTTTGTTGTTCCAAAAGTTTTATAAGCCTCTTCCATGTTCCTATCATATCCATTTTTTTTTTTTCAACTATGAATCACAGATCTACAGTGATTTTCCAGAAAATTCTTGTGCAATGCTGTGAAAAAACTCTTAATAAAAGATTTGCAGAAAATTGCCTTGGAGCTACCTCAGACTTCTGCAAACTCAAATGACCAAAGGTCTCTGCAGCCATTCCCATGTTTTCTGTATTTGATTTGTGACCATCAATATTTCCATTTCAAGCCTCTTGGTTCTAACCTTTATATTGAAATTTTTCTCATTGTGTCTTTCTTTATTACTCTCCGTCATCAGATCACACTTCAGGTTTCTTCGTAATTCCAATGCCATACTACACTTGGTCCTGTTAGTATATCATCTCTCTCCTCTCCCATTATGTATCACATAGAAAGGCAAAACTTTCATATTAACCTATCAGGTAAATATAAATGAAAACGGTAACTGATGAAATGGTTTACCAGTTTTAGGATATAATTACAAACATAAAGATTCATTATCAGGAACTTAATATAATTTCAAAATTCTGGACAATTTCAAAACTCTTTTCAGAAAATTTTTAATCCATGAAGAACAGAATTATTCATAGATTTAAATTTCAGCAGTCGAACTGTACTGAATGACATTTAAATACCGTAAATTACATGCTGCAAACAACATTTACGTTCTTAATAAGACTGAACTCATTTCACATAACTTCACCCATCCTCTCCTTCCCTTCCCTTCTCCTT
>VWZF01006446.1:130001-188750 GCA_013396755.1 Sclerurus mexicanus | reverse complement strand
CGCTGCCTCCATACAATCCTAAACATCCACTGGTCTGATTATGTGACTAATGTGTCTGTCCTTGAACAGGCAGAGATCACCAGCATTGAGGCTATGCTGCTGAAAACGCAGCTGCGCTGGGCAGGGCAAGTCTCCAGGGTGGAGGATCACCGCCTTCCTAAGATTATGCTCCATGGTGAACTTGCCACCGGCTGCCGCAAGAGAGGAGCCCCGAAGAGGAGATACAAGGACTCCCTGAAACAATACCTCAGCCTTGGCCATATTGACCACCATCAATGGTCCACTCTGGCCTCCAATCAGGAGAAATAGAGGCACGCCATCCATAACGCTGCTGCTTCCTTTGAGTATGTATGCAGTATCAGTCTTGAGGAAAAAAGACAATGCAGGAAGAACCGTGCATTGCCAGTAGTGCCGATGGAGACTTTCCACTGTGCCTTTTGCAATCGGATTTGCCTATCTCACATTGGTCTTTTTAGCCACCAGCGTGCTTGTAGCAAGCGGGGGTAGAGCCCTTCCCAAATCTTAGTTCGAGAAGCCTAGCCATGACGATGTACTAGAATACAACTGCTCCAGAACTTCATAGCCTCACCTGTCAATGCTTCTCAGTTATCTCTAACAACACAGTCCATTAAAAATACTAAACTTATCACTCACACCCATTTGCTTTCAAAGAGTATCATGTAGAAAAGAAATTATCAAAGGCCACTGTGCTGTGCAGGCAGCATTATATATTAGGGGTTGCTTGTCCATAGTGGTTTTTTTTTTTTTATCTGAACTTAAACAAGAGTTAATTTTGCTCTTCTTCAGATTTGTGAAAGCTTCTATAACATACAGCTGAAGTGTAAATGTTACTCAGGAGGATGCAGTGGATCACCTGCTGCGAAATCAGCAGTGTGTGATTTTTAAAGTGGCTGGATCTCTCAGTGCTGCTTGATGCCATCCTGTCATCATCCACAGGAGAAAGCAGGCTGGCTGGTTGCTTTGCTTCAGCTCTGTAAAATAACACCTGGCAAGGAAGCACAGAGAAACGAATTCTGTATCTTTTAGACTCCACTCACCACAGCAGTAGCTTGAATTTCTTCTCTTCCTTCTCTGTCCTCTGCTGGAACCAGTCATTTCTTGGGGACATGAGTTCCTTCTACAGTCCTGTATCATTAGAAAGGGTTGGCCATTTGATAAGTAGAGCCACATGTTAGGATCACGGGAAGAACGTGGCCCACTAAAGCAGAAATCTTAGGATGTTCAGTTCTATGTAGATTTGAGAGAAGGATAGAGGTGTAGGAAGGGATAGCTGTATCTTTGTCTATCTCAGTCTTGGAAAACTGCAGGGATAGGAAAACCACAACCATTTGGGGCAATGTGGTCTCCACAGCTTTTTATCGAAGTTGTGTCACTCTCCCAGTAAAGAAGATTTTAATATCCAGCCTAAATGTTCAAAATCATTGTCTATTTCCATTGTCCCTCATTTTACAGTTGAACTTAATGATCTTAAAGGTCTTTTCCAATTTAAATGCTTCTATGATTTTACTTCCTGCCACTACTAAGAAGTATTTATCATCTGCAGTTTCCATGAGTTAAATATTTGGAGCCAATCCACAGAGACTTTTTTTCACATTTGTCAATGGTTTCACCAGCTTCATAGCAAGCCTATATACAAATTTTACTGCCTATATTTTGGTAACCTGAGCTCAGCAAATTTGAAAAAGAATATTATATGTGATCCATTGAACCATGTCTGGTTGTAGCACTGGCTTTAGTTTGCAGCAAAGAAGATGTGTGAATGTTTCAAACTATACATTTTGCAGATCAGTAGAGGATGACTGATCTTCTTTATGCACCTAAACATTTTCATTTTTTCACTTCTAATACGCAATTTTATGGCAGGGGGTTAAAAAAAATTAAATTAATTGCTAACTAGGTAATTCCACTAAAGTATTTTAATTCTGTGCTTTTAAAGCTGTGTATTACTGGGCCTAAACATCAGGACAAAGATTGCTTGAAATGCTCTTTATAAAGAAATAGGGCTATTTCCTGTCTTTAGCTGAGGGACAGCCAAAAACACACTTAAACACCAAAAAAAAAGAATCTAATTTAGTAAAACAGTTAAGTGTGACCTTAATTCTAATCATTACTTTAATTCATAGTAATATCTAAAGGGTACTTAAATTTAGTCCTTTGACCCAGAATACTAGTTTTATTTTCATCTTTTTTTAGTACTTGATGTCTATTTAAAAGTGCTGTTCTTATGTTAACTTCAAATTTCAGACCTTGTCACTAGAAGACTATTTAGATTCACTTATTATCTGCCATAACAATATCAGCACTATATGCTAACTGAAAAGCCGATCTATACTGGACAATTCTATGTGTACAGCTA
Source organism: Sclerurus mexicanus (assembly GCA_013396755.1). Lineage (NCBI taxonomy): Eukaryota > Metazoa > Chordata > Aves > Passeriformes > Furnariidae > Sclerurus > Sclerurus mexicanus. The sequence continues at coordinate 186,373 of VWZF01006446.1, read as the reverse complement.
CTTTTTTAATTAGGATATAGCATCCTTAACCAGGTCATTTACAGATTTGGTACTACTCCACAGAACTGAAGATGGTGACATCTTTGTAGCTGACAATAAACAGAACAGAAACAAGAGCCATCAGAGAACTAAGCAGCGTAAAAGAACTGGGATGGATAAGATTTTAAGAATGATACTAACATTGTTCTTATATTAGTATGAATACTGAGAGAAGTTAATTTAATACAGCAGAATTGCATTTATACAACAGAATACTACATCTTATCTCCAGACTTTCTGGAACTCCAGATAAACTTGACTGGCACTTCCATCCTTCAAAGGTAAATTAATTGAATACCATAAAAACAAATTAGAGTTCTTACAGGAAGAAATAATAAACTTGTTTTTTTAGCATGAAGAGGAAAACTTTTACTTCACTTTTGGTAGTAGTGCAGTAAAAAATTGGTAAAAATTTTGTACAAAATATTTCATCTAAATAAACCACTTCTGCCATCCCCATATATGACCAACCTGTTGACAAGTGTTCTACATGTTCCTGAGCTGTTGCAAACGATCCCAGCAGTGATTTATATTTTACTTCTGCTAAAGGCATGCAGTTTCTGAAACTTATTGAAATCCTTTAGGCTAAAGGGTGCTGTATAAATCTAGGATGCTTTAAAATATTTTTCCCTGTCAATGGATGCACACATATTTTCAAACATGAAGAAAAGATTGCACTGGGAATTCTGCAATACTGATGGGATATTGTCACCAGCATCACAGTGGTTATTGAATAATACACATATTAAGGAAGACAGCTGAGACCAGAGGTGACCCCAAGGTGAAATTCCAATCAGTTCATTGCAGCTCTTTCTGGGAACAAGAGAGATCCCATTATTTTGATCCATACTGTCATTTGCAATACAAGCATACCCTTTAGTGAACCTTTCTAAAGCTGTTTATACTTACAGATTAAGATTCACAGTCTAGTTTCCTTTGCAGCCCATTTAGGGATCATCTGCTGCATGTGCAGGTCTTTAGGTTTTTATTGAACTATATGCATTTCCTTTTCTTTTTTTTTTTTTTTCCCTTTGGCTAAACTAATAATTTGTTGATAGAAGCTCTCATTGCAATACAAGAAACAGCTATGTTCTTTGTAGAGTTCAGACATAGAAGAATTAAGAGGAAAGTAATGATAAAAAAAAAGGTTTTGCTAAATATTTTCTAATAATTTCTATGTTTTATGAAAACTTCACAGTTCTTGAAAGCCAAAGAAATGCCAATATATTCATTCCTGTGTTTCTGAAGAAAATGGTAAACTTAACAAATCTATTTTCTTTCTCTTCTTTCCCACATGAAAATAAAATACATTATCTGCTCACTTTAGAAAGATGCCTAAGGAAATTTTCAGTTCCTAATCTTATTTTTCGTTTTTTTCCCACAGCAGATAAGCACCTTCAAAACTTATGAGAAAGTGCTTTAAACTCATATTTTAAAAGACACAAATTTAGCTATTGTGGGGATGTGTGCAGGGAGCTGCAAGATTCTGCTTCCTCTAAGTCCTTCAACATTGCTGCCAGACCTTGACGAATTATATTTTTTAGCAGAAATGAATTAGTTGATGTTCTGAAAATCTCAGTTTACCACAGGTTCTTGGACCATAACTATAAAAGCTATCCTTCTGTTAGCTCACCACTGAGGAGAGGTGCTTTTCATGTAGAATCTTGATGCTGAAACCATTGCCAAATACAAGAGCTGGATTCACATAATTCCTCTGCCTGAGACCTCTTAATCCCATTTATCCCAACTGTCCAGAGAACCCTAATTATGCCAGGCAATAGCACAGCAGGAAACATTGTGCCTTTATTTTGTTGATGTTATTCCATTTTACTTAAAAGGATTCAAGACTTGTCAGGCAAAGATTAGCAGCATTAGCTTGGCTGTGTGATCAGCAATAGCTGTCTGGATACCCAGTCCTTATCTATTCACATTATGTCTATTTCATGTGAAAATACATTGTTATTAAATTTAAGTTTCTCTCAAATCAAAACTTTCTCAAGAGTTAGGAGTTACATCTGAAAGCAGCACTGTCTAAATCAAGCAGATTACACAGGTGGCCTTGAAGCATTCTGGAATTCAGGATTACAGCACCAATTATCCTCTCCTTGAAGTATTAATTCACTAACACTATCTTTCTAGGTATCATTGATTCGTCATTTCCCTGTTAGTTCTGTGATTTTTTATGAAAATAAAAAGAAGAAAAGTCCTGATGTAATCCTATACTATGCCTTAAGAGAAACAGCATGGGACTTGCTTTATCATACTCCAAGTTCTTGGGAAGCAGACTAGCTCTTTGCTTGCTTTTTGTTGGTTTTTTTTTTCCTTGGTCTTGGTGTTTTTTGGTTTTTTTTTTTCATCACTGGAATTGCCATTATTCTAGCTCACAGTATCAAAAAGTCCCTTGTGGTTATGAATTGGGAGTAAAAATCTATAGTCACATGCTGACAAGTGTATATTTTTAGGCAGGAATAGAAAAAAACAGCTGGTTTATATATAAACCTCTAAATTTATTTCACAGAAAATAAGCTTTTACAGCTTTAACCACACAACCTCTCTTTAACTTGATTTAAGGTTTTATATTTCATTTGATAGTCACTGAAATGTATTGCATTGTCTCAAAGTGGTACTAAATTCTGAGCTGCCATCACCAACAGGGCAGTCTTAATTTATCCATCTGTAGTATGAGAAGAGGGAAAAACATTTAAAAAATGGAGGAGGAGTACTTTGCTGAGCTAAGGCTTCAAGTAGACAAAGAAAATTAATTTTTATTCTCACTTTTCAGTTAACAATTTGCAACCTGGAGCATTGAGCAGTCCTTAAATAGTGCGTCAACATATATATCTCATCTTTTACTGGCACATTATCCTGCTGTTTTTACAATCTCAGGAGTGGACCTGCTACTGAAACTTGCCATATGAAAATAAGGATGATTTAATAACAGCAGTTTGATTCAAAAGTTTTCTATGCAATTGGTTATACTTTTTTCTGTAAATCTGTATGCAAATTGACAGTGCTCAGTCTTCACTTGTAGCGTGAAGGTTTGGGTTTTTTTTGTGGAAGTTTTTTTTGTGGAGTGGTTAGTTTTATCTTGTGTTTTCTTTTTTTTTTATTTTGGGGTTTTTTTTGTGCCTTTATTTTTTCTGAAAATATGTTATTGTCACTTAGATCTCAGCTTGAAAAATTAGCGAGTTCTCTAAACACAGATAACACAGAGGCAGATCTCTTCCCACATACTGATGAAATAAATTATGGCTTATTTAGAAACTTTTCTTTCTTTTTAAACTTTGATATAGAACAGTAAAAAATTAAAGATAATTGACTTCCTGGGTCTCTCTTTGAAGTCTTTGAGAGTGTTTATAGTAACTTTAATGGGCCAAGATCCTTACCCCTAAAATTTACCTTGGAATAAGAATGAGAGGCCACATTAAGAGCTAAACTGTAAGCAAATTGTGGCACCTTTATGATATCCCCAGATGCGTTGTGAGTGAAAAACAATCTGATCATTGAAAGAATTGGGCCTTCAGGCCACACTGACAGCAGTGATGCTGTAGTCACTGGCATGAAAGATGAATTCAGGTGAGGGCTCAAAGTTTAAAGCAAATGGGTATAAAAATCTTACCAAGTATTCTACTTTTGTAGAATACAGACCTAACAGAATATCCTTCATTTTCTTAAGACAAGTGAGCTCTGTGCACAGACAGCATTGACAGTCAGAAACGCACAGATTTTAATCCCATGCGAATTTAATATATGCGAATTCTGCCTGTGATCATAACAGGCGACTCACATTGCTTATTCTATTTTAATGCTCATTTCCTAAAGGGGGCATGTCAGAAGGTTAGTTAATGAAGAGAATTTTACATCTCAATCAATTGCTTCTGGAGCAACATATTGAGGGAATATATATTGAGATACTATCATCTCTCACAGCAAAAATGCACCTTTTAAACTTATTAGTGGCCCAGGAAGTGGCCCCTGGCTTCCCACATTTCCCAAGACAGCATTGAACATCCCCACTTCTCTATGAACTCTGGTTTCTCTCCACCACTGGGACTGTCCAGTCAGTAGGGAGGGAGAGCAGAGACAGCACACTTGGAGAAAGCAAGTGACTTTGGCCAGTACTCACTTTTCTCCCTTATAATATTGCATCTGTTGTGAGGGATTAGCTTCCTCAGACAGTCCTATCAGGACTGCAAGGTTCTGGGTCTGAAAAAGCTACCAAAATGGAGTGTTTGGCCTGGCCTAAACTCAGACTATTGTTTTGTAATAAAAGTTATAAATTGAACTTCAGCAAATGGTCTTAGTGACTAAATGGTGCAGCTGATAGAATAGTCTTTCAGTAGAGGCCTTATAGCTTCTGTCTCAAGAACATCATCTAACACATAACCTGAGGTCCAAAGCACTGACATCTTGCACCTTTATTCCCATTTTGTCCAGTCTTTTCATCTGCTGACTGCTGTTCATGTTGACCTATGCCTAGGAGAGCATTTTCATTACTGAATAGGAAAGGCATGGGAATTCAGACACCTTCTTCGGAACATAACATGATTATAAGAGGAGTCATGAGACTGTTACCTCTGTTAGTTGTTTGCATTAATTTAGACTTAGTAACAATGAAAATCCCTTTTTCCTGTTCAGCTACTGGGTTCTTAAAGCTGTTAGCTTGTCCTGGTTGGAAACAGAATTTCAATAAAACCCTTCTTGAAAGACTGCAAGAAATGTTCCTAAGCCAACTTATTGTCATTAAACAGTAAGAAGAGTCAGTTTAAAACACTGTGAGTTGGCCACCGTTTCATTTAATTAACACTGATTCTGAAAGCACAATATAAATTATCGTGCTTTTTTTAATCACTCTACATTCCAGTTGCACTGATTCTAAAGCTTATATGATTATAATCATCATGCTCACAGTAAAAGGATTTTTCCCATGCCTTCCATTCCTTAAATTGTTTTTAGATTTCCCAAGGGGCACTTATTGTATAAGATTATGATGGTAAAGATTTTAAGGCAATTATGTTTCTTTAGCTGGAAGCTGAAGTTAATGTTTTTGAAGACTGCATTCCCAAGAGCCCTGGTAAAAATAGAAGCCATGATGCCCCTCCTTTACATGTTAGTCAACCAATTGTCAAAAATAAGGAAGAAAGGATAGCCTATCTTTGTGAACCACAAGTCAATTTTTCACTTAATATAACTGCTTTTGGTTGACTAGAAGATATCTGTAAGAGAACATTAACAAACACTGTAATTTGCTGGGATCAGCCAGGTCAGTAGCTTTGTGACTCTGAGCCCTCTTAAATTATGCTATCAGCTTTCAAAACCTTATTAAGTTTAACCCATTTCGGCGCCACTGGCTTCTCGGAATCACCAATACACCTCTAATCAGAAAACCTCAGAGAAGCCAATCTGCTGTTTCAGAAACCTCAGTACAATTTTGTGTATTAATATTTCAGAAAGCATGTAGGAACACATGCTCCCTGCTGAGCATTACAACCAGGCAGGCTACAATAACAGCAGAGATTGATTGCCAGTAAACCTGGCCAGAGAAACTGCTGTCTCTTGTCTGGCTGTGGATTTGGTAACCAAAGAAAGGAAAATGAAATGGGTTATTTGGCATGCGATTAATAAATTCCCATAACTGTCACACGAGATGACACAGAAATTGCACCTCTTACAGGAACAGAAAATACCCAAAATGGTGTTTAAGGGCTAAAATTTTTGCATCATTAACCTCTGTCCAATGTTACTGATCTGTTCTTTGTTTCTCATCCCATCTCTGGTGGAAAGGCACACAGGATATCATATCCTCTGATATGAGCAGCTATGTGTCCCTAGCAAGGATTAGGCTGTGGCTGGCCAGGATGGACAAGCCACTAGTAAGTTAAACAGAATGTGTTCCCAGGGATGAAAAACGCAACATCTCGCTTTCCTCACATTTGAAAGTTCTTTTTTCAAGGACAAGATTACATGACACTTCAGTGTCTTTTTTGCAAGCATGACCCCACAGCCTTTGTTGTGGTGGATGAGGGTCTAGGCTGATGCTGAGGGTCCATTCTTTAACTTAGCAAAGGATGACAAACATGAGGTGGAAGCACCAATGGCACATTCCTCTTTCCACAGCTATTATAAAAGGGCTTCCTGCCCTCCTTCTTCCCTCAGCTCGGTTCTGGCGAGGCATGAGGAATCGTTGCCTGGCCACCCACTCCCCTTCCCTTTCCCAGAGCTGCAGGGCTGTCCCTCAGCCCGTCCCTGCACTCTCCGGTGGGAGGCGAGAGGGAAAGGCCACAATATCCTGGTAGAAGCCACATCCCGGTGCCAGGGTCCTCCCTTTGGAGTTCGTGTCAGGTTTTATCTATCATCTATCTATCTATCTATCTATCTATCTATCTATCTATCTATCTATCTATCTATCTATCTATCTATCTATCTATCTATATATCTATCTACTTTTCCTGCTTTGGACCTGTTTTGTATCCGTAGAGGCAACTTCTGCTGGGTTGGGTGTGTCCTTGTAAGGAGCAAGGTTGCTGCTGAATCTTTCCTTCTAAACTTCCACCTCTCCCAATGTTAAGCAAAATGAGATCTACTGACAATGTTGACTGCCATGGCAAAACTCAAGTCTTGCTTATATTTAAAAACACCCCCTTAAAATACTTACAAAATCCTGTGTTATCAGGTGAGATGTCATTTGTGAGGAGGAGGTGCTTGAAATAAAGCATCAGCAATTATTTGCCCACCTTGTTTAAAAATTACCTCTCTGAAAGCTTCCAAAGTAATAGTAAATTTATAAACTAAAACAAAATATATTCTTTCACTTGGAAAAAATACGTCTGTATACATGAAATTGCTTTAGGTATTTAGCAGTCTTTTGCCTTGCCTGCAATTTTTTTTGTGCTAGACTGTAGAAGTTAATGATAATTCAGGTTGCTATTATGAAATCATCTTAAGGGGCCCTTCAGGACTGTCTCATCTCTTCAGGATTTATAGTATTCTTTTTAACTTCCTCCAGGGTAGTGCAGAAAACCTGCTTTTGTTCCTTGGGACCTTTGTAAATAAACTATGAAAAGAAAATAACTGCGTTTCAAATAGAAACATATCTTTCAGACTCTGTAGGTTATGGAGACATACAGACCAAAGAAAATTGCTAAAGCTATGATTTACATTATAGTCTAAAACCTTACCAAGAGTTGTCCTGACTCTAGGGAATCCAAATTTGAGATGTTATCAAAAGCCACTAAAGCCTGTGAAGACAACAAAGTTCTAGTCACTCCCTGACCCATATTGATGTTAGTGATATTTTAAAGGAATTGTCCTGGGCAGATCAGAAATACATGCAGTATTGCAAGAGCGAATCTTGATGGTTCTTGGTACTTTATAATCACATTATCTGATGGAACAGTTGTTATTCTAGATTTATTTATTCTTTAGTATTCTTCTGGGCCTGTAAGGATTTTTAGACACACTCTTCTCACCAGCAACAGCTTCTTTCATGCTTTCATATTCTGTTTTACTACTGTCTTCACATCAATGTAGTGTGCTGTGATCACTCTTTGACACACTTTGTGTGACATATTATTAATATCAACAAGAGTGACAGATTTACCCTGATCTAGTAAGATAACTGGGAAGTTGAACGGTTCATGCAGAATGGGAGACATCTCTAGTTCTCAGTCATATTCTGAATATGTTTTAATCTGTTACGTAAAATTAAATATTTGCACAACTCTGCTAAAGACTAGATCTACTGAGGGATCTCAAACAAGTACTACTCTGCTAAAGACTAGAACTACTGAGGGATCTCAAACAAAAAGAAACACCCCCAAAACCCCCAAATCTTAAAGAACTACACTAAGTAGTTTAGACTGAGCCATTTTGAGCAATCAATAGTCTTCTGGGGATTTTTAGACCCCTTTTTACCTTCTCATCAGTATTTTCATCAGTAGAGATATTTCTTTTTACTTTTTAGAGGCAAGCACTATCTTTGACCTTGTCCACTCATTTGATAGATCATGCATGTTCTGTATGGTCCCAAAGCACTGCCAATAGCTCCAAGTTTGTGCCAGCCAGCCAGTTTGCATATCCTGGAATGGCATCCAAGATCAGATTATTTGAAAACATATTCTTGCTGTCTAATGTCCTTTGTAGTTTTCAGAGTGATTGACAGTTTTAATGATCCTGGAAAATCACTTATGCATAAGTCCTTAAGAATTACATAGAAGAAAAACAGGGACATTGGAGAGCAGGAACCAATGTAGAGGAAGCTTAAGGAGATGACAAACATCACAATTCAGAATACAGAGAGAAGTTTTATCACATGTCCTTCTTCTGCAACATACTTACAACAAGTTTTGTGTTGTCTACAATTCATTTTATTCTATTACAAGTCCTCTTCATCTGAGGAAAGGAAATTTTTAGGAATTAAACATTTTGCAACAAGTTTTGAAGACGAGTGCTCAAGGTTTAGTATTTGTTATATATTTATTGATCCATGCAGCACTTACTTTGATAGTGGCTAAAGGAGGAAGATTTTAGGCATTTGTTTATAATGTCGTAATGCAGGAACAATGCAAAATTTCTCATGACGAGGGGTGGCACCAAGAAGAAAAAAACCAAACCTATGTCTATCGGTGTCTAACTTGTCATTGGTGCCATTTTGTCTGTTAACAAGGAAAAAGTTACATATAAACACAGAAAAGGAGCTTACCCAAATAGATCTCCTAATTTCAGGGTAGAAACATGTCTCTAGTGATACCTTTTTTTTTGAGGACAGGAAGACAAAAGTATTTGATAAAACGTTTTTAGAAACATTTGCTAAGAAGCTGAGTAACTTTTGGTATATACTGAGAAAGCTGAACAAAGGGAACATATCTTAATATTTAGGAATATAAAATTGTTCTTATTGCTGATATCACATTTAAAACGTAGAGTTGTAGCTCCTAATGCCATCCTTCTGATGAGGTGGAAAAGTAAGGTTCTGTAAATGAAAAGAGAAAGTTAATCTTTAATTCCAAAATTCCACAGCATTATGAAGACAACCATCCTAATGCCAATCTGATAAGAGAAAGAGATGAAACTGTCTTATAGTATTATGATTTTTTTATTCTCTAGAATTATGCTGGGACAGGGGTAGAGGACTACAACTTCTCACTGATCAAAGCTGATCCACCTCTTAATATTTTGTGCATAGATTTTTATGACAAGATTATGGAAATCCCTAGCTCATCCAGTTGTCCAAGGCTGGATCATAGAAATTCTCAAGCACACAAAGAGCATTACTAGCTATGATTATAATCATGGAACTCATTTCTTGAGTGAGTAATCCCAATACAAGCAAGTAAACAATTTTATTATATTTTTTTACCCACTTAAGCACTCTGATCTCATATTTTGTAGTTGGACTGTTGGCATGAATACGGATTAAAAGATCAGAGAAATGATGAAATGTATGGAGTCTCTCATACCTGTTTTCTGGACAAGGCTTAACATGTCAAATTATCTTTGGAGAAATCTATGTCTATTTCTAATCTGATCAGTGTAACTAAAATAATCTTTCTTATGGTTTAGGCTGCTTGTGGACCCTCCAGAAATTGTCTTACACCCCTCACACCCCTCTTTTTCTGCAACTTAAAAGGCTTTGAGGTAACAAATATATAGTTAAGGAGAAAAGGATTTAAATATAAGAAAAAATCAGTACACATACATGTACTTGATTACAGAAATGTTGAGGAAATATGTTCTCCCGAAGGGGGGATGGGATGAGGGCATTACAGATGTCAGTGATGCTTATCTTGCAGTAATTTCATATTTTCATACACAAAAATTATCCTGATTAAATAGCAAGATAGAAATTAAACTACTTCTTAAAATAGTCTTGAGGCAGAAATCTTCATTCAAAGTAATAAAATGTATTTTTCTCAATTAAGGAAAACATTTGCATTGCTTTTTTCCTAGCCAAAGAAATTGGTCTGGGACAAGCACAGTTTTATAATGCTTCCATGAGGATCCAGGCAAAATCTTATTCTGCTGAATTAAAAACCTAGGCAAGCTTGCCTTTCATTACAACGAGATGTAAAGACCTTCTTCCATGACTTGTTGGATCCTGGAAGTCAGCATATCTACATGATGGGATCTTCAAGGGGCCTTAGGGTTTTGCTTTGTCCGTGGTCTTATCCAGCAACCCTAGTTCACTTCTAACAAACAGGCTTTTCTCAATGTTCTGCTTGACTTCATCTTCCCACAACCAGGGGCATCAGTACTGTCTCTTCCATCAGAGTTTCTAAGCCATGTTTTTTAATGTTTATCTCAATTAATTAATTTTTTTCTTGCCCTCCAGTTTTATTTTGACTCCATTTGCTTCCCTAAATATCCTGAGAAATATTCTATTAAAGAATGACAGAGATTTCTTCCCCACTGTCTCACTCCCTTGCATCCAGCAATGCAAAACTGATGTAAATCAATGACGGCCTGGCATAACATTGTTTTTCTGTCACCTTTTTGGAAGCCACATCTTAACTTTACAATTTCATAATAATATATAGCACGTTCAGAATGAAACTGAATTTGACTGGAGGAATGAGCAGAAACTGGTGTCAGTGAACTAATGTTTTGCAGTGGCTTCGTGTAATGCAATTATTACTTGAAACATAAAAGTTTGTGTGGTGGTTGGGTACTTCCTTCTGAGTTATTAGCATCTCATTCACTTTTTACAAGCTGAGTTGTAATTCATGAAAGAAACCCTGATATACTGAGAGCACTCCACATGTGTGAGGCAGTTCAGGTGCACACACACAATTCTAATGAAATACATGCTCTCTCACTGCACATCACCCATCCAGTCATTTTTTCCCAAGTGTCAGCACAAATAAACACTTCTTGCAAAATTGCTTTAATTTCATCAGTAGGACTGCAAGCTTTAGGGCTTCTAGCTGGCTTTTCTGCACCTTGTTCACACATCTCCCCTAATCACAAGTCTGTAAAGTTAACTCTTGTTTACAGAATTTCCTGCGAACTGTTGTTCACAAATGATTCCTGATAAGCTGTAGTGAAGTAAACATACTGATGAAAGTGCATTTGTTATGAAGCTTCAGATACACTTGACTGTTGTTAACTCTACTCAGAAATTACTCTTATTTGGATGTCAAATTATATTGGTGTTTAGCTATTGGGACAAAAGCTGGGAAGATTAAAGATGTACTTAGCTGTAAACCTGCCTTTTTAGATTTATTAGAATTAAAAGAGCTGAAAAACAGTCAAGCAGTAGTGTAGAGTTTTTGATTCTTACAAACATGAATAGCTAATAACCTGATAGTACATTGCTGGAGTCATCTTATTGGTGTCAACAGGTGATCAACAGTCTCTATACATTTGGTAGGATGGAAGCATTTATGCATGTATATAAATTAGTACATATGCCCCCAATTTAATGTATTGCAAAGACAGTGCATATGGAAAGAGACTATCAGTTCATTTTCATGAGACTAAAAAGATTTGGGGGCTGCACCAGTTCCTTCATTAAACCCATTTCTCAAGAAGGGATTTTTTTCTTTAAAAGAAAGCAATTGTTTTGAGGTAATGCATTCAGGACTGCAGATTAATATTAGTTGATCTTTATATGAACAGGTTTAGTTACTCTTCAAAAATTGTCTTTTGCATGATGTGGAAGTCAGGAGTACTCCATAAAGCCATCTAATTTGTATATACTTATGTAAAAAAAAAACAACAAACCCACAATATTTTTATATGACTGCTTTTACTGATAAGTAAAAGAAATTGCAGATAATAGAGAAGAATTTTTAATTCCCCTCACTCCCAAATTATCAACAAGCTGTCTAGAAAACTATTTTGAGTGTTAGGGGATTAGAATTGACTAAAGTTTCAAAGCTTTTTTTTTTTTTTTATACTGGGTACCTAAAGCACTTTCTTTTTTTTTTTTCTTTTGTTTCTTTGTTTGGGTTTTTGTTGGTTTTTTTGTTGGTTTTTTTTGGTATTGTTTTGTTTGGTTGGTTTTTTTTTTGTTTTTTTTTGATCCTACATCTTACTTCTAAACTACAGTCATTAAAATTCCTTAAAATATACGTCAATACTTAGAGGCTAATTGGAGCTTTTGAAAGTTGTTGTATTTAAATATGTATGTAGGTATTTACACTCTGTTCCTATTATTACAACCTCACCTTAAGAGGATGCCAAAAGAACATTTTTTTTTTCTCCTAAAGTCTCCCACCCTTTTTCTTCTGTAACTGCAAAGCCTTCTGACAGTGTAGAAATTAAGATTGTTTTCAAATGTTACTTTGTGAAATAGTTGCTTTTGCTTTTTGATGTAATGCAATATTTAGGATATTGTAATAATTAATTTCACTTGCAGTGCATATGAGAAAACAGTTCTATGTCTGTTAGGATGGTTTTGCTTTGTTGATTACATGACCAAAATTTTTTTCTGACTGTCAAATGTTTTCAGTTGGATATGGTGCTTAAAGAGCTTGAACCCTCACCAACACTACCCCCAATCAACAAAAGAGAAATTTTATAGATAAAGTTCATTATTGTTTTTAAATGTATTTTTTCCTGTTTAAATATTCTTACTGCAAAACAAGAGCTTTATGTCTTGTTGAGACTTCTTGCACATTGTTGACTTGCATTCATATCAGAGGAAACTGAGTTGCATGTAATACTCAACAAAATTGTTCAGCGTTATTCAGTATTAACTTAAAAGATAATATAATGAAATTTAGTATCCAACCAAAGTCTGAATAACTGAATGTCAGAGTGAATCAGCAACTCAACTCTGGACAGAGCAGTAAGTGTTACTCATTTTCAGCATTGCTAGCAGAAATAACAGAACAAATGGGCAGACACAGCACTGTGAGTTATCTGTGTAATTGGCACGATCTAAAGCTGACCTTTAGGTTTCCAAAGCATAATGTATGTCTTGGGTACACAGCAAGAAGAGAAATAATGAAACTGACAGACTGGACTCATAATTGAAAAATATATAATCCATTTTACATTGACATGTAATTCTTGGAGATTCTGGAAGCCATCCAGAATCCATTTTAGTATTTTCAGAAAAATGGCTGACTCTTTAATGATCAGCTGTTTAAGGTCAACAATTTAAAACAGTGGTGTACTTTTTCCAAATGAAATTTAATGTTTGAAAAGGAGTTTAATTTTCAGCTATATGTGCAGCATCTGAAAACATAAATTGACCTCCTAGAAGGAACATATCTGCATATGTATCCATTTACATGCATATTTCACAATGTTGATAGTGTTGTAAAGGTTGATCAGTTTGACTAAACATATTTATCATTCTCTAGTAGTATACACAGGGGCATGTGCATTGGTTATAAAATATTCTGCCTGCTGTGACATATTGAAAAACACATGGCATGTACACCCAAATCTCATATCAGACCTCACTTTTCTAATTAATAAACATTGTGAGAAATTTTGCTCTGGGCATGTTTTGACTTTTACTGCATATGTTTTTAAAAGCATGTTCCAAATGCTGGTCTGTCATATTGCATCATTCTTTATTTCATAACTTAGAAATCACAATAGACTTTTGTAGGTGTACTGCCTACTGGAAAACAGCATTGTGGTCAATATAGTTTATTTAAATGGAAAGAAACCATTAACTGTGTTAATATCATTCTCAGCATTGCACATAACTGAACCAATGCTTTATTATGCTCCATCAGTGATATACAAAATAATACCTACAGCAGGATGAGGTATAGTTCACAGAATTACACAGTGCTTTTAACATGAATAAAGACAGAGCTTAAGGGAATTAATTGTAACATTGGATGTAGAGCGCTTTGGATTATCTTTCTTGATCATTTGATGGAAAAATCACTTACTATACATGCTTTCTCAACACAAGATTAGAATAATTACATCTGAGTAAATACCTCAAAAAAAGCCCTCATGTGTTTACACTGAGTAAAACAATATGCTAAATTGCCCTTGCCTGGGCTTATACTTTCTCCCTCCTTGCCCCAGCTGTTTGAGTGAATAGTTTAATATGAAAAATGTGTGCAGGAAAAGCTGCTTTCTCTAAGACTTTTCAGTCATTGTTTTTGAAGTTATCAGTCTCAAAAGACAGTTTTAATTGCTCAAGAAATACTATTGTAAAAAGAATCTTGGACCTGACATATTATAGATCACATAGTGTGTGTTTAGTTCTAATTAGAGATCATTGGATAATAGATAATTTGACATGTATTACTCAAGTATGCCAGCTAAAACTGTTACCACACACTTGGACAATGTAAAGTGTTCACCTGCTTCCTTGGAGGTGGTGATGAGATGGTGCCAGTTTCACTCAGAGCCTGGAGAAAAGTGTGGGCCTGTGATCAATATTCCCTTAGTATCGCTGTCTAATGCTCACTCAGCTTGAAGTGACAGTACTTTGAGCAGAGGCTGAACAAGGGGACATTCAGAAGTACTTCCCAAACTAGATTAATCTCTGATTTTGTCATGACCAGCTTCCATCCTCATAAAGCAAAATAGTATTGGTGAAGATTCTTCTGAATCTACCTTCTTTCCTCAGCTGCTGTCTCATTAACTCAGAATAAGTACCCCTGCTCAGCTGTGCTGTAAGTGGGATTCACAAAGGCAGTTGATTTTGGTTTGTCTTTGTGGAAGCAACTTGTTTGGGCCACAGTGATTATCAACCTTTTGTTTTCAGTTATTGAACAGCACATTAGTTGTCTTAGTGTTTGATGTACTTAATTTTTATCCTGATGCTGCATGCTGAGAGAAGTAATCCTTTTTATTCTAATTTAATTGCCTAAGTCAGGATCTTCACTGCACTCTGGAGCTGATGGTACCTCAGAACCCTTGATCCTACCTGTGCTGGAAATGGGGTGCATAGACCTGGCAATCTGAAGCTCCCCCAAATGTATAGCAATCGTGGTACTTTCTCATGGTAACTGAGTTATTTGGTAATAAGCTTTGCAAATGTATCCATCCCAAGAGACTGAAATAGCACGTTGTGCTGGTTTTGGCTGGGATAGAGTTGGTTTTCTTCACAGTGGCTGGTGTGGAATTGTGGTTTCGGTTTGTGCTGAGCACAGGGTTGATAATATAGAGAGGTTTTTGTTGTTGAGACTTCTTGCACATTGGTGACTTGCATAAGCAAGTTGCATGAGCATTGTTGCGTTGTTGACTTGTTGCTGAGCAGGGATTAAAGAGAGCCAAGGCCTTTTCTGCTTGTCACATTGTCAGAAGAAGGAAAGGAAGGATATTTGGAGTGATGGTGTTTCTCATCCCAACTCACCATTGTGTGTGATGGGGCCCTGCTCTCCTAGGGATGATGGGACCTGTCTGCCCATGCGATATAGTGAAAGAATTCTGTGTTTTGCTTTTCTTGTGCTACTTTATTTGTTAAATGGTCTTTATCTCAACCCACAGGTTTTCTACCTTTTACTCTTCTGATTCTCTCCCTGATCTTGCTGGTGAGGGAGTGAGAAAGTTGCCATGTTGGGTCTTGGTTGCTGGCTGGGGTGAAACCATGATGCATGGTCAAAATATAAATAAAATGCTTCAGTGGAAAAACTCATCTGTTTAGACCTAGTTCTGCATGACCCTCCACTTTACAGGGAGTTATTTTCAAAGACCTTGCCTAGATTAAGAGAGTGCTGCACTCTCAAATGGTGCTGTACTTATACAATGAATCCATATAGTTCCTTAGTTGCTTAGCTGTTGTGAGACGGTAAACAGTTGTGTGTGGAAGTGCAAGGGGGAAGGGCTGGTGGCACAAGGCAGATGGTATAGCCCTCCCTGGGAGCACCTCACTGCCAAAAGGATGACTGACTGCATCTTCAGAGCTCTTTAAATAAAGGAGGGTCTGTAGTAGGGTGGAGAGTGCTAATAAAAGCTTCACTATCCCTGTTCAAATTTACAAACTTACACAACTTTCTGTACTCAGATCAAGCAAAAAAATGGACCGGAGAATCTTAAGGTGTCCCTGCCCATAGCAAGGCGTTGGAACTAGATGGTCTTTGAGATCTCTTCCAACGTAAACCATTCTATGATTTCTCTTTTTTCTTTTTTTTTCTTTCTTTTTTTTTCTTTTGTGTGTAGAATGAATGAGTCACCAAGCAAAAAATTTGAAAAAAGTGACATTGCCAGTGACTGAGAGGTGTTACTATCTTCATTCTTCTTCAAACATTAATGAAACAAATAAAATAGGTAAATCTACAAAGATAACTATATAAATGATGGTAACTATATTAAAAAAAAATCTTCCTTTAGCATTTTTACAGTAGATCTTATTAAATGGGTTTTTGGCATAATAATATGCAATCTGTTTAACCTCTCAATATTGAAAGAACTAAAGACTCCTGGAAAAAAGTTGTTTACTGTATTTTCCACAAGATCATATCGTCTTCAGTTATTTACACCTATTCACAGTGGATGCAAAACAGAGTTGGATTGTAATTATCTCTGTGTGAAACAGCGCTAGCAGTTTATCATTTACACTTTGCCTGGGTGTAAATTACACAGTCCCATAACACTCTCTCAGGAATGGATTGCATGAGGAAAACTTGACAATGAGGTCATCAAAGTACTAAACTCTTAATTCACAATTTCAGTGTCAGTATCCTGCCTGTATTGAAAATAATGTTGATAGTTTTTTTCCACTGTTGATGGGGGAAAATTTGAAAATTAGGGACTTTATTTGAATTTCCTGAAGGAGATTATAAAGAAAGAATGAAATTATTCACTGTTGCTTGGCTTGCATCAGGTACTGGTAGTTGGCTCTACAGTTATGCCCCAGTCATGCTTTACAATTAATATTATATCACTTCCTGCATATGCAGCTACCTGAGTGCTCTGCTGTCAACACTACTGGAAGTTGTAGTGGGATCCAGTATGTCACAGGAAGTAATGTGTTAGTCTCACTGAATACATCAAGCAGATCACAGGCTGAAGAGCAAGATGCTGCTTAATTACTTAATTATCACCTTTTTTCTTTGGTTCACCCAGACCCTGTTATAGTTCCACATTCCTAAAGGACTGCTTAGGGACAGGCTGTGCTAAGAAAAGTGCAGATGCTGTCTTATGTTAGTGCTGTAATTTCTGTTTTCATTTCTCACCTTACATTGTGAGAAATAATCATCTTCATTACTGGAAGTACTTTTGGTCTTGTTTTCATATCACATCTTGGATTTTGATTTTAACAGCTCTGGTTTTTAGAAAAGGGACTTCACCAGTCAACAAGTATTGATGGATAAAAGTATGTGAAGAGTTTCGTGGTGTGTTCAGTGGTGTGACTTGTCCATGAGTAAACTTTGTTGCTGTTGCAAGATCTCTGAATACACAAACAGGCCTTCAGTATCACAGAGTTAAGTCACATGCCAAGTTCTGCTTTTGGGAGCAACACTGAGTATGAAGCAATTTTAAGACCTACTCCTGAGGAACTAGTTGCAATTGAACTTTTTAGTACTTAAGGTGAAAGTGATCATGAATGCCAATATAGCATATCTAGATCAATAAAACCTTTAGAACCTTAAAAATTTGGATGAAAAAACTCTTATTAGTTGAAGTTAGCATCTGTTAGCTGGTATATGAAGAATTCTCTGAGATAAATGTCTCAGAGGAAAAGGGCACGGTGTCAGATGACTTTTTTGGAAAGGGAACAGTAATGGCCTCTTTGGTGTTGAAAAGGAAACCAAGATACCAAACATGTATTTACCAGGGCCTTTTGGTGACTTGAAAATCAAACTAGAATTGTAGAGGAACATGGAAATAGGTATTGTTAGGAATGGATATAAAATAGTAACATAATAATGTTTGCATAAGGACTAGTAAGATTTCTAGAAATACTCTGAAATCACATTTGAAAACAGGGGAAGCTAAAGGGAAGTGTTGTTCCAGTGCCTAACCAAATGAATAAGAAAATAGTGAGTGAAATAAATGAGACTGAAATGTTTAATATTTTTGCTTTCTAGTTTTTAAATTATTGGTTATTATTTAAATTATTGGTCACCAGCATGATCATAGAGCAATTTCTATTAGCTATTAGGGCAATAAAAATAATAGGTGTAGAATATTTAAATAAACTACACATCTAAATTGAGGTAATGTGATGATATGCATTGTAGGCTAGCTCTGGAGTTACCTGAAAAAAAATCTCTGAATTCCTAGCTTTTGAAAATGGTCCTGTGTCCATAGTCCTACATGAATGGAAGTCATCTGGCACACTTAGAAGGAATGCCTAAAATCCAGAACAAGTCAGACTAGTGCTGATAACAAGGAAAACTTTGAAATAATTTATTTAGCAGTTTAAAAGCCTCAGTTAACAGTTTAGGACAGGTTCAACAGATGCCATGGAGATGGTACACCCAGTCCTATCTTTGCTCAGAAGTGGGGAGTTACAATCACAGGCTGTTAGCTCTTAGTCAAAAGGAAAGTTCTTTTAGTAAAGGTAACTTCCTACCTAGACCTCTCAGTCTTAAACATTAACATTATTTTTTACAACTACATCACTTAAAACTTGTGACTTTCTATAAGTGAAAATAATGTTTACCCTTGGAGATCTTGCCAGCATTTGTTGAAGACTTCTCAGCTGAAGACACTTTTGGCCTGGGAAGGGTGCAGCTGTGAGCATGGGAAAGTGTAGAAAAACAAGTCTATGGCCTTGCAGTGGCATGGGAAAGTAGAAGAAAGAAGGAAAACAACTGATAAAAACAAGACGTGTTTTGAGTCTTGCCAGCATGAGGAGATATGTGAACTACCTATCAGAAGATGGACTAAGACTCATGGACAGAAGTGCTTGACTAATAGAGTGTGACGTGTATGCTTGGACAGATAAGAAATAGTATAAAAGAGAAGCCTTCAGTTAATAAAAGGGGTCATCGTTGATGGTTGTTGCTGCTAGTTGTAAATATTTTTCTCTGCCTCAGACCTCTGTGTGTGTGTGTATGTGTGTGTGTGTGTGTGTGTGTGTTTGCTCCATTGCTGCAATTGGTGCCCCATGTGAGGATGAAACCGCAATGTTTTCATCCACAATTGGGGAATTTCCTTCTAATATAAGAATAGGTGGGTTTTCTGTAGTGCTTTTGACAAAGACATAAATCTTTTCTTTCATGTTTCTTTATCTGTAATGTAGGACAGTAGAGAAATTTGCTTTATTAAATTTTATTTGGTTTTCTCAGATGAGGAGCACTCCAAAATGCAAAGAATGGTAGGATTACATGTCAGTTAAAAAAAATAAAAAAAGAAACTTGTTCAGACTTTTATTTTCCTCCTTCCATTCTAGTTTGAACTTGACTATATCTGATCGGTATTTAAATTTCAGTAGGTAGAAAATCTGAGTCCTGACTGGAAGTCAGATTTGTGGTAAATCTATTTTTGGTTTCGCTGTACAATTGTCTTAGAATACGTAGGATAGTTTTGGTCACACCTCAGTAGCCCAGCAAGTATTTGAAATTATTGTCATATTATTGTCATATTGGTTGTGCTTGAGAAGCAGATTCAGATCTTTGAAACAAAATCTGATGTAATTTGTGTGAGTTTAAAACAACAACAACAAAGTTTGATTAGCTGTTTGAATCAGGAAGGCTAAAGTAGTATATTCAAAACCAAAAAAGGGTGTCTTACCAGCCTCCCCTTTCTATGGGGCCTGTCCCAGTCACAACCAAGTGAAGCAGCAGAAGGGCGAGAGGTTGAAGCATAAAAACTTGTATATCCCATTATATCATAGGATAGAATCCCTCAAAATACTGCAAAGATGAAAAGTTTTAAAAGCAGAAAGGAAGGAAATGGGAGAGAAATGGAAACTGTTGATGTTTTAAAGAGGGCTTAAGAGGGTACTTAACAAGGGAAGTGGAGCTGGGGAAGTCTGATTAGTGCAGTTAAATGGAAAGGTAGCATAGAAGAGATGTGGAGGAGGAAGGTCCCTGTGCACTCAGTAGGTAAAACATGGGGAAATGTTCTACTCTTCCTCAAAAATAGCATTTGTTTATCCATGTCAATTTTAACTCAATTGTACAACACAAATGACTGATAAAATGCTGTTTATTTGCCTGTCATTCTACAGCTTGTTGGCCTAAATATTTCACACTCATGACACAAACATAAAGCTGTTTAGTTAATGTTTCTGTGCAAAATCCTAAAGCATTAATGAAATTTTAATTTGTTCTGGCAAGTTGTGCGTTATTTTCGCTGGGGTGTTATGGACTCATTTACATAATCACTGAAAAATAGTGATAAATGGCTTTCTAATTTTATAATTTTTTTCTGCTCAAGTCTTCTGCATCTTGGGTAACTTATAATTTTTCCAATGCAGTTATATATATATATTTATATATATATATTTTACCATTTGCACCTCCAGGTTGTCTTTTCTTCTGACAAAATAATTGGCACTTGTATCTCCCAAGTTTTCCTGAACTGTAGCTGATATTGTATAAATGTATAAATTGCTTGTTTAATACTCAATTGGTCTTAAAAACTGTCCACTATTAGGGCATCTGAAGAATAATCTTGTGTGATTGTATTGTTGTTATCTGATTGCAGTAATTTACACTTGTATGACCTATTAAGTGTAATAATATGTCTAAAATAATACATTTATGACACATTTGACATATTTTGGTCTTAGATTATCTTGGTCCTGGCTAGCTAATGCATGATTTTGTACAATAGTAAAGAGGAGAGCCAGTGACACTGGATGTGCATCTCACAGCACTACTAATTGACTACTACTAGTTTATTTAACACTACTAAATCTACTCAATGTTGATTTAGGTACTATTTTCCCGTTTCTAATTCAGAGCTATTTGACTTTGTCTTTTGACTACTTTAAAGAGACAATTTTTTTAATTAATTTTTTGCCTTTCACCACTGCTTGAGATACTTTCAAGGAAGAACAGAATAGTCCACAATTAACTGGAACAGGCTGCTCAGGGAAGTGGTGGAATCATCATACCTGGAAGTGTTAAAAAAATGTGTGGATTTGACACCTGGGAAGATGATTCAGTGGTGAATACAGCAGTGAAGGATTAACGGTTGAACTCCATGATCTTGGAGTTCTTTTCCAACCTTACTGATTCTATGATTCTATTTATTGCTTGCATACCTCATCTGGTATGTGAGCTTGTACATTGAATATTCTCCAGTTTCTGCCACTGATGAACTCAGTGCAGACCCAAATATTGCTTTAATGGCAGCTTCTCACACCTTTTAAACTGCTACTAGTGTCCCAGGAGAAGATGGCAACTGTATGTAAAGGAATAGCATAAAGGGGAACATTCTTCTGCCTTGGATCTTAATGTTTCTCATATGTGCATTACTTATAAAATGTGAAGTATGTCTGTTACACTGCACTCCCACAATGAATCATCCAGCTACTTCATCATTAGAGGAAACAGTTACTTATTGGCTTTTTTTTTCTTGGCTAACAAACATGGAAACCAGAGAGACTGCCCTTCTACTCCCCATCCCTTCACTCATAATATCTTATGGCTATGAGGACTGGGGTGACTTGAAAAATGCCTGCTAGGCACTAACTGTGCTTGGAATAAGAAATATTACTCATGACAAGAGAAGGTTTATTTTAATATAGGCAAAATAGCCCAATGTCCTTTCCAATACTCTGTGTAATCCATTTTTATGCCTGCTCTGCCAAGTCTGAGATGGAAATATTGTCTTACAGCAGAGTTTTACTGAATTGATCATTGGAGATGTTACTGGACAAACACCTTAGGGTTACCCCTGAAAATTGCATGAACTTGCCATCTAACATAAAATCTTGAATGAAAAAATGGATCCATATCTCTTAAAGAGATGTATAAATTTATAGTCCGGAAACTTTAATCTTAAGTACAGCTAGTCCAAATTTTATATATGAGTAGTGAAGATTAGTTTGAAGAATAGAAAAGCACTCTATGTTAAAATAAAAGAAAAAAGTCATACAGGGCTTTTCTGTTTTTTGATGGAAAATAATAAACTTTCTTCAGTTTCTTTATACTCAGAACTTCTACCTTACTGCTTATTCTGTTTATCCATGCTGTAGAAAATAAAATCATCAGGCCAAAACATTTTTTTGCCCTTCAACACTTTGCTTGAGTTTCCTAAAATTCAGATAATGTAAACAAAAGTTAAATCAGCAGTGAGTCCTGTCTGAGCAAGGTTGACTTTCTAGGATGATGCCCCTATTAAAATCATTTCTAAGAGACAAAAACAAAGTTAAAACAATTGCAAAAAATGAAATCTTAGTTAAAATCCAGACAACTATTTTTGTTAGTATTTAATTCTTAACTAATTGCACAATCAGTATAAGCATATATTAAGAAAAATGTTCAATATAATAGAATCAATAATGAATAACAGTTGAAGGCTTTCTATCCACCTGGCTTTTCCTTGGAACACACCTTTTCTTGCATTCTGTTTATGTACAGGTCCATTAGTTTTGTCATTCAGGTAGCAGCAACATCTGCTTCTTTGTGCAAGTAGGAGACTAATGTGTGGCCTTATGTCTGCCTTCAGAGAAGGATGGAGTTTTCTTTGTGTCTGGTAGTAAATGTCAGTACTTTAAAAAAATGATATCAACTTCTTTAATAAATGCTGTAATTGAGTTAACTTTGTGTTGCTATGTGTTGAAAATCTTTTTGAAATATATTTTATGGTTTGGATATGTAATTGTTTTGTAGATGAGACTTCTGAAACTCAGGTTTGCAGCAGTGGGACATTGACTATTTATTCTGATGCAAAGTGGATTTCCACACTGCAATATTCATCTCTCTTAGTAGGGACTGATAAAAGCTTGAATATTAATGGGAGGATGGAAACTTATCCAGAGAAAAAATAAAGGTTTCTTAATTCTTAATAGTCTTTAATTAGAACTCTGAAATAAATAATTTATGCAGTACCTATCAACTAAATACTAATATTATTCAAGCTATTCCTTATTGTATTTTTCATGTTTATTATATAACCAGTGACTTAGAAGCCTGCTTTGATTTCTTTTTGAAGGCTTTGAAGTTCCATTAGTTGCTTAAGGTAGCTGTAAATGTTTGAAACTGCCTGCTGTCAAATAAATAGGGGGGAGCACAAGTTTCTTTCAATACAAATATGTTAAACTGAAGTTCCATCCAAGTACTTCTCTGCTTTCAAAATTACAGTTGGTACATTTTTGTCCTTGTGACTTCTCTTGGATATTTTACACTATTTTGTCAATGTAGAAGCAAAATGTGTAAGAGGAGATTTCTTCAGTCAAAAGTGCTATAGAAAATTGAAACTCTCTATGCATACATAGGGCAATGGAATTCTCTACAGGAGCAATAAATTCATGTATTGAGTTTACTAATGAGTTTTCAAATGAGTAAATTATTCTTCTTTCATGTAAAGAAATACTAATATAAATAGAAATAAAGTGAAAAGTTCAGAATTTGGAATGGGCCGAGTGGGGATGGTGCACTTGTTGTCCCTCAATATAAAAAATATAAGACCTTTCAAAAATGCAAACTTAGGCAATGGTATTTATTAAAAATGTATAGGCAAGGATACAATTTTTAATTTTTTTTTTTCTTTTTGCTTTTGCAATGTGTTTTAGAAAGAAATCTTTAGATGGACTTAAATTACAGAAGTAGAGACTTGAGACACTCAGAAGTAGAGACTTGAGACACTCAATCTTAACTCAGCCCTGTAGTGACACCAGGAGGAAAAAGGAAATCTTTGTTCTAAAATCACTTTTCTCCAAGCTGCTATCTTGGTCACTAAAAGGCTTTTATCATGTCTTCATGATTAATGCATAGAATCAGTAACAGGACAAAGCTGATGCCTCTTGTGTCTGTTCTTCCATGCCTGGAAATCTTTTATGCTAATATTAACTTAAAATGGTTTTTCATATTTATGTACGGTTTTGTTTTACCCAATGTTTCACCCTATTGTTTTAATAGCTTATCTTTTAAAATATTGATAATTGTAATGAAACGTTACTTTTAGAAATACTTTTGTATGGTGTGCAACACATAGATATACTCTCAGATAATCTACTCATACTAGATACCCATCTGTATATTTTTTTCAGGAAAATGGAGTATGCTTTATATATTGATAACAATCTTTACTCAAATGTTACTTTGTGCTTGCAGTCATGCTTTCAAATTTGAACACCTCCACTGACCATTTATGAAGTCAAATGTATGAAAAAATGTTGATACTCAAGTGGTCCAGGGATTCTGAAGGATATGAAGTTGGATATGATGTCTCAGGTGACATTAGTGTTCAATTTCCCCAGAAATAGGAGTAGCTGAGTGACATTCCTCTGGCCACTATTGTTCAAGGAGCAGTAAAAATGTTTCCCTCCTGTGAGTTTTCCTGTTAGAAGCTTCATACATTATCCCTTTCAGCTTTCCTCACATAAAAGTGGTTGCTTAGGGCAGAGCAGGGAAGCACACTCTTGTCTGAGCAGGGAGAAGTTTTCAGACCTCAAGTGTTTTCTTGACTTTTGTTCTCCAGATCTCACTGGAGGAAGTAGGATTTTTTTTTTCTTCAGCTGTTACTAGAAATACTTGAATTAGAGAAGATTAAAACTTCAGAGCAGGAGCTGATGGTGAGGAGGATGGACAGGTAGAGAGGAGGGTTGGGCAGTTTCCACTCTGTTCTGCAGTTGTGAGGGCCCAGTAACCCTTTGTTGTGTTTTACCTTCTCCCACATCATCCTGAGGTCTCTGCCCTTTCCTTCTCCAGGATCCTTTGGCACTTCATAGCCTCTGATAACTTAGGCCTTCTACAATGGGGCACAGGGCAGGAAGGGCTTTGGAGGAGAAATAAGAACATTGGATCAAAGAAAATAATGTATAAATTAATGCATGTGATTTAGTGTGTGGGTAAAATACCAAGCAGGCAAATGTTTGGTCTTAAGCACAATCCAAAAATGTATTCCTACTAAATATATTCTTTTTATGATCATAGTTGTTTAGGGCCATGCTATCTACTGATCTGCAGTGTGCTTGCTTGTTATTTTTAAAATAGATTTTGCTCTGGAGATTGTATTTATGTAAAGCTCTGCTTCTGAGTAAAGCTCTGCTTCTGGGGACCCCAATTTCAAAATGAAATTTCTATAAATGTTAAGGCTGTTAAGTTTAAACATTGCTTAGCTCCTAAGGTAGTATATGTGGAACAATTCTCCAAAAGAAATGACAAATTTCATTGGAAAGTCATGACTGACAAACATAGTATGGCTCAGAGATTGCTGCTTTCTCCCATATGCTTTATGAGGTGATGCAAAGTTATTTCCAAGATATGTGAAGGAATAGATTGATACCAGTAAAAGCTTTATTTCAGCAGAAAGGTCAGTGAAAAACTAAGTGTGTTTTTTGATTCAGCAATGAACTACTGATAATTTTACCTGAAATAATTGAATAATTGCCTGAACTTCTAATAAATAATTAGTACTCTTTTTATTAGCAAGTAATCACTGACAGTTTTCCTTTTCCATTGCTGTCTACTGCTTCATTTAATACCTTATAAGCAGCCTCAAGTGTAGTATGCTGGTTTGCAAACTCAAGAAATTAAGAAAAAAACCAAGTTATACTACTACTTTGACTTTAATATTGTGCATGTATTTTAGAATTGTATGAAAAAGTCTACTAATAGGTTAAATAGCTAAAGTAACATTTTTGGGATTGAAATATTCCTTGTGGACTAAGAAAATGTTTAACTTTCTCTTCATTTCAAACAAAGTAATTAGTGGTTCTCTTGCTCTTTTGTGAGTGGCCTTTCTACAGAACTGAGTCAAATAATTTTTTTGAACTTTAAACCTACAGCTGTGACTTATCAGACTCCAAGCCAAGCCTCACCTTCTGCTTTCTCACACTCATTAGTAGCTTTCTTAAAAATAAATACGTAGGGAAAGTAGAGTTTAAGCCAACCTGCCTGCCGCTCTCTCCAAACTAGTGGAGTGCTGGCAGATGAGTCAGCCTGACCATCTGTATCAGATGAAAAAGCACAATGAGCAAAGGTAAATGTTGTGTGTGTTTTGATGAAATGACAGGCCCAAATGGTCTTGCTATGTCCCTGAGCAGCTTCATGTAAACATTGAAGAAGAAAGGCAACAGAGTGGAATGATGAAAAACCTGCCTGTGAGAGCCCTCTGGGCAGAGGAGCAATTGTTGGACATCACCCTTCGAGGCCTCCTGGAGAGGAGAGGTCACTACACTGATTTCTGGCCATCTTTGCCAGTGACTGCAGATGAGTCAACAAAACTTAATGGATCATGGTATCAGGTTGCTGACAATAATCAGCATTGGGAACTTGACCTCTGTATTTTGCCAAGAGTAGATCATAGACCAATTAAGCCAGTGTAGTCTCTGTACCTTACCTAGGCTGAAAGCCAGATTGAAAAGGGTCGTGGAAGTCAAAGATGCCAGATGGCATAACAGCTGTTTAACATAAACTTCTCAGTCACCTTCTTCCCTACAGGCAGTTTAGACAGGGGATGACAACTGATAAAATTACCAATACTAAGCTGACATCTCAAAGGCAGGTGTGTAGCTGAATATCAGAAGAATGCTTTTAGCAGTTTAGCTTTTCATGTACTGATGAGAAAAATGGAATTGACAATACTTCTGGTAATTTGGTTTTGTATCTAAAAAATAGTTATATCTGCCTCATTTTACCATGCCTATCAGGATATGGTTAAAATGTCCAGAATGCTTGGAATGGATCCCTGTGTTTCTTAACACTACATATGTCTTTCTTTTTTTTTTTTTTCCTATTATTATTTCTTGTTGACAGTCTCATCTTGAATCACAAATCTGCAGCTTCCTCTAAGGCCTGGATAATTGTATTAAACTTCTGGACACTGCTCTAACTTTGCAGTTCATCTGAATAGAATAAATCTATCTTTTCCTGTCAAGGTGGAAAACAAACTGATAGGTCACATCCATGATATATATGTTAGCATTTTGCCAAATTAATTAATTGACAAAATTATAGATAAATTATGGGTAAAATTGTGTTTGAGCGGTTTTTTAAACGTCTGTCACCAGTTTTCAAACATTGAGATGCTTACATTTAAAGAGAGAAATAATCTAAATGATTTTTCTGTTACCATGGAAAGTAAACTTCTTACAAGTAGAAGTAATAGTATTTCTTCTGATGGCCACTGTGATAAATAATGAAGAATTAGTTGAGAGTGAGATCACTTGGTTCAGTTTAACCTCTGTTCTCATCTGGGACTATCTGTACAGTTGGTAAATAAAGTTATATTGTAGCCCATGCTCCAAAAAATTAGAGCTCTAGCTGATAGATGCATAAGGTCATGTAAGAAACAAGCACTTAAACTGTAATTTCTGAAGTTTAAATCTCTTTAAATCTGCTGAAAGAGCAAATCCATTAGGCCTTGTGATCCTCAAGCTGAAATGAATACTGACAAATAGCACTGAGTTCAACCTGAAATATAGCAAGGAAGAGGAAGGTTTAACTAAGTCTTATAGAACAGCCTGTTGATTAGAAAACTTGCCCAAGAAGTGGAAAGGCATGTTATAGAATTTCCTCAGTGTGAAGGAGAAGGGACCCACCATATCCATTAGCTATGAAGGTGTTAGCTATGGAGCTACAATTTGGATCATCCTCCATCTTCTCATAACAGGCCACAGAGTACAAAGAAATGTCAACTGGGGTTTGAAAACTAAAAATAAACTAGAGCAAGCTGGATCTGTCAGCATCAGTTCATTGAAGGCAGTCACAGTTTCAGGGATTACTTGTGAATTTGGTGCTTAAAATGAGTACCTAAAATGCACAAATAGTGAAGACCTGAAGGCAGGAGGTTGCTCTAATCCAACCTGAAACCAGATTGATGGCCTACTAGGGTGTTTAACTTATTAGATAATAAAGGCCTGCAAAGTTCTCTGGATTAAATTTGGTTTCCTTACAGTGCTACTTTACTGTAGCAAGAGGCTATTTTTTGAAAAATATCTGATGTAATATAAAGTTTTCCACTGAACAGCATGATACAAATGGAGACACTGGCAGATGGTCTGTGTAGGCTTCCCTATTCATGTGAAACAATGTAGGTCATACTTAGGTAGAGTATTTATTAAAGAAACCTCTACCAACTCAGCCACATTTTTGATAGATATTCTACTTTTATTTCTGGACATAAAATTACAGAAATCATTACCATCAGTGAGCCAAAGAGATTCTCAGACAGGAAAAGGAAGGAGAAGAAGCCTGAAAGACATTTACTTTCCTGGATGGAGTGGTATAGAAAGGCAGAAAAAGGCAGAGTTGCACTCATTAGCAAGGGGATTTTTTTTCCCGTTTAGACTTCCTTCTAGACTTTACATTAAACTGTAGTAACTTGAAGAACTACAGGTAAGCTCTTCCTTTTCTTCAGCATTTTTTTTGTCTTGCATCCTTAGAAGTCTAAAAGAGAAAAGAGTGATTCAACTTGATGATGCAGGAAGCTTTAATTCGCACCTTTCCCTTACTTTCCTATGGAGCTAATAGGTATTAGAAAGGAGCCAGAGATGAGAGCTTTTGCACATGTGCATTTATGTTTTCAGCATTGCCTGTGTGTTCAAAAGAAAAACGACTGTGGGACTCTTTTTTTTGTGTGGTGAGCTTTTGTTACATCAATTGAGAAAGGAAGTAATCACTTGGGAATAGCTACTTTATACAAGTTCAAAGGACTTCCAAAAGAGAAGAAAGTCTTGCTTCTCTGTACAATACAGCAAATGCCAGAAAAGGTGGGTCATTCTCACTGCAAGTCAGAGGACACATGAGGCCAAATTTAACCCCTGTGTAAATTCTACTTGAAGTGACTGGAATTAACAGAGGACAAAACCAGACAATTATCAATGGACAAAAATAATAAAATTTTAAGAGAGCTCTACTGAATATGTGGCAGTTTCATGTCAGTATGCACAAAGGCTCTCAAAAGCTAACAACTTGTCAATAATTACTTACTGACTTTTTTCTCTAGCCAAGTGCTGATTAGGTACATTTCCTTTCTGTTCTATAAAAGAAATGGCTTCCTTACAGTCTGGAGGATGTCTCTAGTCCCAGCCTGGGTGACAAGGTCTGTTGGTGGAAAGCTGTAGTGCAGTGTGGATCTGTAATGTGGCAGAGATCTCTAGACTTTACTCTGCTGGGAAGAATAGATAATCTCACAAATCAGATTTTATTGCATGCATCTAGTCTGTACTGAAGTTTTGCTTCTCCCTAGTTAACTCACTTCTGGGTTTATATAAGGCCTACATAAAGGCTGACCCAAAAGTAAGAAAAAATTTAGATTAAAGGTAAATGATCTGTATATAGAGTTCAGAATAGAAATCCAGGGACGGGTAAGGGAAGAGAGCAGAAATATGTATCTCTTGAGTTGCTATGTTCCCAATATTGCATAGCAAATGTGGACCCGTGGCTTTTGTTACAGACCTTGTTATGGTAGGATTTTCAGAGCATGTAGCAGTTGCGTAATTTGTAGTTTGAGTGGAAACACCATGATTTTTAACACTGATTTCTAAGTAAACGTAACACTAAGTGCAAGGTAGCATACCAAATACCAATGCAATATTGAAAAAATGTATTTTTAAATACAAAAAGCATTTAAAACTAGTATATTTCTGCTTGTGTTCAGTCAAAGATATTTTCTGCTGTGAAGTCTTTGATTAAAAGTGATTCAAACCACATGTAAAATTATTCAGTAATTGCTTACAGCATCTTCTCACTAGTCTTGTATGTGATCTCAGAAAATGCTACACTTTCCAAAATCCTACTCCTGGAGGTCCCCAGCACCTCCCTCTGTGTTGACAGAAAAATAAGAGTGTATTTAGCAGCAAGTCTCAGAAGTCTGCCTTCAGACCTGCCAGATATCTGTTTGTATATCTGTAGCTTCTGATAGCACCTTTCCCCTTTTGCTTCAAATCTGGCACCAAAATGGACTTGCAAGCACTACCATCCTCCCACTGGTTAAAGGATTTTAGGGACGGATTATTTGTATTGAGGATTCTCCCTGCTTTTTGTAGACCGAAATGGCGTTTTTCTCATTATTTTTGTCAGTTTTTGCTTTTTTTCTGTAAAAAGAGAACACTCTATTTGCAATGCATTTCATAAAGCTGGTTTATAAAACAAGTAAGCTTAAAATGCTGGAAATTCTTGCTAAAAGTATTTTCCTAGCTGATAGTTTTGTGTCATTCAGCTGCACAGTACAAGCTTTTGAAGAATTTTACCTGTATTCACATATGTAGTTCTGAATCTTGTCTCAATTAGTTTTAATATACTTTATCACTTTAAATGTTTAGATTGTTAAATCTACATGTTGTAGTTGCTTTAATGTTCAGTGTTAGTAGTCATAAATCTGATGCTGTTGAAAATCATTAATTGTAATGGATCATATTCTTTTTTATTAGAGTTTTTAGAAGGCTTTCCAAATTTATGCTTGACTCTATTTTGATAGTGTTTACACTAGTTACCATTTATTTGTGTTTTGAAGAAATGAACCTCTTCAGGGAAAAAATTGTAAACAAGGAAAGTTTGCTCAAGCAAAATGTTTTGAAGTATTGAATTTAAATAATAGAGTCAAGATTCTGGTGCCTGGTTTGATTTGTTAGTTCTTTTGTAATATTTGTTCTGGTTGCTTCATTAATTTCTTAATAAAAATGTACAAAATATATTGTACCATCCTCTCAGTGTGTACTAATTAGCAGCTTTGCAATAAATTTGGCGAGTTAGTTTGATAAAATCTCCGGCAATTATTTTGATTTTTGCCACTGTTGCTCAGCAGTTTTTTGCCAGCTGCAAAAATGTTAACATGTTCCCTAGGGCTTCCAGAAAACCATTAGCCCTAGACGTCTGCATGTGTATCCTAGCAAAGGGTCTCCAACACTAGTTTTGAGTGTTTGCAATTTTCAACCCAGCTGGTTGCAGAGCATCCACAGTGAGAGAAATGAAGCCAGTACTACAATTTGCTGTAAGAACATCCTTTACTCCTTCAGGATTAAATTTAGTCTTCCTTAATCCCTGTTTTTAACTCTGAAGTATGCAATATTGATTTCATTAGGCATATGCACATAAATTCATCCCAAAAAGTGGTATAATGATGGATGGATTTATTTGGTTGTTTTGGTACCTTTTCTTTACGTGCTGTCTTCATTCTTCAAATTAAGGCATCTTTATATTTCTTGCATGAGATTTAAAGATTTCTTTTTGGTTTTGGTCAAACATTTTAATTGCTATCTTATTGCTTGTGGCTCTGTGGTTATCTCTAATACAAACTAGTGTCGATTGTGCCCTAGTGGTCAGACAGTAAACTGGCAGAATGCTAACCTTATGTGTACTGCATTTCCTCCTACCTTGGTGACTTTCCCTGACTCAATAGCCATCATTTAAAGAACTAAATTATTTCTCAGTATCACAGTGTTCATTGGACTAATTGTATAGGGTTTTCTTCTCCTTTTTACATGTGGGAAAATATACTACAGATAATTTAAGACCATAAACTGAATTTGTTGCTTCTTGCAATAAAGGAAACTTTCTATTGCACATGTGTTGTAAAATTCATTGAAATTGTTTCTCTGTGCCTGCACGTACCATGCAGGCCAGTTACTGTGTGCTCAGAGACATTCACTTCATAGTAAGTAGCTTGTATGATCACAGTTAGTCACTGGAGATAATTCTGTGCTTTTCTGGGGCTGAGGTTGTTTACAACGAGCAATGGGAAATTGCTAATCCTCCCTCAGAGCTCTCCATCTGCAGAAGCAGATGACTGTTCATTTCAGAAATTTGTCCTGATATAGGGCAAAGAGCACATCTGCTTAATCACCCAAATGGCTCATTTTTATAAATAGGTGCTTTCTTGTATAACTATCATGCACACATACAAATACAGACAGAAACTCCACTGTAGTTTTGGTCATTGATTTCATTATTTTAATGGGTGATAATCCACATTGTGGTATAACACGGATCTTTTAGGGTAAAGCTTTCACAAAGCACTTTATTAGAATATGCCACTTAGAATAGTGAGAGAAACAAACAGAACAGCTACTATTTAACATATGTATATGTGTATTTCACCTGAACTGACAGACATCTAGCAACTGTTTATTGTAAAAACATATGCAAAGAAATAATTATATATGCAGCAGATGTTATCCCTGATCCAAATAAGAGAGAATACTAGAGGTAGAATCCTTTGTTTGAAAGACTGCTGCCAGAAGCACTGTCCCAGTACTCTATGTGCTTTTAATTTCATGCTCAGAACAAAACATTTCACTTGCAAGAATGATGGAACAATTTAACACATATAGAGTCAGACTATGCAGTTTTCTTGTTAAGCCAATACAGTTTTTACCAGTGGATAGCCATTAAAACAACATACTAAAATAAAAGTGAAAGAATTCTGGAATATTTTCCTTATGTTGGTCAAGTATTACAGTGCTGTATAGTTTTCATATTTTAGTAATTACAAGACAGGCCTCAGCCTTAAACAATAATAGAGACCCTTTAACTATAGTAGTGAGAGAAGCTATATGGAAAACAGTTTTCTATACTGTGAAACTTCTAACTTTTGAAGTTCTCCCCCCATCTTTCTTAAGGACAGAAAAAAAAAAGGCTTAATAAGCATGTATGTGTGTGTGCATAGTTGTTGATTTTTGTAGGCAGAGAAGAGAAATGGAAGAGAAATAAGATGAGACAAGCATTAAAAAACCCCTCAGACACACCAATGTGTGATAGTCAAGTAGCTGTTCTGACATCCCAAGTCAAACTCTTAAATTATTAATGCAATTTGTCTTCTTTCCCTGTGGATGTTGTGCCAAAGTTGACTGACTTTGTCTGAAATGTTTCATTTTTCAAAACCTGGCGTTTTTCCAACAGCCACAGTATTGTTAAAACTTTCCCCTTAGGAAAAAGAAATAAAATTATTCAGTGACGAGTTTGTAGGTGTGGACCGTGCAGTGCCTGTCCCACAGCATTGTGTGGAATGAACAGTGGCTCTGTAGGGCTCCTGGAACGTAGCATACTCACCAGCACTCTGACTGTGTTATATGTGGCACACAACAATGCAGAAATACCATAATGTGATGAATATTTTATACCTTTTCTCATATAAATTATTAATTTGATTATTCATTCACCTTTAATGAGCTAAATGAGAATCACATTTAAAACACTGTTTAAAACATCATCCATTTTTACTTGTCTTATACCATAAACAGCCATTAAAGATTCCATCTGTCAAGCTGTAGACCACATTTTTCTTCAGATTTCTCTCCACACAGCCCTGATCCTGTTAGTGATATTTATATCTTATATTTTTCTTATTTTTATGAAAAACTGTAAGTAGCAGGAAGAGTTATACAGGAGTGTCACTGAGACGGAAAAACAAGCAAGAACAAGTTGTCATTCCTATTCCTCTTACTTCAGTCTGGAAGAGATGCACAAAACTCCCTCTTTATATGTTTCTTGTGGTCACGGCATGGGACTATCTGACACAGCCACTCCAAATGATGAGGAGGCCTGGCTTCATTCATTAGATGCAACCACAATTTAGACTCAGGCGGTAACACAGAATAAAAGCTCTCATTTTCCATTGAGCATACTCAAAGGAATGTGGAAAGTACAGGATGAAATCGTCAAGAACAAAATGAGGCAAAGTAAGGAAAAACATAACGGCGAGTGGAAGAGTAATCAAAAAGAATGAGGGGATGCTAGGTAGTTGGCCAGGCAAATGGCATCAGAATGCAAAAGGGCATGAAAAAGACACTGAAAAGAGTAATCAAAAAGATGAAGGAAGCATATGTTAAGACATAAGACATCAAGTACAAGTGTTTAAACATTACCTGTGCACTCTGTCAGATATATCTGAAGGGGAATGTTTTATGCAGTCATGTTTCCAACTTTATGAGTTAGTAATTACATAGCCTGACTGCCTCAGAAAAGTGATTTAAAATACAGTATTTAAACTACGATGAGCTGCTATCTCATCTGCCAGGTGTCAGGCATTTCAGAGTGGCTTGAGGATTCAATTTATATGTATTATATGGCTTTAAGTATTGTCCAGATGTGAATACAATTGCAGCATTTTAAGTGTGCACATTCAATGAGGCATCTGTGTTTTTCACAATCATAATTGCATAAAAGAGGGAATTGTGAATGAGTCCTTGGATCTGTGATTTTAACATAAATATGTGGTAAATATTGTTAGCTCTCTATTAAAGGGGACATGGGCTAAATACAATGAGTGTTGAGAAGAGGTGTAATTTCCAAGTGTTATGTGTAAAATATCTAATCAGCATGGAAGATTCCATGTAAATCTCAGCAATATAAAATGAATGGCTTTCATTTGATCTTTCTACTGTATTTTCCAAAGAAAAGTGCAATAAATTTCATTTAAAGCCCTTACTCCTCACTCCTAAATTCCTAACCCTTGTTGCCCAAGAAATGGTTTTCGATGTTGTAATTTTATTAAAAGGATTGAGCTGAATGCAATTCTTGCATAAATAGTTTTTCAGATTTCAGTTCTGCAATGTAATATGTTTGGTGAAGAGAAATAACCACTGTTTATAAAATTTATATAAAAAAGAAATTATAAAGGCAGATACTTGTATTTTTCAGGAGTCCTTCATTGCTATCCCCTGGCAGGCGTGGTTGAGATGAAGTAACTGCCTCCCACATGAAAGAAGACCCTGACTGCATCCACTGCTCCTTCTCAAGTGCTGTTTTATGCTGGTGTGGAGTAGAGCCGGTTGGTTGTATAATTTGGCTGTTGTTTCACCTGAAAGATATTTCTCTCCTGGATAAGAATAGTGTATTCCTGCATGATCCCTTCTCTTCCATCTGTCCTGCATTGCTTATTTACTTCTGGTCTGGAATGGAATGCAATAGGCAGAAGTATATGGTCAGCTGGTCTCGGGCAATTCTGCTGTGTATTATTTTGGCCACATCAAAGGAAGATCAAAGGTTTATTCAAATCATCTTCAGAGGTTTTAAGCCTAACCTTAATACCCTTTTGTTCTGAAAGGGACTAGAAGTGTTCTTATTGTCAGCTACAGCAAAAAAACTGATTGAGGTGGTTTCCTTGCCTTTTTCAACAGTTGTGGTCCTTGGGGTGAGAATCTATGTCAATGTGACTGCAATTGTAACTGCTGTGTAACTATTGCTTATTAAATATGGACACAACATGGCTGAGTTTATATTCAAGAGCTTGACTTCACAGTGCCACAGAGGTGCCCCTTGTGCTGGGTCACACTATTCAAACAGAAGATGTTTGCTGCAGAACTGAACTTTGACCAATGTACCAGTCTTTCTTCTGTGGAGAGAGACTTGGACTAAGCTATACGAGAGGTGTCCTTTTATTGGGTTTAAAAAATCCTGTTGACTCAGAACATTTTCTTATAATGTAACAGTACACTTATACTGGCAAAGCCATCTTTGTGAAGATCAGGATTTTCAAGTGTAGTTTACATTGCAGGCAATGCTTATCAAAATGCATAGATTTAAGAGTTTAAAAAATACTAAATTATTTATCTCAGTTTTTCCATAATTTACATTCAGGACTCAATGTTGTCAAGGCTTGTTTTTGAAAACTTGGTTTCAAGTTAAAAAATTGCTATAATTTGCTAACTAAATAAACACACAATTTTTCTGAAACGCAAGCAGAAGAATGTGAGACATTTTTTATGACTTGCATCACTGTAGCTCCAAGGCTAGGGCTATGACTCAACTTCCTGAGGAATTTGTACCTAAAGTCTGTACCACTACCTGTTCAAGGTTATTATATTCATACATCTACTTGGTTACTTTGAGCAGAGAATAAAATTCCCAAACACCTATGGTATTTTTACCATAAGTTAATTTTATTTTTTTAGCAAATTCAGCAAATCCTTCTGAGGAAAGAGTTATTATTACTACTGGAAAATCATTTAGAATGCATTTGCATGGCTTAATTGACCTTAAATAATGCAAAGTCTTCCAATCCAGCTGACATGAGACAGAAGGAAAAAGGCAGTGAAACTTGCATAATCTTCCTATTAGATTCAAAGCACTAAAATGAAAGGAAAACTGACCTGAAATTTGTCTTAAATCTCCTTTCTGTTTCCCCAGTGATGTAGATACAACAGAAATCTGAAAAGCATTTGGTTAGCCCTCAGGAAGGAACAATCACACTTAATTTCAGGACATTTAATAATGGCTGATCTTTGTTATGGTTTGTGAGGCTCTCCTTTACAAAGATTAAGATTTGAGAAATGGTAGTCAGGTTACTTTAGGTTTGTAACAAAGTTCAAATTATTTTTTTCTGTTATTGTTACTTACTATGCTATTTCTCAGTGCATTGTACACCAATGCTGAGTTTTACTGAGATACTTAAGCAGCTTTAATTGTTGATGTACTAATCCATCCATCCACCCACCCATCCATTCCCCTACTCTTTGAGATGCTTGTGTTTCCCTCTAACCTGTGATGACAACTCCTGTCTTCAGTTAAAATTCCTACATTTTGAAGAGACATTACAGTCGCATCCACTATTTTATTTTGGTGCTGTTGGAAAAAGAGCTTCTGATTAGTAACTCCTTGAGTACCTTTCCTCAAATTTTACTAACCTATTAATATTAAAATAATATAAACATTACTGGAAAAAGGCAGTGAAAAAGAACATTGGCTTGTTATGGTAGTATGGTCATAACCATATACCATATACCTCACAAACAGGGATACAGGCAGGGCAGAAGTGTTTAATGTATTTGCCTCCATCTTCAACACTTGTGATGAACCAAGGGAGTCTCAGTGCCCTGAGATGGACGACCACAACTGTGAGAATCATCAGCTCCCAGTTGACCCTGAGCTTGTGTGGGATCTGCTGCTCCAGCTGAACCCCTACAAATCTATGGGACCTGATGGGATTTATCCCAGGATCTTCAAAGAGCTGACTGATGTCATCACAAAACCTCTCTCAATAATCTCCTGAGTGGTTTTGGAAATCTGGAGAGGTCCCAACTGACTGGAAGTTGGACAACATTGTACGATTTTCAGGAAGGGCAAGGAGGACCCCAGAAACTACAGGCCTGTCAGTCTCACTTCAGTGCCCAGTAAAATCATGGAAGAGATTATTCTGGAAAGTATTGAAAAACATCTGGAGGACAATGCAGTCAATGGTCATAGTCAGGATGGCTTGGTGAGGCTGAAATCCTGCAACCTGATTTCCTTTTACAACAGGGTAACCTCCCTAGCTGATCTAGGAAAGCCAATAGATGCAATCTTTTTGGATTTCAGCAAAGCTTTTGATACTGTCTCTCACAGTATCCTCCTGGACAAAATGTCCAGCCTACAACTGGATAACGGTGTTATACAGGGGGTGAGCAATTGTCTCAGACATTGGGCACAAAGTGTTTTAGGGAATGGAGTGACATCAGGCTGGTGCCCAGGCACCAGTGGGGTTCCACAGGGCTCCATCTTTGGCTCAGTTCTCTTCAACATCTTCATTAATGACTTGGACTCAGGATTTCAAGGAATACTAAGTTAGTTTGCTGACGACACTAAATTGGGAGAAGCTTTTGACTGCCTTGAAGGCAGAGAGGCCCTGCAGAGAGACCTTTATAAATCAGAGAGATGGGCAATCACTAACTGTATGAAGGGCAAGTGCTGGATTCTGCACCTGGGATGGGGCAACCCTGGTTGTGCATATAGACTGAGGAATGAGAGGCTGGAGAGCCGCACCATGGAAAGGGACCTGGGAGCCTTGGTTAATAAGTTGAATATGAATCAGCAGTGCCATGGCAGCCAGGAGGGCCAACTGTGTCCTGGTGGACATCACCAGAAAGTTAAAGGAGAAGGAGGGCCCTCTCTACTCTGCACTGGTGTAGCATCACCTTCAGTCCTGTGTGCAGTGTGTGCAGTTTTGGACATAATACAAAAAAATCTTAAGCTATTATGTATAGTGTCCAAGGGACAGTAACAAAGATGGTGAAGGGCCTTGAGGGAAAGCTGTATGAGGAGCAGCTGAGGTTACTTGGTATGTTCAGCCTGGAGAAGAGGAGACTGAGCGGACTGTGGTCTTCAACATCCTCATGAGGGGAAGTGGACAAGCTTGTACCAATCTCTTCACTCTTGTGACCAGTGATAGGACTCAAGGAAATGGCTGGAGCTGAATTGGAAGAGGTTTATTTTAGATATCAGGAAAAAGTTTTTCACCCAGAGGGTGGTTGGGCAGTGGAACAGACTCCTGAGGGAAGTGGTCATAGCACCAAATTTGAGTTCAAGAAGCATTTGGGCAATATTCTCAGGAACAGGGTGTGATTGTTTGGGCTGTCCTGTGCAGGACCGGGAGATAGACTCCATGGTCTTTGTGGGTCTCTTCCAACTCAGGATACTCTATGAAACGCCTTCACCATGTTGTGGTTTGGTGTTTTGAAGGCACATTTTTTTCCTTTTTAAAATCTACATTAGTATTTCAGAAAAAAAAAAAAAGGCACACAGCATTACTCTAATTCTAATCTTTTTTTTTGTCAGATTTAGTGAATTTTGTTGATGGCTTTTCTTATTCTGAAGTTGTGATTGCCTTGAAACTCCATTGCTCACGGTGATTCTAACCATGTTGATATAGTTGAACAACAATAATCCAAATATAAGAGTTACTGGAGTGCACATTACTAATCTTTCTGTGACACAACCACAGTATCTGTGGAGAGAACTGGGTTTTCCTCTGCTTTGGTAAACTTGCCTCTTCAGTTCAGCACAGGTGGTTTTTTTTGCTTGATGAAGTCTGAATATGTATTTCTAGACCTCTCATATTAATCATTCCCTGATTACTTCTGGTTTTGTTTCCTCAAGTTAGCAATTTTTTTTTCATTGCTGTCTTCTGTGGTCTGGTAGATGAATACTATCACTTATTGTATTTCCCTTGATACAAAGCTTTGGTTTTATGTTGGCAAAAGCCACTGAAGAATCTGTATGCTTCCATTGCATGAAAAATGTGAGAAAAGTCTTAGAGAGTTGAGTTGTCTGCAAAGTTGTAAGTTTCTTCATATGCTAGAGTTGCTTTAAAAAAAAAGGTTACTTTTTTCAGTTCTCTAGCCTTATTAGAAGCTTAGAACCGTATAGGGGCTTGAGAGTGTATTTAGTGATTCACATCACTGTCCTTGTACCACATTTTTCCACATGGGAGGCTGTTTGGAACTGTGGAACAGTGGAAGTCTAGTTGCCCTCTCATTTCAGGAAGAAAAACACAGAATCCCAGCACACATATTAATTTTGGTTTAGTACATCTATTTATTTTTTCTTTAAATTTACTATATTTTTAATTATTTTGAGTCTTTTATTGTCCTTTTTCTGACATTTCAGTAAATGTAAAAAGAACAGACATTAAAGAACAGTCAATGCAAGTGTGACTTTAATTAAACTATTGAGTCAGGATATTTCATTCTCAATATTATTGAACTTGCATTATCTCACATTTCATTCATTAACGGCATTTAAATGTAAATTTAGATTCCACATGGCCTATATTATTTCTAATCAGGATAATCTTGTCTTTAAATATGGCAATTTATTTCTGAATCAGTGTGAGAACATAGTCTTTACTCTAGATTATTTTAAGGAAGTACTTGGACCAAGGAAAAGTATAATTTGAACTATCCACATGTTTTTTTCCTTCCATAGATAATGTAAGGCCTTTTGCCAAAATTTCTGGATTTTTTAGCAAATACTGTGGGTCTATGTAAGGTATATCTGTGAAGTACAAGTAAGCATTGAACAGGAGCTTGAAATTATTGCAAATTCGAGTATCTGTCAACTTTTTTATCCCATAAAAGGAAATATGTTTAATACATTAAAATAAATGGTTTATATCAGAAATGGTGATCATTGCAGTTCAGTATAAGCAAAACAATACATCTGACTTCTTTTAGAACAGCGGATTTGGTTTAAAAATTGATCTAACCTAAGTCTTTTAACTCCTAAAGAGATAACCCAACTTTGCTAGGATAAAATGATATTTTTAACATTTATTTAAAATTATTTGGAATTTTCTTAATTTAAAATAATTTAAGTTGACTTTGCATTTTTCACAAGTTACATCCCCCCAAACTGTAGACATTGCTTTTGTTTAAACTAGACTAATAGCCTGTTATCATAAGTGTTACAGAAAATGGAGAAAAATAGCTAAGATATAGCTTATCTCATCATAAGGTAGATTTATGAAACAGAGTGCATACATCACACAAAATGTTTATTTATCCCCAGCAAATTTAGAGATTGCTCAGAGTCATTAGTTCAAAAATGAATGTGTATAGAGCAATAGTCTAAAACCAGGTGAGAGAAATCTTAACATCCTTAGGCAGCTGTACTCCTCCTGAATGGTTTTAAACAAGCAGACTATCTTAGAAAATGTATAATCACTTTCAAAATATTTATCACCCTACTAAGAGCTTTGAGTAGAGAGGAATATGTTTTCTCTGCTTCAAATGCTTAGCTTCTAGTTTTACAATAGTGACTGCACTGTGATGACATCTGTAAGTATCATGTTTTAAGTGAGATTTAAACCTTTCAGTGAGCTAATTTTTAAAATACACTCTATCTGCTTTTAAAGTAAGTCATCTCTTAATAATAATCTTGTCCCTTCAGCAATAATTCTGTGAAGATATCTAAAAATCATAGGTTTTTCTCTTCTATTCAGGAGCTGTTCTTTCATATATATGAAATGATGAATAAAATGTTCCCTTAAATCTAGGGATTTGGGCAACTTACTATTAGAAATTCAGATTCTTGGTAACTTGCAATAAAAAGAATAAAAATAAGCTAAGATTTTTTCCTGCTAAAAAATATCTCTAGTGTCAGTGATGAAAGGACTATTCTCAGGAAACTGCAGAGGAATAGTTTTGCAGCATTTGTTAAAATTAAGCCTATTTTGTTGCTCTTTTTGCACCTCCAAAGCACCTCTCAGATTAAGGTGGGTTGAATTCTTGTCATGCAGTGATAAATTCATGTGGTCTCACTTTCACAAGCACTGAACAGATGCTGATCTCATTGAAATCCATGAGTGCTGTGTAAAATAGTGTTTCTGCAAATGCAGGCCAAAAAGTTGTAGTGCAGTGCTATTATACCTAGACAAGGTTGTGGAATTGGAATTTTTCTCTTAAAAGCCTGTAGGCTAAAGCCTCCTCCGCTTAATTTGAATGCTTGAGGATGTTTGAGCACAATTTCACAGAGGCTCACCCAAGGTGCATAGTCTTTGTGGAGCAGAAGCCCATCTGAGCATTCACAGCAATAATACCAACACTCATATTGTGATGGCAGAGTTGGCCCCCACTTTGTCAGCACATAAATAAAAACTATTCCTAGCAGGTTCATATAGAAAAGTATATGATGGGGGGAAATTACAAATGTTTGTATAATATAGAAATGTTCATACATGTATAAATTTACTACTAATATACAGTGAAGACTTGGCAGTCAGTAATTTCAAGCTGGATGTAGAGTAGCTTTTGCTGAAATTACTAGCCAGCAGGGTCACATTCTATGTCTTGGAATATTTTCAAAAGATCCAATGCTCATTAGCTTTCGGTTTTAATATCATTACCTCTTTTCAATGATGGTTTACACCAGATGTTTGTGTCTAGGTGTATATATATGTGAGTGCAGCATTGGTTTGCTGGGAACTACACAATGCAACGCCTTTAATTAACACCATTGTAGAATATTCAGAATCACATGTGCTCTAGTTTCTTCTTTCTCCATCTTTCACTGCTTTCCAGGATTGTATGAGGAATAGGATGGGTGAAAAAGAAACTGAAGGCATTTGATAGTTTTTTCTTGTTTACACACAGTACTTAAAAGTCATTTCAATTTCTCCATAAATTACAAAGTGATATAGACTGTCTGATGAAATCTTTGCAAACAATATGATAGTAATGTATATAGCACTTTATGTGGTTTGAGAAAAACAGTACATCTGGGAAGAAAAGTGCTTGTTTCCATTGAGAAGGATATGTTGTGATGTGGCAGAGAGATTTTCTAAAAGAATAGACTTCTCTGTTGTACATGTAAGCAGAAAAGCATTATTTTGTTTTTGTTTGCTCTATTAATCTTACATACTGTACTTAGCCTGTCAGAATCTCCTGTTATAGTTCTCTCTTATGACCGGTGAAACATGAGACATGAACCATGAAAATCAGAATTATGTGTACAGAGTTATTTTGTGGTACTGGTGGTTCTTTTGTAGGTTCAGCTAATACAGCTTCACAGGTCAGCTGTGGGTTATAATTGAGTTAGATCATGTCCTTGTGGTTTTGAAACAGCAGATCATCCAGTGAAACGTTAACAGCTCTAACACTTGTAACACACTAAAACAGGTCACAAGTAACCATATTTTCAACCATTCTGAGTAGTGTCTTATCTATGGGGGTGCTAAAAGTTGTTACCTTAAATGTAGGTATGTATGAGTGTATAGAAATACATTTTATAGACAAGTAGATGTCTTTACTTAGGCAATTGCCTCAGATGGTGTGGTTTAATGAATATAATACAAAACTTTGCTTATTTTGAATGAAGCTGTACAAATCTATCTCAGGTTTAGAAAAGAAAGAAAGATTATTTTGGCTAAGGAAGGATTATATTTAATTTAAGCCATACATGGGAAATATAATGTTTTAATTAATGTAACATGAGATCTGGGAAGGGTTCCACTCATTCCACAGAAGCGGCTCTGGTTCTTGTTTGTAAGGCTCTTTTTAAGGACCAAGTGAGAGGTTTCTGGCAGAAATAAGCTCTGGTCCTCCTTAAAGTCCTTTCCTCCAGTGAGGTTAAGTTCATGCTGATGCTTTAGGACTTTTGTATATTTCTAGATTTAAATATTTTATAGATTTGTAGGTTT
This sequence comes from Sclerurus mexicanus, assembly GCA_013396755.1. Taxonomy (NCBI): domain Eukaryota; kingdom Metazoa; phylum Chordata; class Aves; order Passeriformes; family Furnariidae; genus Sclerurus; species Sclerurus mexicanus. The sequence continues at coordinate 143,512 of VWZF01006446.1, read as the reverse complement.
TTATATAGCTGTATAGTTTCTCACACTCAACGTAGCAGCTAACAGTTTCTAACAGTTTCTCATGGTTTGTGCCACATTCCTGAATTTTGTTTAACTTCCTTTTCAAGGGGCAAGATAGCAGCAAGGACACTGTGTTTGGAACACATGCACCTGGACCAGAATAACAAGACATATTGTAGTCAAAACAAGATAGAAGACCCAGAACCCTTGGAGGCACTCCAGCTGGGCAGCTCTGAGGGTGGTACTAGGATGGTACCATGGGCAAAAGGTTCTCAGGTTGGATGTACCAACTAGATATGATAATTAAGTAGGGTTACTAATTTGTAAGAACCCTATTCGGTGTGTGGGCCTGCATACTCTTGCGCACCTAAAAGCTTTCATTAAAGAACTGGTCTCTACTTTACCTATACTTATATTGTCTCGAAAGACTTTTTTTCTTGATTTTAGGCAACAGTATGACCAGTCCTTTGGATTTTTATGGATCAGTTTCACTAGTTTTCACAGATGAATCTCACTGTTTGTTTCTTGGGAAGCACTGCAACACTGCCTCCAAATTTCCCTCACAGCATTGGCATGTACCTTCAGTGCCAATTGCTCAGCAGTGAGAACTTTACCTTGAAAAGCAGAAATTAGAGTGTTAATGATCCAGGGCAGGACTTTGATATGCTGTCAGAATAGGAGAGTTGGGTCATTCCTGTGAAGTAAAACCCATCCACTTCCAGAGCAGTATCTGCCCCCCAGGCAGTGGGTATGCCAAGTGTCATTTGCCGGTGCGTTTCCAAACTGGGATTGCAGCTGCTCGTTTTGTGCTGCTTCTCCAAGGAAGAAGCTGCTGGTGCTGACAAAAATAGCTGGATGGTCATGTCCCAGAAGGTGGCAGTGCTGACAGTCCTGCTTCAGGGCTTGCAGGACCTCCAGACCACCAGTGTGGCTTCTGACATCTACCCTGTTGTGGCAGCTTGCTGCAGTGGGCACATCATGTCTGCCAGGGCAGTTCATCAGTGTAGAATTAGGTCTTCCATTTCAGAAAAAGCTCTGCATAGCTAGCTGTGATGGAAAGAGAAGTCAAACCATTGCAACAAATGCAGGGTGGTCGGAGCTCCTTCCTGGAGGCACAAGATGATTTGGGTTTGTTGCTGGAGCCAGAGCTGTGTCACTCTAAGCTGTAGGTCTTGCTGGGCTTTGGATGCCAAGCTCTGGGGCTGATGTGAAAAAATATCTGCTATAAAGATAGAAGCCTGCCCTGGAGGCAGAATTGTCTGCTAGCAGAGATGAAAGTTGTGGCTGCTTTGACTTGCCCTGAGGGCAGAGGCACATGGTGTCACTTCCAACTTGACAGCAACTCCTGGAGACCGCACTGTACGGCTGCCCTGCCAACCAGCCCTGCTGTGGAAACTGCTTCCACAGGAGGGATTTTCCAGTAGTACAGCAGGAAATATTCAGCAAAGGAATACCTTTGGGGTTCTGTTGAGCTGTGAAGACATGCTTTTAACACACATGCTTCCAATTTTCACATAAACACAGAATATTCTGGAAGGGAGTTGGAGGATCATGGAGTTCAACTTGTAAGTGAATGGCCTACATGGGGATCAAACCCAGAACCCTGGCATTATTAGCACTGTGCTCTAACCAACTGAGCTTTTCAAAAAGTCTGGAGAGAAAAAGAAACCTATCCCATCTCCAAAGTATTTTTTTTGCCTTGAGTTTATCAGGGCACTATGCATGCTTGTAGGCTCAGCTTGTCTTGCATGATGTGAACTTTGTTTTAATATAGATATATATATATAACTTGACTGAAAAAAATGATGTGTGAACGACATATATTTTTTATGTATAAAAAAGGATACTTATTTCTAACTCTATGACAGAGGGCCTCACTCTGGTCTTCTTTTCGTTTTGTAACCTCTGGGGTCATGCTGGACATTGGAGATATGTGTATGCAGACTTCTGTGGCTGAGGGGAATTAGATTGTCTTTATTACATGATTTTTGTTTCACAAGGAAAAGCCTGTGACGGCATCACTCTGATGCTTTTAAGGTAGAGGAGTGAATTAGCTTTCCTGACCTCTCTGTGCATCTGTACCATAAGGGTGCAAAAATCTCTGTGTCACAATTTGGTTTCATTGGTATACCATTTTGGGGGGTAGAAGTGCTGAGATTACCTGATTAACAGCTAGTTTGCTTTTCTGAACTAAAGAAATGAAGCATAGATGTTATTTATTTATTTATTTGTATTTTTTTTTTGTTTTAATATTCTAAATTGATTCACTCAACTGGAAATAGAGACTAGATTTTAAAAATGAGTTTGTTTATTATATTGTTTTGGCTGTTCCATTTGCATTATTACAATAAAGTTTTAATGAAATTGCAAAGAAGTAACACTAATGTGGATGAGAACATTTGGTTTGAGTGTATATTTTTAACTTGGAATCTGTACCTAATATTTTTGATCAAGACAGTACAGGACTGAGTCCTGTACTTTGAAATTAATCAATAACTTTAATATTGGAGTTACAGAATCTTTTATATCATCTCATTGCTAAACTCCTAGAAGAATTGTGATAGATATCTAGGTCTATTAATAAAAGAAAGCATCTAGAAGTAGGGTGAACTGTGCTTTATGCAATGCTACATGCATACACATTATAGGATTGATATTGACCTATTACAGATACTTGCATTTGCAGATGCAAATATTTTTCAGTATTTTTTCTTGGATGCTAACTAAGAAGCAAATCTCTGCTGGAACAAAGAAAATTATTACTATTAGGAAGTGGCTTAATTAACTTCCACAATTTTATCATACTTGGCTTTGAAGAATGACTAAGAAAGGTATCATTTATTTATTGCCAGCCAAACAATTAGTTCAAGTAGCAGGTCAGCCAAGAGAAACAGTATAGAAAGATATATAAGAAATACAATGTCTTTTTATAGACAACATAAAGAAGAAACAGAAGGCGTATATAACACATACATTTAATAAAGCATTGTATGTGCTTTGTATGTCAACAGTCTTGGGGCAGTCTGTCCTTATCCAGCAAGGTGACTTTCTGTAGTGTTTTAAGGCACTGGGTGCCAACTGCAATAAGACTGAGTCAGAATTTAAATAATCAGTTAAAATGCTCTGTCCCAGACCCATGTAGGGGATCTTACTACAATGTGAAATACGGGTGTTGGTGGGTAATAATTGAAACTGTAAGTAGGTCTGTTTCAGAGACAAGTAGGAAAACATGAGATGGACATTTAAGGAGGGGCTGTCCTACTGAAGAGAACTGAGTTCTCAATAAAAACATAGTTCTTAGGTCCTTCACAGACTTTATATAACAAAACCGTGGTTTATGATTCTTTAGCTTTTGTTAATGGTTTTAGCAAGAGCTGATGTAGCTTTTCAAAAAGAGATCACCCTCAAAATCGTCAGCTTTGTGTACAAGCAAGCCTGGGTTTTTTTCTGCTCTCTACTTCCACCTGCTGCAAATGTTTCAGTCTCCACTCTAATCAGCTATTTACTCCTCTTCAGAGCAGCTGTAGGAAATCAAATGGAGATAATAGTATGAGTCAAGTTCAGGAAGTTTAAAATCTGATTAGAATCTGTGTTGGCCTATATCAATGCCTACAGTAGTAAGTTTCTAAAATACAGGAAATTACACTCTTGAAAATTAAGTGTTCAAGTGATGTATTTCCATTTAAAAATTATGTGTGTGATTTTTTGTTCTTGTTTTTGTTTGGTTTTTGTTTGTTTGGTTTTGTTTTTTTTCTTTCTTTTTTTTTTTTGGAGTGGGTTTCTTTAATTCTTTTCTGACTGCTGAGAAGGTCCTGCTTTGTTTCCGTGGTTGTGTTACCACATTCTCTCCATCAGTATTAAGATGATAAATGAATATTACCTTGTCAGTAAGGGAGCATGAGATTTGATTAGCATGTCGGAAAATATGGTATTTGCTTTTAATGTTGGATTTAATAGTTTTCTTTTTGCTTAAAAAACTCACAATTTTTGCTTTTAACTGAAACTTGAAATTTCCATGTAAATTCAGAACTCCAGTATCATCAATTATTGAGAAAGAAGAAAGTTGTGAGATTTGTGTGAGATTTGTGATAAAGTTGCAGTGCCTGTGACTGTAAGCTAAATTTAGAAAGGAATATTTCTATATAAATGTTTACTGTATTGCTAAATAGATTTCATAATTTAGATCATTAATTTATATGGAAAGGCTGTAAGTGATTTTGGCATGAAAGTGAATGTTGATATCAGAAGTGTGTTTCAATATTTAACTGAAACTATTGTTGTTGAAGCTGTTATTCAGATTTGTTGTGTCATAGGACTAAAAGTTGAATGGAACATGTTTTTCCTGTATAAATATACACATTTCACTAAATCACTACTGTAATCAGCTGGTTTTCAGCATATATATCTAAAATAAGATGTCAGATATAGGATAAATTTAGAATTTGATTTATCTAATTAAGTAGTTTTTTTCATTAGTCTTTGCTAGTAGAGAATTGATCCTGTGTTTGATATGAGGTATCACCTTAGTGTTACATGTTGTCAAAATATCCCTTTTGCTGCCATAATATTATAGAGCAATGTCTAGCCAGTATCAAAGGCTTTCCTTTAGCTTTTCTGGAGAAACTAGTACATGTAGTATGTAAGGACATACATTAGAAAGAGATACCTGGACTTTTATTTTGGTGTACTTGTAAAGTTCATGAAAAATCTGTTGAAACAACACAATAGAGCTTTGACAATTTATGATCAATAATGCCATACAAACAAATCATTAAGAAACCTATCACGATATTTGTGTTCAAATGGCTAATCCAAACCAGATGAGGGGGCTAGAATGACAACATCTTTGTAATCATCATATTTCCTAATCATGCTTTATAGCAAGCTAAGAACCATCCCACTATGTTGTTTATTGCTTTGTTGTTTGTTTGTGATAATATCAGTGGCATCACAGGAGAAACAGAGGGCTGCTGTGCTCACCTTGTGTTGGCTGTGAATACTTTGTTGATGACCCCTCTGCTGTCCATCTGTGTTGGAGTTAAAACTAGTTTTTGGGACTGAAGTCTCTCCTTTTAACTATGGAAGCATGGAATACTATCCCCATAGCACAAGGGCTATTCTCTGAAATGCTTCCAGTATCGTTTTAAATTAAGGAAGACTTTGTATTCAGAGTAGTGTATAAGCCCAATGGAGATTTTACAGCTAAATGGCTCTGATGACTAGCAAATCATCATGAGTATCTAGCCATTTCTGTATGTTCTGAAACAGTGAAAAAATGATCTGCAGCTGTGTGTTCAATTCCTACTGCCAAAAGCAACATTAATAAGGGTCAGAGCTTGTGTTTTTTTTAACCTTTATGGTGCCCTGCCTTGCCCCAGAAAGATGTAAAACATGAGAAATTTATTTATTAAGCAATGTAAATATGCATGTTTCTGGTTTGTTTTAAAATGCTACAAGACCCTTGAAATGTATTTATTGGTTAGGAGAAGTAGAGTTGCAAAACTTCCAAAATAGATATTAGTAAAATCCATTCAAGAAACTGATCATAAGGCAGAGTAGAAGCCAACTTTGGAATTGACTGCAGACTTCATCAGCCATTCATGAAGTTTAGTTGGTCATTGAAAAAAAACCCAGATGAAGAAACAAACTGATCTGTCATCTTGTCTATGTATCCTTCACCAATTACTTCTCGGCACAGGGTTTTTTCTTTAACATATTCTCCAACTCATTGCTAATTTTAAGTAGCTTTAAAAAGCGGAATTTCTATATTTTTTCTCAAAAAAAAAAGTGTTTGAGTATCACTATAGGATTTTTTGTTACTTTATCTAAATTTACATTCTTCTAAGTTCAGGGCACGTTACAGAATTTTACACTGTTAGTACATCCTGGTGTTATAGAGTCTCAGGTGTGTTTGCATACATCTACAATTTTTTGCTGATTTTTATAGTCCTTTTCATTAAGTGCTCAATATTTGCTGTTTTAAAATCACAAGTAGCATCTGTGATTTAGGTTTTAACCAGATTTTATACTTTCTTTTAGTCATCATAATTCACTGCCCATTATTGCTTTCTCTCCACATCCCTAAGACAAAACAGTAACCTGTAACTCTAACCCCTATTCATGCAAAATCCTTTTGGATCTCATTGTCTGAAGACAAGAAATATGGTTTGACAGAGCACAGCAAAGAGAACTCAACAATCTGGGTTTTTCCATGGGAAATACATAACAATTAAAAACAAACAAGAACAACAAATTAAACCTAAGAAGCAGATCAATCCCATTTCGTAAGTTTGATTGCCAAAGTTTTTGCTACATTCCTGCAGACGTATTCTTCTACCAAAATTATACTTTCTACTGTTCTGTTTTGTTTAATATCAAGTTAAGGTAAAATGAGGCAGGGATCTGATGCAACTGAGATACAAATGATGTGCTAAAACTGTCAGAAACTGTTCAGATCTTTCAAGTAGTAAACCAGAGAAAGCTTTGGTCCCAGTTCTTGGTTACCAATTCTTAGTTACATGTGACTCATCTATATGACTCATTTTTTTTACTTGTACAGGTTTCAGCCACATATTTGGAAGATATTTATTCTTAAGTGAATAAATTATGAGCACATATTGTGCAATATGTTTTGTATTTTAATTAAAAACAATAAACCATGTATCTGCATTCCTGTTTACTACATTAAATTGAAAATGAAGAGCTGTGTTGAGGTGTTCTGTGAGACAGAACTAAGTGATACCATAGAAAAGCCTGCATATATTATTTCAAATTTGATTTGCAATTTGGAGAGGGTGTTACTGTTATTAATTTCTGCAAGAGGAAGCAAAGAGATTTATTTTTCATGCCCTAAATCTCTCCTCTTCATCCTCTTATCATCAGTGTTCGCATCCACGAGGAAAAGACTTTCCATCACCCAGTGATCAGAGTGTACTGCTTTTAAAAAAAATTATTATAGCTGGCTTCACAAAAATTTTAGCACTCAGTGTATTGCTCTACCAACAACTTGTCATTACTGGCCTAACCCACAGCTGAATCCAGAGAAAAGAGAACAAAGACCACAGTTTGGTTTATCTGTCTTTAAATTACCATCTTCTGTAAGTATAGTGTGAATAGCTGAAACATTTGCATGAGATTTGCCTGTGGAAAAATTAGGAAAGCTTGGAAAAAAAGATCGAAAAAAATTTGCTTTTTTTTTTCTTCATTTTTTGATTTGTGAAAATAGCTAGGGAAATACCTCAGTTGTTTACCCATCTGTCTGTTGTATTTTGGTTGAAATAATTTGCTGCTTATAATAGCATCTTACAGTTCTAATTATTTTTGTAAAGGTTTGCCTATTTATTTAATATCAAATCCACCACCTTAAAGGAGGAATAACAACAGGAACCAATAAGCAGGAAAGAAAAAGACGTTATCTATGTATGTCTTCTTTGTGAAATTTCTGAGCAACTGACTGAAAGGAATATGAATGCAAAGGTATTTTATAAAATTACCAGCCTACCACAGTAAATAAATAAATAAATGTCATTTACCAGAATGATCTGAGTGTTTTGATGGTAGTGACATGCTAAGCCTTGAGTACAGTGTCCACTTCACCTTTTAGTGCCACATGCCTGGCTGCTCTTGCAAGTAGCTTATCCATCCAAAGAAATGGTGCTTCCACACATACTGATGAAGTCTGGAAAATGTTCCTGCTAAATAATGAATGACTAAGGAGGTTAAATATGTCTGCCTGTCATTGTAGTTCCTCTCAGAAAACAGAGTGAAGCAGCAATTTCTTTAGATCTCTGTGGAGTGGAGGGACAGTTTTATGTACCAATGGGCAGTAGCCCTCCCACTGTCTCACAACATTTTTTTTTTATTTAAAAGTAACGTTATTCGTACAGAAAGAGATTTTCAAATGAACTTGATTTCTGTCTTCCAATTGTGACAGTAATGTAGTAATAGTCTGGAAACACTTAAATACATTCATTTTTCAAATTTTGTTGCTATTTGAGCAGAAACTCTGCAGCAATTTCTAATACTGACTTTAGAATTAGACAAACATTCTAGAAACTCACGTTGTTTTACCGTTTTAAAAATAATGCTGTTGGAAGAGCATCAAAAGTTAGTAAAGAGTAGTGTTGATCAATCTAAAATGCTAGAGTTCTATAGTCAGCCATTCAAAGAGTATTATATAATCAAGATGGTAGCCCCTTGTTATGGTGTTTAGCTAATGGACTGCAGCTTTTACAACTAATCATTTGTTTAGGGATTTAGCTATATAGAGAATGGACAAAAATCCTTCTTTAATCTTTTTTCTTTCACTAAAATTGTGCCACTGTAGGATATTAAAGTAACATAGTGATCTTTATAATGGTTTTGTGATATGAGTTAGACAAATCTACTTTCTAGTCTTAGGATGGTAAATTCGATATTTACAATTGATGATGAAGAAGCTATTCAGTGCATAGTAACCTTTTAATACAGTGGCTTGGCTTTAACATACTATATATAGAAAATAGAACCTTTCATATTAAAACAATGTCCTTGTATCTCTTCTATAAATGAAAAAAATAGCTTCAAGTCTGCAGAATTTGTGGTTGCTCAGCTCTGGTGATCATTGAGTTTTCTGTAGCTGGTTTTTAACCAGTTTAATATTTACATGTGTGCCCTTCATCTTGTTAAATGGCAGCACAATCCAGATAATAGTCTCAGTTATGACAAATCTAAAATTTTTAGTATGCTGTAAGAGAAAAATATAGTTGTAATTTGGATAATGTTGGCTCTGATCCTGGTAAAAATTGATGTCTTCCTACTGTAGATAGTTACTGGAGGAGTTAGTTAGCAGTTAGTTAGGTTAACACTACTGGTGTAGTGTTAATCTTTATGCATGTGTATCAACTAAATAAGAACAAACTGAATTTCACAGGTTTTAATTTAATCTTAAACTTATATTGATTTTCAATTTTTTTTTTATCGTACTGTTTTTGCCTGTTCTTCACTAGTATTTATGCAGTTTGATTTCAGTCATTCAGATGCCTGGAGGCAGAAGCAATTCTTACTGATCGCTACTGGGGTTCCACAGGGCTCAGTTTTAGGACCAGTTCTCTTAACATGTTTATAAATGGCTTGGATGCAGGAGTTGAAGAAATGCTAAGTAAACTGGATGATGAAACTAAATTGGGAAAAAATGTTGACTCCCTCAAGTAGTTCCCAGGTATGTGATGTGCATGCTGCTGGACTGGCAGGCAGCAGCAGCACTGCCTGGAAAACAGTTGGAGAAAGATGGTTGACTGACCAGAAGTGTGACTGAGCTTTTATTGTTAATATTCCATGGTGTCAGCATGAAATATAACAACATTCTTTTAGATTTAAAAAAAAAATAAATAATTGAAGTTCACCAATCTGAAAGTGTTAAGCTCTCATAGAAATAGTTCAGGCTTTTTCATAGTAAATGGGAAAGTCAGATGGTCCACAGCTCCAGAACTGTGCAGAGTGGTCTACAAGAACTATATGCATTCACATTTGAGAAAGGAAGTGTGGGCAAGAGGGAAAAGTTACCTTACTCAGAGTCATAGTATTGCAGCAATCCCAAGGAATTTTTAAGCATAATGCAGCTAGTATTGAGCAAGAAATACCAAAGAAGTTAGACTGGTTTGTAATAGAGTAGAGAATATTCATATATTTTGTTGAGTATGTATTTTACACATCATATAATTTGGAACAGAATTATAAGGTGAAGTGTAAGTCATGGGAAAAGAATTATAATTATTTGAACATGCTGTACCTTTGTGAGGGTGGAAAGTAATAGAAGCATCAAACTAAACAACAAAAACTGAATTTCTTACATAGAAAATTGTAAAAGACATTCAAGTTATATTCTTGAATACAAATAATGAAGTTGCAGAACACATAGTTGGCAGAAGAAAAAGAGACTCTCAGGTAAATTGAGTAAGTTGAAGTGTAAAAGAGTTATATATAGTTTTTAGGCTATTAACAGTAAGAAATGGTATATCAGAACCTCAGAAAGAACATAAATATCACTATAGGGGGTCTCTCTTTGTAAATGTTTCCAAGAACATGAATTGGTATGATTAAGAAAACATTTAATGACAAAGAAATTGAAATAAAAGAACGGTATTTAGTGTTACATATACATAGTTGCTGAAATTAATTGCATAAAATATAAGATTAAACTTGATCTGTGAATAAAATATAAGACTAAGCTTGACCTGTATGTAGTTTGATCTTATGTATATTGAGAACAGTTCTCTCACTAGTGTATTCAGATACTGCATAGAATAGCTTGTGTTTTATTAAAGCACATTTTTTAGATAGCTGTCTAGTTTTCCTTTGAAGATACTGAGAAGTAGAAAATTAATTACTTTTCTTGTAGGTTTTTCCTAATCCTGAGTTTGAATTTTTCTGGCTTTGACTTCCAGCTACAGACTTATATTAAGTCTTTTGTGTTAGAGACCTGAAGAAGACCCATATTTTCTCTCTTTGGAAGTGCTTGTATACTGCTGTCAAGTCATCTTTCAAATTTTCTTTGATGAACTGAGCAGACTGACATCTCTGAACATTTTTACAAGCAGCAGTGAAATTCATTTTTTGCCTCCCTCTGAATGGCTTGAAATCATTCTTTATAATGCCTGTTCTCAACATCATTTATCACACTACCGTTTTTGAGCTCATCACCCATAATTTTTTTAATTTCTTAATGATTGATATGTTGCATAACGTAATCCCTAACTTAACTTCCAAGGAATCATACTTATATTTATATTTGACTAATGACTTTTGCTTCAAAGGTGCTTTGGACATATATCTGCTAATCTGTTCTAGATACAAATTAGTCTAAGCTTTGACAATACTGTATAGTGGTAATAGAATCATCGTAGAATCACAGAATGGCCTGGGTTTGAAGAGACCTTAAAGGTCATCTACTTCCAACCTCCATGCCATGGACAGGGACACCTTTCATTAGATCATATTGCTCAGAGCTCCATCCAACCTGGCTTTAAATCCTTCCAGAGATGGGGCATCCACAGCGTCTCCAAGCAACCTGTTTCAGTGTATCACCACTGTCATAGTTGAAGGGGAGAACTAAGATATCTATGTTGACCAAGAAAAAAAAAAAATCCCTCTCCCTTTAAATTTAGAAAAAACAAACTTTAATTAGGAAATATATATATATATGGAAAAAGATAACAGTTCTCAACCACAATACATGTATATGTATCTCTAGAAAAAAAACCCAAACACCAATAGCTTGTAATGAAATCTTCCCCCTCCCCAAAATGACAAGGTAAACAGTTAAAAGGGTCTTTTGGCTATTTCCAAAAAGGACTGCAATTGTATCTAAGGACAGCAGGAGGCGATGTCGTGCCTCAGCCGCTGGCCTCTCTCTCTCAGGGGATGCAGTTATAGTTACGGATAGCAGGAGGTGATGTCGCGCCTCAGCCACTGGCCTCTCTCTCCTAGGGGATGCAGTTATAGTTACGGACAGCAGGAGGTGATGTCACACCCGGCCGGCTGGCCTCTCTCTCCCAGGGGATCACCAGGCCAGCGACAGTGATGTTGGTGGCTAGAACAGCAGCAGGAGATCTATCTTGGAAGTACAGGAACAGGAGCAAGGCACTCTCTCTCTCTCCTCTCCCAGACAGCTCCCGCAACGTCCACAGATGACCAAAAATGGTCGAGTCAGGGATGAGAAGGCAAAAGTCAGTAATTCCAGATACCGGTATGCCTCTGCCTCGCTCCCTGCGCCGATCACTGCAGCTGCTGACCTGCACAGCAAAAAATGAGCAGCCCCCTGGCCACCTCCCTCTTTCCCCGAGCCGGTCTCCCTCCCCCTCCTGGCCTGGGGAGAGAGCAGAATAAAAAACTGCTAGTCAAGTGATTAGCATCAGGGTATGAATATTCAGATTTCCCTTTGTTATCCAGCTTTTACAGACTAAGGCGTTGCCTCCAAGCTTTTAGAAAGGACTTCCAAAGAGTATTGAAACTATAACAACCACCCTCACAATAAAGAATTTTTTCCTTATATCATTTTTTTTCCCCAATATCTCAAACTACTCTCTTTCAAATTGAATCCATTCCTTCTTGTTCTGTGAAAAGTTCTCTGTCTTGTCAGCTCCCTTCAAGTACTGGAAGGCTGCAACTAGGTCACCCTCAACCCTTCTCTTTTCCAGGCTGAAAAAATCCAATTCTTTCAGCCTTTCCTCATAGGAGAGGAGTTCTATCCCTCTGAACTTGGTGGCCTCTTCTGGACTTGCTCCAAAGGGTCCACGACCTTTCTGTGATGGGGATCCCAGAGCTGGACGCAGCACTTCAGGTGGGGTCTCACCAGAGTGGAGCAAAGGGGCAGAATTAAATCCCTCAACCTGCTGCCCACACTGCTTTGATGCAGCCCAGGGCATGTTCGGCTTCTGGGCTGCAAGTGCCCTTTGCCAGGTCATGTCCAGCCTCTCATCCACCAGCACCCCCAAGTTCTTCTCAGTGGAGCTGCTCTCAGTCTGTTCATCCCCAGCCTGCACTGACACCACGGTTTGTCCTGACCCAGGTACAGTACCTTGCACTTGGTCCTATTAATCCTCTTGAGATTTCCATGGGCTTGTTCCATACTTATGTTCCACATAAGTATGGTTTTAAGTGGCAGGAAGCATGCTTTTAGAGTTTGCTCGTAACTCCGAAATGTACTATATTTGCTTGGTTAGCACTCTGCTTTTCAGCTGTGGTGAACTGTCAGGCTGTTTTAACTAGCATTCAGTTTGGTAGAACAAGTTCTCTGTTTGTCTGTGGATGCTGATGTAACCCATTCTCCACAGATCACAGAACTGGCATCTTGAGCTCCACAACAGGTAAGTGTCATCATATCCAATTATTGTTTTCATTCTTCAATCTTGAGTCTAAGGATTTACAGCATCATTCTTTTCTTTTGCATGGCTTGAAAAGTCAAACAACCTACAAATTGCAGTTTCCCATTATCTTACCATCATTTTTTATCAGAATCCTACATGTGCCAGAAAATTTAATGGTTATGAGGCATCTCAGTCTCACATCTTGGGCTTTAAGAACAAAGCAAGCACTACATTGTTTTGGAATACGTCTCTCCTAATACCTTAATGTCTTGTACAGCATCCGATACACAAATATTGAAGGAGTGGAAAGAGTAGAATGATCCATTCTTCACACAAGCAATCAATGGTATTAGCAAGTTCCTGAGGAACTGCAGTCTAGATCATTGGGCTTAATAGCCGCTAATGGATTTATCACATCTTTCTTAGAGATCTTAACTATCTGGCTGTTGTTGTGTTCAGTGTAGTATTCTACAGTTCACAGTTAAGATTGTATTACTTTTTCAGATAGATAAAAAGCAGTTATAATTCTTAATAAGGCTGTTAATAACGCTCTTTATAACAAACTCACTCAACAAAGTGTATTCTTGGTTAACACTTTTTTTCTGTGTGGTTTTTAAAGTGTTTTTTTGTGTGTGTGTGTGTTTTTTTGTTTTGTTTTGTTCCCCC
>VWZF01006446.1:116866-129961 GCA_013396755.1 Sclerurus mexicanus | reverse complement strand
CCCCGTTTTGTTTTGGTTTTCTTTTTAGTTTTGGGGTTTTTTTTAATGCAGTGAAGGCGTAAGGGTCTATCCCACTGCGGTGTTTATTGTAGCCTTTAGAATCTATAAAATCTTAGAGCTACTGAGCAGAAATGGAACTGCAGTACCCACAAAAATAAGTGATTTTGTAGTTATTGTTGTGGCCTAGAAAGTCAAGGCAAATGTAGCAAAGCCTTTCAGTCTTCTCACTCACTGTATCCTACTGATCCCATCAGTGTTGTGGGGAAGAACTACAGAGGAAGCAAACAAAATAAGTGCTTAAGCAGGTAAGAGGGCAAATGGCACTGACAGAGAAATCTCTTGTTGCAAATCCAGCCTCAAACTTAGTCCACTCTGATGCTTGGAATTGCAAGCAATAAAAAGAGGCAATAAAAGATCCTACCCAAAGGCATCTTCCAGCAGTTTGAGATTTTGACCATTTGCTTCACAATGATGAGAATAGAACTGCTTAAGATTAACTGAAATAGTCCCCAAATCACCAAATCAGAACAGCAGTTATGATGGTACTAAATCTTCCTAAGCTGCACAACTAGTATGTATGGTCCTTTCAGGCCATTTAGCAGTCATGGGGTGAGAAGAGTGGACAAAAATACAAAAGACAGTGAAAGTAGTTCTATCTGTGCCTTTTGATATAGCTGCCCCAGGTACTGATGCTCCACAGTGCCCTACAATTGCTTCACACCTGTCAGGAGCTGACTTCTGTCGGCTTGTCAAATTGAAGTTTTAGCATCCCTCCCTTCATAAAATGTCCTTAACTTAAGTTTGAAGAGAGATCATAATCCCATGCTTGAAATGAGACTGATGCTTCTAAATTAAGATTTTTGAGCCTCCTGATGGTAGCAATCTGTTTATGATTGCAGTCCTGGAAAAATTAATCAATAACATTTTCTTCAGCTGTATTGCCTTACAAACTCATTGCAATTCTACTGGTAAACTTTACCCAAGATCAGGAATCTGTTGAAGCCTGGAAATGAAAAACTGGGTACTCAGAGCTGCTTATACCAGTTTTCAGTTCTTTCCTACAGCACTAATTTCATCCCTTGCTTTCTCAGATTCCAATTCCAAACCCAGCCTTCATTGAGGTGGTGGAGTAAGAATTAAACTAAAAATTAAAACTAAGGCACTTTTATCTCCTGATGTCAGCTGTCAGCTTTGCTCATAAACCTGATAGGATTTAGCAATGTTTCAGGCTGCACAACTCCAGTCTTTCTAAACCTGAATATTAACCTGAGTTCTAACTCTTATCTTTTAATACAGACTCAACATCTATTTCTGACTCTTCTAAAATTGAAAATAAGATATTCAAGTCATATAATGGTTAACAAGCCAGTCTTTACAGCTCTTGTTTTCCTGAATTTTTTTCCAATCTTCAGCTACAGTGACAATACCAGCTGAGAATCTGGTGAGTCCAAGACCTGTTTTAGAAGTCAGAAAATTTTTTTTGTTATACTTTTTGACAGCAGTTATTAATGTCTATTTGTATGCTTCTCACAAATATCATTAATGGATTTTATATTGAATTAATCTCCTTTGTTCTTACATCCTTCATGCTGAGCCTTTTTTGATAATGAAGCTTTCCCAAGTTAAGGAATTACTTTGTTCAGTGATTGCAGATTGCATTGAAAGGATGGCATTTTATGAAGTTCTGTGAGCTTACTGTGTCCTACTGTGCCATCTGTGTTTTGAGCTGATTTTTATTTCAGAAATTATGCTTTTGCACAAATTTTGAGTGAATAGCTGAATTTTTCTCTTCTGCTCTGTACTAAAATCCATAAAATCCACAGTGTCATTCACTGACCTGCAAACTGGTAGCCGTTGCTGTCAGTGCACAGTTGTTGCAGAAGCTCACAGGTCAACCATATCTAACTATATCCACTGGTGCAGCTCCTGCCCTGCATGTGCCAAACAATCTCATGAGTGTTAGAGAGGTCTATGACCCACAGGGTTTGTAGGAAATGCAGAGCACTCAGTATGTGGCCGGTCACATCTGTTACTCAAAGCTAGTTACAATACTTGTTCAAATGATGAGGAAAGTACAACTTTCTATGGCAAGCGAATATCAATATGGAGGTAAAAATAAGTCAAAATAAAGCATAAAAGCTATACATTTTGTGAATCCATGAGAACCACCAAGTCTGGGTAGAACCAGTATTATCCAAAAAACAAAATTATATTCTGAAGAATGCTGTGCTTTTAAGCTGTTTTATGCATACAACTTGCAGAGGAAAAAGATATCAGACAATGCCAATGAAACTAGACTACATGTTCTGATTTTAAGTTTTATATACTTTCATTTTTATTAGTATTAAGCAGGATGTTTATTTTCTCTTAGACAAAAATATAATGTCAGTGATTTTATCTGGAAACCAGTTTAAGATGATAACTGAAATGTTAGTGAATTGAAAGTGTCATCAATATATGCTTTGAAATGTCAATGCCAAGTTCCAATGAAGAAAGAGTATTTTAGTAAAATGAAGTAACATTACATTACCTAATGAGAGTTGCTCAGTGACGAAATATCAGCTTAACATAAAGAATTATCACTTCCACTGTCTAGACTACAAAGGAACTGAAATCCTACTTTTGGTAGAAAAGAACAAGTGATTTTTCTCCAAAGGATTTTTCAGTTGCATTTTCTAAAAGGTATGAAGGAAAGTATTTGCAGTACCAATAATATGTAAAATAATTCAAAAATAGTTGTTGTTTTGTTGTGTTTTTTTTTTAACTGAAAATATAAGTAAATTGAAGTATTAAACTTTTCTGGTAGGGAAACCTGTTTCATTCAAATAGAATATTCTTCTAAAAAAGTGACTGTAAAAAGTATTGTTTCATTTCTGGTTGGAATGGATTTTTTTCTCCTTTTGTGATTAATCTCTCACATACTTTATCTCTTTCCTTCAGAGTGTGAGTATAGATCAAGAGAAAATAAAACATTCCTTGGAAAGAATAAATTGTCAGATTCTGCTTTTGTGTTACATGTGGCATATGGGTATGTTTAAAACATAAACTAATACTGCTGGAATATGCTTTTAGGATACAGCTAGGTCAGTCTTGAAACATTTTCAAAACTAATTGAGTCCAAAGTGTGCAAGGATAAATAGTTCCTTCTCAGATTTTATCTTCTGGAGATTCATAAATTCTGCTGGCAAACACAAAACTGCATTGCAAAGGATTGGGGTTTTTTAGTAGTATCTATCAAGCCAAGAGATTGATAACAAGAGTTTGATAACAAGACCATTTACTCCAATGCTGAAATAGAATTTAGGAAGCTGATTTTATGTATTTATTTTCTAAAAGTCTTGAATCTAATTTTAAACTCACTGCATACACATCTGCATGCATGATAAAGAACTCTTCAGATACAAATGAGGAATTCAATGTACTCTTCCGTACAAATGAGGAATGTTGAACTTGAAAGCAAAATTCCCTTATTATTTATTCTCTAAGACTAAAATAATCAAATGCAACTTTTCAAAATGGAAAAATACCCACAAACTTCTTGAAATGCAGAAAGAAGTACACGAACAAGACACTATAAATGCAATAATAATGACCTGAGGAAGTATTCCATACCTGCCAAGATAGATAGTGGAACATCTTCTGCAGGTATGTTAACTAGAAAAAGAAGGTCAAAGAAAGTGTAGCCTCTCAGATAAAGAAGACTGGAAAACAGGTAAAAATGGATGAGGAGGAGGTTGAGGTACTCAAGAATACTTTTGTCATTTTCACTGGCAACCTCTCTTCTCACACTTCTTGAGTGGATGAACAGCAGAATGAGGACTAGGGGAGAAAAGTCCCTCTATTGTAAGAGAAGATCAGGTTTGTGACCACCTGAATAACCCAAATATACATAAGTCTATGGGGCCTGATGAAATACATCCCAGTGTCCTGAAGGAATTGGCTGTTGTAGTTGCCAAGACACTCTCCATGATATTTGAAAAGTCATATCTGTTAGGTGAAGTCCCAGGTGATTGGAAAAGGGGAAACACTGTTCCCATCTTTAAAAAGAGTCGGAAGGAAGACCCTGTGAACTACTGACCTGTCAGCCTCACCTCTGTGTCTGGGAAGATCATGGAACAGACCCTCCTAGAAGCTCTGCCAAGGCACATGGAGAATAGAGAGGTGGTTCAGGTCAGCCAGCAGAGCCTCACAAGGGACAAGTCCTGCCTGACCAACCCACTGGCTTTCTGTGATGAGATGACTGCATCATTGGACAAGGGAAGCATTACAGATTCCATTTATCTGGAAAAGGTAAATGGTAAAGGTAAAATGGAAAAGGTAAAAGGTAAAAGGTAAAGCCTTTGACATGGTCACCCACAACTTCCTTTGCTCTGAATTAGAGAGAAAAAATTTTGATGAGTGGACTGTTGGAAGGATAGGATCCTTAACTATATTCTCAATTTAGGCCAGGAAATTTTCCTCCCTAGCTGAAAAACATCAATAAATTTATTTTGAAAATCATAGGTACATCCAATTTTTCTTTAAATATACATGCTCTGTATCAACTACAACACTGTAGCCAAACATTTGAAGTTTTCACAATGTTCCTATTCATACAGGTCTGAAAGTAACCTATTTTACAAATAACCTAGCCTATATATTCCCAGGCTACTGCTAAACAGCAGGAAAAAATTCATCAATGAGAGTTACTTTCAGTAAGTGTTTGACATTTTCACCTGTATTTGTTCAACTGGTAGATGGTGGTATGTTGGGAAAGGCTTCTGCCACAGCACATGCAAAGCAGAAACAGAGCATCATCCAGGCTACATAATGTGGAAAGAGAAACTTCTGAAGACAAACCCACCAGTGTGACAACTTCCAAGGGACCAGAGACTTTATAATTCAACTTTAGCTGTGTCTTTTACGTACGGGTTTTCCCCTGTTTAGATTGAAACCCTTAGAAACCCCACACATGTGAATACAGTGTGTTCCTTTCTTCCTGGGTATCCAGCCCCGCCCCCCTCCCGACCTTATTGGATGTATCACCTGTCACTCCCCATTCCTGGGCTTCCACTGGGTTTGGTCCTCCTGCTCCCTTATTGGCCCCTGTGTCCCCCAAACCACACCACTCCCCTGAACCCTTACCCAGTCACATCCTACCTCCCAAACCCCGCACGAAGAGTTTATATACCTTTGAGTAACGTAATTAAAGGCTTTGTTCTACAACCTCACTACCCCGGAGTGCTGCCTGTCTTTCCTCCTGACCACATGGGAATTTCGCAATCCCCTCCATGCTCGGGGAAGCCTGAGGAAATAGATGGAGCCATACCCCGCCCCGCCCCCCCCCAGCTATTAGTGGAATGCAGTAGTTTCTTCTCAAACAGGAAGAGAGAATTATGTCCTTTCCTTTCTATACGTTTCCCATATTAGGCAGAAGAATAGAAACTCTGCTCAACATATATATTCAAAAGACTGAGTTTTGCCAGCAGAGAAATTGACTCTAAACCACTAAAGAAAAAATTTAAAGAGATATGAGAAGCTCTGTGTGGAGAATACAGACCCAGTGAGGATTATAATCTGTTGCTCATTTTAGTTTATGATTTGGTATTTTTTTTATTTGTGATTCATAGAATGGTTTGGGTTAGATGGGACCTTAGAGATCATCTCATTCCAAATCCCCTGCCACGGGCAGGAACACCTTCCACTTGATCAGGTTACTTAGGTCAGGCTTCACGTTGTCCATAATTGGCACAGACAGCTTAAACTGCTCTTAAAAGTGGGTTTGATCAAGAAGGCAGTAATTAGGCCAAAAGAACCAACAGGGAATATATAATTCTGATCTTGGAAGTGTCTCAGTTAACTTTAAGAAATGGGATACAGAGAAATGTCTGACTCATCTGGAACTAAGAAGTGTGTCAAGAAATGATAGACAAAGCTCTTTAAAAGAAAAGTTTTGAAAACTGAGCTTGGGATAAAATGGCAATGGGATGTCAGCTATCTGTTCTTCACACACTGAAAGGCACAGTTTTTCTTGATGTTGTGTGAAAAGATCCTGAAAGATAGGAAGAAGGAGAAGTTATGAGAGAATTAAGAAGAGAGGCACTTCAGGTCTGGGCCCAGTAAAATCTAGCATGCAATTAAAAATACTCCTTTTTTTATGGAGATATTGATTCAGAAATCTGACTTGGAGATAAACACAACTGGAAAGTATGTTTGACACCAGTGGTCTGTACTGGAAGGGAAAGGAAACAGGTAAAGAGGTACTATGGAACAGATACAGTGTTGCAAGTTGAAATTTAAACCCAAAATATGTGTTTGAAATACTAGTGCACCTGCAGATTCTGAGCAACTTAGAAGTGGTGAAAATGCCTGACCTTCCAAGGATTTACCATCAACTATTTGCAAATGTCTCCATCTGCTTTAATGCCAGAAGAGTGCCAAGAAAAGAAAGGTTTATTCACCATCTGTCACACCCACGAGTGTGCTTTTAAAGGTGCTCTTGAATTTGATAACATTGATTCACAGCTTAGTCCAATACATGAGTCATCATGAAACTTGAGGACCTGGGACATAATTAGCAAAATACAATATTAACTTTTTATCTTGTGATTTTGGCTTGTGGAGTTTCAAGTGCTAAGGCTGCTCTTTTTCTGATTAAGAAAATTCCAGTTTGTGAGATGTTTAGGATTAGGAAACAGTAGTAATATGACTGTATTCAGTTCAGTTATGGATATGCTGAATGCAAAGCAAGACAAAATACATAGCTTGGCATAGAAAATCTCATCTTCAGAACCAGAATATTAACTGGGAGGATCTTATGTTCTGTGAAACATCTGAAAACACTGCAATCTTAAATTTAGATATTAAAAATTACCCCAAAATGTAGCTGCAGAAACTGAAAATTCTGCTCAGGTATGGGAGGATATAGCACAAAAAAGAGCTTTAGTGCTGGACTTCAACAGTTTCTATTACAATTGTAGTCTTAGGTTAGTTTGGATATCACCAAAGATAAAGTATTGGGGAGTCCTTTCTCATTCTCTTAGCACTAAGAAAGTATTGGGAAGAATTAGTTCAGAAATATTCTTTGTTTGTCCATCTACCACACATTGTAGATCCTATTCGTTAAGTCGTGATTCCATCCATTATATCAGGTCAGCTGATTTCTGATTAGGATTTTGTTTTCACGAGGCATTATTCTACTGTATTATGTTCAAATTTAATAGAACAGTCCAGAAGGGTAGGAGTATCCAGAAGAACAAGAATTCAGTTACATGGAATAGCTGGATGATGGTGTTTTATAAACTTTCTGACAATTACAGCTCCAGTAAATAGTTTTGCTTCTCCTAGAAGTTGGAATACATTTTTCCTAGTAATTAGGGTAACTTCAGCTATCATTACACTTCAAATAAAGCTGATGAAGTGAAAATCTGCAAGGATTACATGAAGCACTATAGTGATTTCCTACTCTTTCTGATTTGACATGGTTCCATATTAATAATATGGAAGTTCAGCATCTCTAGTCCACTGCAGACCCACTAGTGTAGTCACAGGTATCTAAGGATGAAAATGGTGTTTAAACAAAAGAAAAGCTGAAACCTAGGGCACTAGATTTTAACTAGAAGTCTCAAAATACCACTTTTCTTAATAATTTCATATGACCTTGAGCAAACTGTACGTATCCCAGGTGAACAGGACTTTACACACAGTCCTTATGAAGTTTAACTGGATCTCTTTAATGATTACTGGGAGAGAATTGTCACTGAACAGTGATGAGGTCAAACAGTTATGCCCACAGTTTAAAGAAAAAAAAAATTAATATTTGTTAATATTCTCTTAATGTTAATTATCTGTGGCTTCCCATCTGCAAAGTGTGGAAAAAGCACTTATTTCATTTGTTTTGCCCAGTCAGATTCCAGTCCTGCTACTCATGTCAACCAAATATATCCCTATACAGCTGTGTCTCTACACTGATCTTCTTCACTGATCAGTCAAGAAGTCCTTACAGGATCAGATGTTAATTTGTAAGACCTTAGAAAAGGTATTTGAGATAGCAATTACTTAATATGCACACAAGGCTAGACACCACTGCAGTGGAGCCACACATCTGTATTTATGATTTTAATCCAGGTAATACTTCAGCTCTCTTCTCTACAATATAATGAAATTCCAAAGCATGAGTTTTGTTAAAAGAACAAAACAATACAAAACTTAGAGTAAAATGAACCTCAGCTTGTTCTTGTAACTAGATTAACTATTGTAACCTGCTGGAGACATATTTTCATCCTCCAAAGAAAGCAGTGACTCACAAGGGTCTGCAGGAGTCATGCCATGAAGAAAACTGCCTGTCAAAAAAATAAAAATGTGTATTTTACTGTATGGAATCCGGTTTACATTCTATAGGAGTTTCCCAGGATGGCGTTTTTGTAATTTTTGGACCTGGGTTAATATATAAATCTACTAAAATTTGCATCTCAATTGAAGCCTCTCAATAGATGTTAACACTCAACAGGAGGAAAGAGCACATTTTTGCAAAAATATTTTATTTTTCTTTTGATGAATAGAAATGTGTATGTTCTTGACACTCTGGAATTTTACAGGGGAAAAAAACCCAACCCTGCAAACATTTGGGAAACCTGTTTCTTAAAGGGACATTGGGTGACTTTTTTTGAGTCCAGAGCAGTAGTTAATTTTGTTATTTCCCCATGGAGGACAATTTGATGAAGTAGTTCTTGAGGCAGTTGTAAACCTACTTTGTTTATGACATTACTCATTCTTTCCAAGTTTCCTAAAGCATGCCTTTTTGACCTGTACACTTGTTCTTTTCTTCCTATGGTTCTTGGAGAGATATGTAATGCACAGAGTACATTTCAGTGGTAGAAAAAGTTGTCAGTTTCCAGATGAGGAAACATAATAATACTTCATCATATTCTGTTTGGTAAGCACACAGCTCCTAGGGAGATTAAGGTAACCCCATGAAGTGCAAATGAAGTATTTGTGATCATGCTAACATGCAACTCCAGGAAATACAACCAATGCATAAGAAGTAATACTTTCTGTGTTAATGTTTGATTTTGCTCATTTGATGAGAAGAGAATAAAGGAAAAAAAAAATTCAGAGCCTCTTCAGCTGTGAGAAGGAGCACTAGAAAGAGAGGGCACAAAAACAGGAGGGTCACCAGAAGTAATTATTAATTTAAGAATAATCTAATTGTTAAAATCTCACCAACAAAAGGTGTTAGTAAGATACGAAGAACAACAAATTAAGGTCAAGAATAAGATTTAGACAGTACACTATGGTAGAATGGGTCATCACTGAACGAATTGTTTTAAACTTGGCATATGTAACAATTTATTTCAGTTGTGCACAGCATCAACAAAAATCAGTAATTTAAATACGCCACTGTAACACTGAAAACCCTGACACTGTTGAAACACGGGAAGATGTGAAAGAGACACACAGTGAACAAATACTAGACATGTGTTACAAAGTAACAGATATATGTTACAAAATAATAGATACGTGTTAATGAAGACAAATTGCATATTATAAGATTTTCAATTTGCTAGTGCCCTTATGATGTTTTTCAGTACTTAGCAGGATGTGCTACAGGCTTAGAACAAGTAATTAGATTTTTTTTTAGATTTATTTCCAGGCCAGTGTTTTCCTAGGGCTGTGTATTGCTTTATAATGCATTACTTTGCCCTATAACTCTTACTGTGGGAACATGTAATTATTTTAGTTTGGTGTCATGTTGGGGTACTAGAATTCTGTGTCTTGCATCTCTTCCACTACTTTGTAATATATCATTACATTACAGACTTTTCATGAAAATGGGTTTTGGTAACTTCTGTCAATCTTCAAGCTTTGTGTTCTGACAGCCTCGACTACATAATTCCTTCCATTTTTTTTTGAGATTTTTTTCTGTAAAGCATTTGAATTCATTGTTTTATGAACTATGGCTATTGCTACATTGATGATATCACTAACACCTTTTATAAGTTGCATTAAAAAACATTTCTTAGATTTTCTTTGTGCACAAGACTAACAGAAGCCGTCTGGACAGCCTGGGCACTACCAGTTAGCAGGATCTATAAAACAGTGTCTGCTGCTTCAAAAATTCTAGGTATTTACATGTTCAAAAATCAATCTGAGATTCCCAAGGGCATCACTATGTGAGAAGAAAAATGATATTCAAAAGCAATTCATTGTGAAATAAATCAGCCTGTCAGAGTTTTCCAAATGTCATACTCAATTCATGCAATTATGGTCTTTATTGCTGTCTGTAAAAGGAAATTATTTTTAAGTTTCATGGAACATAAATAATTAAAAGTTATTTTTATTGACCAAGCCAAAGGTAGGGTTGACGAGTTTTCTGCGCTTGAAAGAGTACTCTGCTAATGGGTGAAAAAGAGTTTGTGTGGAAAAATGTAATTATTTTTTTTATAGACAAGACAAATATGCATATGAGAAGAACCTAATTTGACCATTACTGTTGCTAATGTTATTTTTAAATTCATTTCTAGCTACCTGTGTATGTCAGAATTTAATTTACCATCTTTTAGAGAACTCTTTCTTTTAATAATTTGTTGACTTTGCAGCAAACTCTGAGTGGTTAATGCAATGAGAGATCATATTTTCCTTTCTTCTTATCTCCCTAAAGAATAATATTTGTTCCACAACATTAATGCTTCCCAATGTGTGTCAGTATCTATACCTCCAGACTTCCAGCAGGTAAACCCCAGTGTTATTCAGTCTAACTGTTCAATTCCTGTCATATCAGTTTTGCAGGAACTTCACCCTGGGTGACTGTTAAAGGGAAGACTGAATTCAGGATTAACATATTGACTTGCAAGGTGCTTAGCTTTGCGTCCTGGATAAATTTCTGACTTACTAACCCATATCTGCAGTGACAGATTTCCAAATTCTTTGCTGGGAATATACTTCTATTCAGTAAGACTTTTAAAAAACGATTTTTTTTTTACCTGAATTCATTAAAGGCTTTAATGTCATCATATTTAGCATTTTTTTGTGTGTCTTTGCCTTTGAATCTCCCAGAAAGCCAATATGAATTAATCAGAATCATACCATGTACTACGTTCCTTAATCTTTTTTCCCTTAGCTATCACACAGGAGCACATCATTTTTAATGTCATATGACATTCCTTTGGGGAATCTGCATTCAAGCACTATTTTCTTACTGTTATTCTTATATTTCATCCATATTTCTCAAAATCTATTGTATGCCTTCAAGAAACCACAGTAGGCCTATGCTATTAGATATATACACAAGACTCCATCCTGTTTTTAGTTCTAAGGAACAGAGAAAGAAATTTGTTTAATTGAGTTTAAAGACAAAATAAATCCTTATGGTTTGGAAGCATTGCTACAAGATTAGGATTAAATTATTTCTATCTTTTCAGAGGCTGTATTAATTTCTTGTGCTGTGCTGTAGGATGTGTAGTTTTGGGAAGCAGTGATAGAACTATTTAGAATCAATCAGGAACTCACACACAGATGAGAAGTGTGTTGAAACTCCATGCTTCTTTTCAGAAAGGGTTGTAAGTTAACTTAGTTTCTTCAGCAAATTTTGGTTTGCATATCATTTCCCTGTCTCTTTTATCTTGTCTTTTCAACCAGAGACAGTAGTTTTTTTCCATCTCCATTGCCAAATTATGTTCTTGCTGTCTGCTGATTTGCAGGTGACAAATTCTCTTTTGGCTATGCTTCAAGAAAGGATGAAACAACAGCATCATTCTCTTCTCAAAGAAGTTTGAAGTGATTTAAAAAACTACACCAAGTTCAAACATCTCAATGTTTCTGTTAGAATACTTGGTAATTTACCATGTAACACTGAATAAACCAAGCACCATCACCTATAGATTGTACTTTACAACCTAGTGCAGAGAGTGTATTTTAGCAGCTTATGTTCAGTCAGTCCTTTATAGACAACAGACCTAGTTAGTTTAACATTTTCTACGATGAGTTGTATTCTTGTAGTTTACATCTTTTTGCTGACAAATTCAACCAGAGGAGGTACTGAAGTCAGTAGTGTTCACTACCCTGGAAGTAATGAGCTAAATGTTATATTCATTATGGCACACTATGTCAAAGGCTGGGAGTTACAAAATGCCAGCTAACAATGTGTAAGATTATGACAAAATTAATTAGGGCAAAGTATACGAGTTATGGCTCACTGAAAATGACATTGCTGGGTAAGTTTAAACAATCACAGAGATAAAGATGACAAAG
This sequence comes from Sclerurus mexicanus, assembly GCA_013396755.1. NCBI lineage: Eukaryota > Metazoa > Chordata > Aves > Passeriformes > Furnariidae > Sclerurus > Sclerurus mexicanus. Next base: position 117,733 of record VWZF01006446.1, on the reverse strand, counting down.
TGCAAACCTATCAAATAACACTTTGTCATCCCCAAATTGTTTCTACTTATCCTTACTCTGGACTGGGAGAGTGCCTGTTCTGTAAATCTCCTTCAAGAAAAGTTCATCTAGTAAAAAAAGTTTAATAAAAGCTAATTTTTAGACATTTTCTGGTGCCTTTTAAAGGTAATAAATTCTCTGAACTCAGACCATGTAGAGAAGATTCCATACATATATAATATATATGTATTTCCAAGAAAATATTCTTTGACAAGAGCCATTATCATTATAGTGTTTAAATTAGAAACAGAGTTTGTGAAAAAAAGTGTGTTTGTTTGTTTGTTTGTTTTAAAGTAAAATGAGCAGTACATAACTGCAGTAGAAAAAATTAATGTGTTTCTATGGTTTGGAGTAGGAGGTAGTTTTTCATTGTGATGTGTTTCTGACTTCCAGTATAGAAGGGTTTCAATTGAAAACTCAGGCTCACAGTAGCAGGTAGGATTTCCAGTGCTCTCAGAAGTTTCCTCAATTTAGGACTCAAGTATGGGGAAGCAAAGATGTTTTTAAACCAGTTATGTCCAAACTAGTACCACCTTTGTCTCTTCCATTCCCTGCTTCAAAGTAGACTGGATTAGGACACTTAAAATTTACATCTGTTGCCAAGTGTCATGGATCCACTCACAGTCTGTGTATTAAAGTGTCTTTACTGTGGGTAAGCACTGCTAGTGTCCCAAGGTGCTCACTTACAGTATTTTCTACAAACAAGAAGGCATTAAAATGTTCCCAACGGATGTTTCTGAAATATCTATCTGCCTCTAATCAAATTCTCTTCTTCAAACTTGTTGAAAACCAAAATACTTTATGCAACACTGTGTAAAATTATTCACT